>JAYKAV010002821.1:1775483-2061674 GCA_035582835.1 Phoebastria nigripes | reverse complement strand
GGTGGAGAGGAAAGAGGAGAGAAAAGTTTGTTAGAAAATTATGGAAAATTATGGAAAGAAAGAAAAAAATATCCTGGCCTGCTGGGTAATACAGATTGCATTGTCTGAGAATCTTCCCTGGAAACTGTTGAAAATTAGTACTGATTCATCTGAACTTAACTATTTCAGTATCGATGACTGCATGGTGTCAGTATGCTCTGCTCTGCTTCTCAGAAGTCTACACGGTTCAGATCTTAGCTGGAGGGTTTAGGCAACCTAGAGATAATCCTTCACGTCGCAGACTGCTGTGCAGGCTGAGATCCAGTAGAAGGATGTGGATGTAGAAATGGGCAGAATTTAGGTCACCAAGCCCAAAATCAATATTCTAAAAATTCTTGATGAGCTTTCACCCAGGTTTGGAGGTTGTTTTTTGTTTTGTTTTGTTTTGTTTATTTTTTTATTTTGAAGTTTATTGGGTGCCTAGATTTGCACTTTTGTACGTGCCCAGAGCTGTCCCAGCCTCGATGTGACCGAACAGTACATTCATGCGGAAGACCACTCAAAATCCAGAGGTTAGGAATTATTCTGCTTTGGTCCATTTAGTGTCTTTATCTAATCTGACTTCTCACCATGCACTGCTAAGTCTGCAAGGATGGGTGTGACGCACAATGATCTTGAGAACAGTCATTACTTTTTCTAAAAGCAAAGCCAGAAAAGCTTGCAATGCTCTCCTGACTCATTAATCAATAAACCAGCATTAGTAGGAAGATCCAGATTCTTCTCCCATCTCCTTAGAGACCTTCCTGATATATTATCTGGTGTGGGGTGGAGACAGTGTTTGCCCCTTCTTTTGAAGCTGTTTCACTATGCAGCAGAAAATGGTCTAGAGAGGGTGTCAAAGCAGATGTTACATGTTGTCTGGTGGTTAAGGTGTTCATATCAAAGGGAGAATCCTGGAAAGAAAAAAAAAATACTCCAGGACAGTTCCTGTATTTCATGCAGTGAATGCATGGAAAATGTGAAATGTACGTAGAAGGTTCTCTTAATGGACTCATTTCTGGTCATCCTTTGTTGTACCTGATCCTCAATCCATCCATAAAAATAAGAGGAATGAAAGTTCCCCTCCTCATACCTGTTATGAGGCTACATTTGTGAAATATTGTCACATTAACGGTGTGGAATGGCGACATACACCGTCACGTTATGAAAATGTGGATCTATGCACTGCAGCCCTGAGGAGCTGTGTCCAAAACTCCTGGATGCAGAGGGATATCTACAGACCTTCCTTTTGGTACTGTCTGCACTGGAATGGCTGTTCAGCTGTCAGTGCCGTGGTAGAGAGAAGAGAAAATTTTTGTAAGTAGGCTTATTTTGGGTTTGGTTTTATAATGGAGAATGCTATCCTCAATGATGTAAAGAAACTTGGAGTCTGTGAAACTGGTTCCTGAATTTGAAGGAATCAGGAGCTAGGAGCAGCTTCCCACAGTTCATATCTGTATCCTTGCAGAATAGTATTTATCAGTGAGAAAGAATGTGCACAACAAAGAGCTCTATTTCTGATCATTCTGTTTTCAGAAGGTACATATTGTAAGTAAGGAAAGTATTCAAACTAAAACTTTTTGTTTGCAATTTTTAGTTAGGGTTTTTTTTTTTTTTTTTACTTCTAAAGATTTCCTAAGTAATGATTTAGAGTAACTCAAGTTTTGAGGTGTATTTACTATTAAAAACAGAACTTGAGTTATGTATTAATCATGTTAAACTGAATGTTTGCAAGTTTTGGTTTGAGAAAATAATTGCTAGTGCTGTTAAACTGAGAAAACAGACTGTTAACAGTTAACACACTTAAACTAATCTCTCCTGGAAAACACAACCAAAGGACAAGCTTACAGTTGCAGTCAGTAATACATAAGCATGTGCTTGAAATACCTACTTCAGAGACAACGAAGGACAGTCAAACAGGGGCCAGAGCTAGAATACTAAGTATAGTTTAGAAGGGACCTGGTCATGTCCTGCACTGGGTTTGGTGGTCCCTGCTGTTGCTCCCTGCTCCCCCTAAGGCATTTCCCCCTTCTTGCCTTGCAGCCACTTCATCTGTAGGCTCCTGCCAACTCCTCCATCTCCTGCCAAAAGGGCTGGCAACCGTGACTAAGCTGGGGAGTGTGTCTGAGCCAATCTGGGTCTATTCAGAGCCACTCAGTACTTCAGCAGGGTGCTCCCTCTTCTCAAAGCAAAGACACCTGAGCTGGCGCTGCAGAGAGCAGGCGCTGGTTCAGCAGAGCTTGGACTCTAGGCTTTGCTTCACGCCTATTTTATCCTTACATAGGCTCCCGGTTATGTTGAAACCATCTCTTCGGGGTCTGTGCCATAGCTGCAGAGCATCCATCCCTGGCTCAGGCTCATGGTTATGTATAAAAAACATACAAAGACCTATTCCTTGAAAAATGTGGGATAGCTGCTGTTCCTCAGTGGTTTTTTTAAATGAAGACTTCCTAGAAGGTCTTTGGCAAGGATATGAGAAAAGGCAAGATTATGAAATCCAAACGACCTAGGAGTGATTAAGCCATAAAATAAAGAAGGCTACAAACCATACTGCGAGCCCAGGAGGCAAAATATGTTACGCAGCTGTTCTGATAAGGTTTGACCATATGCTGCCAGGGAAAGCAGGACTTGGCTTCRTGCTTGGGTTGTGGTGGTACTAAGGACCGGGCTCCACCATTCTCTCATTAAAACTGCTTTTGCATCCTCTCTTCCCACGTTTAGCTCTTCTTGCTAGCAGTTTGCAGAGAAATCTTGTAATAGATGTGGCTATACAAAGCCCCTGGGTTTTTTTGTGTTTTTGTCACAGGAACTTTCCCAACACCCAGCAAAACCAGAAGAAAGATTTTGAAAATATTTGGACTGGAGCTTTGTAAGAAAACTAAGAATTTTTTTATTCCCCTTTCTTTTGGTTCATCAAAGGACACTCGTCAGCTTTGTGTTTCAAAATGGAAAGTTATATACTGTGATTTTATCTCCAGAAATAAGCTGTTATGCTTTTTGGTAACCAAGGATTGTAGGAGAGGTAATATCTTTTATTCAACTCATTTATAGTGTGGAAAAAGAACAGACCAGCTTTCAGCACACCAGCTCTTCCTTAGCTTAGTTTCAGACCTTTAATAAGGCAGTATTTTTAGAAAGAAAGCAACCCCGAGGCGAGCTGAGTTCTGTTTTAGACCATCTATTTTACTTCAGCTTTCTGAGCTAAACAAATAAGCACATCCAACCTGCCTTTAGTAGCGAGATAAGCATTTCAGTGACAAGAGCGATGGTTACCACTTTTGGGGAAGCCATGCTACTCTATTTCTGGCCCCTTAAGYGACATGGAAGCGATGCCTCTCTCTGTTTTGCTGGCGAGTGCAGTTAAAAAGTGAAGACACGGACTCTGTGCAGCCCTTGTCATCTCAGCAGCTCTGTGGGGAGGGTTTCCAAGGCGTGCAGAAATACACAGGGTGCTCAGCACTGCAAGTCAGCTTTCACACCCACACCGAAACCGAAATGGCAGGGGGGTGATGGCTGTGGGTATGACAGCAGTACTGGGCTTTGTGCTGGAGCCTCAGSGTATGATGATGCTCAGAAAAGGACAGTGCAAGAGCGTAGCAATGCAGGATGGTCTAGTGAGCACGGGTGTTTTAGGGATTTTTGGTAACTTTTAGTGTTGGTGGGTGAAGTGGTCACACCGAAGTACTTGTGAGCTGGGGAAGAATACAGAGGAAATTACGGGAGAGAGAGCCATTGGCAGAAATGCTTCACAGATGAGCATAAAGCCTGTCTCACAATCAGCTCCTTGGTGCATCTTCTGTTACACAGGGTGGGCCAAGTTTGAATGAAAGAAAAGATTTAGGCATTCAAAGCGGAGCTTAGGCACAACTGTGATTGTGGGAAAAAGGCAGAACTGTGATCTTGGGAAAATCCCTGCCCAATTCCTGCCTGTCCTTTGAGACGCTCTGTTTCAGAGGCACCTCAAAGGTTTATTAGAAAGTTTTGCATGGCTCATTTTTGCCAGAGTTGAGCAGCTTGGTCTTCCTCTTATTTCAGCTGATCAGGACCCAGAAACTGGGCATTTGTTGGCTACCAACCCTAAGGGACACAACCTGAAACCATATCATAATTATGCCGTGATGGCATTCAGGTTGTATGACAGGTTGTCAAATTTGCTGGGGATAGTTTGCAAGGCAAGGCCACTCCTCTGCTCTGCTCGTAGCAGCCGTCTGGCAGCGCTTCGTCGTGCTGCGTTGTCCGGAGGGAGGCAGCCCCTCGCACTATGCTGTATGCTCGTGGGGTTCAGGCATCACCACGGAGTGATGTGCAGCAGGGTCCCCAAAAGTGGCTCTTGCATACCCTATCTGAAAGTTGGTATGTCTGCAGGCTGTGGTAGTTGACAGTATCACTTTTGAGTTCCTCTCAGGTAGTCTGGTTTTAAAAAACAGGGGACTGGCCTTTATAGTTCTTTTGGGTTTTTTATAGTTCTTTTGTTTGGTTTTTTTGGGTGGGTTTTTTTCATACAAAGGCCATATAAAAGCAGGAGGGGGTCTAGGCAGATAAGTAAAATTGTACCAAATGTGATTTGTGGAGGGAAATCTGTACTCTTTCATTTGTGTGGCACCGTGTGTGTGCAACTCAACTACCTGACATGCCAGAAAATGCACCTTTTTTTTTTTAACCCGTCTGAAGTTTTCCTCTCTCCAGCCTGTGGATCCCAAGCAAGCAGATTCGTTTCCCTGCCACCCCAACTCAACAGCTATGCAGCAGCAAGATAGGACTGATCTGTGTCCTCAGGACGTATTTGTGGGCTACCACAGATAGCTGTGGATTCAGCATAACATTGCTTATGAGTCTCATTTGCAGATGTTTAATTCTCCATACATACTGTGTTTGGACCTAGCAGAAGTTCCTGGATTCAATTCTGTAGCTAGGCATTTAAGTGAAACGTAGTTAGAGTTTCTCTCTGGTTTTCCAGGAACCACCAGCTTTGGCAATGGCATTCTTCATTTTACTGGACTGTGAGTTTCTTGCTCACTTGTAGTGACTCATACTTTTTCACTACCATGCTGGCTGAAGTATGAAAGCGAGTGATAATCTGGGGATTTTTTTTTTTAACCTGAAGAATGCATTCATTAACAGCATTTTTACGAAGACCCAAGATGATCTGAGCAACGCTGATCTAGATGAACTCATACACTGAAGCTAGTAGCGTTACCGTTTCCTCCTTCACTCCCATTTTTGTCTGTGATGATGACATGGTTACTAAGTAATGGAAGAAATGCTTCAGGCTTTCCTCTTACTCCAAGAGATTAAACCTTTCCCGCAGGTGTAGTCGCATATGTTTCACTGAAATCACCAACACAGTAGAATACAGAACATGGAAATTACAAAGAAATGAAGTATTAGGTGACAAAACTTGTAATGGCATTCATAAGTTCAGCTCAATGTAAGTGATGCAGCTTAAGACTGTTTTTTTCCCTGAAGTTTCTGTCAAAACGAGTAACCTCATTTGACAGGGTTTAAGTGTCTTCCACCAGTTAATCTTGCACCCTGTGGAGATTGCGAAAGAAGAGTCCCTTTCAGCAGAATGGCAGAATTGTATTGAGAAAAAAAATTTAGTTGAGCAGGTTTGAAGACGGTGCTCTGCTGAGACTGTTAATTGTTATTTTGTTGGCCTGCTGGGGATGCTTAAAATCACCTTCACACTGAAGACAGAAACTAACATATCTCCTATTGAAACTCCTTAAGAGGACCATCATGTGTAGCATAGTGTTATGCTAAATTTGTGACACCTGTGTGGCTAAATCTGAATTACAGGTCTGCTACCTCCTGCCTTTCATCCAACGTCGGTAAATGTTAAAAATAGCCACTGAAGAAGGAAAATAAATGTTAAGTCTTAATGACCCATGGTCCTTGCTGAGAACTTGACCAAGAAAAATTCCCGGCGGTCTGGCGAAGGGACATGCAGACATATTTCTTGGATTGATTGTGACTGGTGCACAGAAGGAGTCCCAAAAGATGTAATGCTTCACTGATAGAGGTGTTGATTTATCCTTCAACAACAGCTTAGAAATTTTTGCAACTTCTCTACTTAAATAAATCAGTCAAGGAAGGAGCTTGCTACTGTATAACATATGGAGTTGTCAGTAGTTTTTATCTTTGAAACTGCTATTAATATCTTCTGGGAAAAGAGTCACACAAAGAAGGCAGCAGAGCAGTAACATTAAGTAGGGACTGATTAAGGGGACATTAAGGGCCTTATTAAGTGCTGCAGTGCAGGGAAGGGTAATGTTGAGCAGCTAAATTATGGAAAACATGACGAATGTTGCTGTCACATTTTTTCATTCATTAGGGCCAAACAACTCTCAGACCTTCAAGCCCAAGCTCCCCTCCAGGATTTGTTGGTGAGCCCCACGTGGCTTCAGTAAAGTGGTTTAACAAATTAATTGTTGCGGCAACCTCAGTGATGATTCTCAGGAAGGGTTGCGAAGGGGGAAAGTCCCATTTTCCTGCTGAGAAAACAGAGGAACCCAAAGAATCCCAAATCCCCCAACAGTTTCACGTCTCCTACTGTTAGAGATGACAGGATACTTTAGCAGTTTTTCCAGCTTTTTCTTCTTTTTACTTTTTTTTTTTTTTTTTTTAATTGGATAAGGAGCAAGCCCCCTCAGCATTTACAATGTGCTGTTACATGAGGAGATGAAGAATTACCTGAGTGGAAGATGCAAGTGGCCCAAATTAATGAAGCATTAGAAAAGTGAACAAGCTTGATTAATGTAATATGCAGTTTGGTAGTTCAGCATAATGCCCTTCCCAGCAGACAATGTAATTGTTATGAAACTAACCCTGAGTGATAAAGTGCTTAAGAAATACTCTTTGGAAAAGTTGCTGAAGAACAAGGAGTCCCAGTGCAAGGTCTTTGGCTGGTATACACTGGCAAAGTTCATGTATATATGTCATCTATCAGTTGCAGAACTATTCATTGACATTCACCGCGACTGTTTTGTTTTTGTGCATGACTGTGTGTAGTTCTGTATGAAAATAAAGCCTAGCTAGCAATTTTTCCTTAATTGAGTGAGTCTGAGAAAGTTCTGGAGTTTTTCTCATCTACCAGTATAGGTTTTTTTATGTAGATGGATTTTTTTTTTCTTTTTAATCTGAAGTAAATTTCTTACGTACATGACAATATACTCACCAAGAATAGGCTGTTGCATATGTACCTGAGTAAAACCATTAAATAACCAAAATGAGATATGTTTGATGGTATCACAAGTAATGGGAAAAAAAGGTAATTGTCTTTAAGGAGAAAAAAAAAATGCTCATATGTCCTCTGACAATACATATCAAAATAGTGAAGTTCTTGTTAATAAAGGAGAGCAGCTGAAAGAGGTGACAGTGTGTATTGTAGATCGCAATGTTAGCACCCTAAAAGCATCTAAAATTACAAAATAGTGGAAAAAGAAGGACGTAAAGTGGTAGTGATCTCAGTCACGGTGATTAGTATTATTAGTTTAAAGAGACTTGAGCAAATACTAAGAGGATAAATAAGAAGAAAAAGAATGAGGATATGGAGGAAACTGGGAATATTGTGAAAAGTGTTTATGGCAATTCAGGGGAGCTCTGCTGAATACTTAGTATTTCTGGGCCATATTGGTCTATGGTGGGCAGTTATACTACTGTTTCACTGAACTCACTCATATTGGTGTAATATGTAACTACCGCCAGTTTTCATTTCAGGTGTTTATGAATTGTGAATAGCACTTGAATTATGGGAGTGGATTTTTTTCTGCATGTCCACTAGCCGTAAGAAAGGAAGGCAACAATTAAGTGTGATTTTGACCAAGGCATACAGCCAGGACTTTGCTCATTAGCTGGGTTTTATTGCCATCTGGTGGCTGCTTCTGTATATTTCAGAAAGAGCCATTGCGAATTGTTCACATTTTGCGTGCTGGTATTCATCTGATTTCAAAAAGAAAGCATAGAATCAGCAGCTGTGTAAACAATGTTGACTGTATTTACGAAATGCTCTGATATTATATATAATAATCTACATAATGTTATATATAATACTCTATACTAATACATAGGATGTAAATACTATGATAAGGATACATGTGACTGAAAAGTCCTGTTGACTCCAGTGGTAATAAAAATACAATGTGCCGTGCAGCATTGGGTATTTGCAGTTCTCTAGAATTGTAACATAAAGGCCAAAATAAAATGTCAGATATCACAAAATGAAAGAAGATACTTGAGATCCCAAGGTGCTCTTTAAATTAGTTCTTTTTTCTATGAGGACATATATGGTACAGTATTCCTCAAACCCAGCTTGTATTACTACTTCAGCATCTTTGGTTGCTATCCTGCAACACTCAAGTGCTAATAATAGATGCTATTTGTTAATCTCATTGGTGTACTTGTGTGTGTTACTTTGACATTTAGTTCCATACATGGTTGTACTTTTATCAGAAATGTAAGTTTCAGTGTAAATAAAGGGCTTACCTTAAGATTTCAGTTTCATTCTGCATAAGCAGAAATAAGTGCCACTCTTGTGTAAAGTTTGTGATTTTTTTTTTTTTTTTATGGCTTGTTAAAAGCAGTCATTAACAGCTTCTCTGTAGTCCACCTTATTTATTCCATGTGATGGCAGGAGAAAATCCTTCAGGAAAATGTTTAGATCAGCATCCTGATCAGGTTTTGTGTAAGTATATTTTAGACAGGGAGAGGAAAAGATGTTCATTTCAGTGCAAACCCAGAAAAAAGTTGTGTCCATTTGTATGGACACAAACTTTTGGATGGAGATTTAACGCGATCCCCAATCTAACAACAGGGTAAGCATCCTGGCAATAGGAAGATAAATAAGGGGGAAGATCCTTTTGGAGGTGACAAATCTAAATGTCGGTTTAAAGTATAATTTGTATGGTTTTTGGTTTCCTATGCCTGCCCTGTGACATGTGTCTGTGTTTGGAGTGTTATGAACTAAATAGAGACTTCAACATAAAGCTTGTCTGGTGTTTCAGGTTGGCAAACACAAAGGCTTTCCCTTGCATCAGCTGGTCTGCAGCCATCTGCAGCAAAGCACAGCAGCATGAGAGGCTTTGGCCAGAAGATGCAGCACTGGTGGTGCCATCGGCGGTGCATCTCGGATGCGGGAGGCGGGCATGTGCTACCTGAAATGAATCAAAGCAACTGAAGAAAGCCTTGACTACCCCCAAGAGTCGTTTCCTCTCCGTTTATATTGCTGATGTCATGTCCACCGTCCTCGCTGTGCTCTTGCTTTGGCTTGTGATATTCTTTTTGTTGGGCTGTTCTCTCCCATTGCTGACGCTGAGGTTATTGTCTGCCAGGTTTTCCTTTATGCAGACTCTCGCCTTTATTTCTGCTGCTGTCCATGCTGTTTGGTACTTTAAGCCTCATTTGCTACAGTCTTTTTTTGTCCTCTAGACTGTCATCCATGTTTCTTCAGTCTATATTGGAAAAAAATAATCCGCTACGTCTGCCACTGTTATTAAATCAAATCCTTTAAAAATACATATCTTGGTATTCTCTAATCATTCATTAGCAGAACAATGAAACATTTTGAAACAGGCCTCTTCCTGCTAATTTTTTTTTTAAAGCATATTCCTTCCTATCACACAGCACTACCAGAAAATGTGCTCTCCCCTTCTCTACCATGAATTTCCTACTATGCCATCTCATTCTAGTCATAAAGAGGGTGTCTACATTTCTCTGGGTGTTGTGAGCATCACTGTTTTAAAGCCTAGCCTTCTGCCCCTGTACRTTCTGCAGAAAGGTCAGTGTCTCGTATCTTCCAAGAGCAACAACTTCAAGGCAGCCAGCTCAGCCGAGCAGGTGAAACTGGTGGCAGTTAGACGTGGGACCATTGCCAGGATTGCCTCTGCCAGACTGATTTCATACRACTCTGCCTTCCTCACCGTGGCAGCTGGTGAGGTTGGTTTGCACCTCAGGACTTATCTGCGCAGGGCTTTGTGGACCTTGTTCACCCTTATGGAAAAACCTCCTTATATTGCCTGATGGAAAACTTCCAGGCTCCCTTTATTTTTACTTTTAGAGAAAGCTGCAGGGCTGTTGATAGTTATGGTCCTTTCACATGTATACTGAAGGTGGTCCCTTTTTCTGTTGAAAATACAAAAATGTGCAAAATGCCCTTGCCCTTCAGCTCATACCCRGAATGTGTCCTGGCCAAAACCAGGAGCGGTACTGAGTACCTGCTATGTCAGATTTGAGAGTTAGGTGCTACAGTTCTGCTTCCAGATCCTGCCCCAAGGGAGGAGCGAGTAATTGTAATGAGTCATTAGGGGAGGGAATAAAAGGGAGTAGTATGAGATAAAAAATTGTCAGAGTAGATAGGACAAAGTAAACTTTGTATAACACATTATATAAATCTTGGAGCTGATGCCTGAAGTGACACATTAGGTTAAAGATAATTAGTCCATCGCTGGGTATTGCAGTATATATAATGCATAAAGCATTAATGTGTTAATTTACGTGTTGGTCCTTAGTAAGAGGGCAGACGTGTACCTCATGGCTCGATATTGTAGGTCTGTGGTAGTGCCTTTTTCCAGCACATCAGGGGCTAAACCACTACCCTTTTTCATCCTGCTTAGCATCAGGCTGGAGACTGAGAATTCCATGCTGCTATAATCTTTGATAGCTAGAGGCCATGCTGCTGCTCAGTAGAGGAACTGGCTCAGCCACCACCAGCCAGCTGGTAGAGCATTTGTAGGAGCATTAATGCCAGCAGACACACTTTGTACAAAATATGTAAGACCTTGCTTGCCATTTGTAAGCTAGCTTCTTATAAGTTTCAGTTGGGGGAAGAAATATGTTGATTTGCTCGTATTGTTCTGTGTCCGTTTATATTCCTGTTGGCTATGGGAGTGTTACCTAAGCAAGGACGGCAGAAGCTTTGAATTTTAGAGGCTGCAAAACAGCAGCGTGGTGAGATCCAGTGGCCCTGCTTGACCCCGACGGCCAGAAGAAACTTCCTGATTCCATCGTTCATTCAGGGATTAGAAAACATGGGCGTGGACTGAAAACTCAAACAGAAATTGTATTAAAACCAGCTGCCTGAGGAAGCATTGCTGTCCTTGCAGGAATGGGTGGTAGCCTGAAGCTAGGCGGGAAGGGGGAGCTGAGTATTAGTTTATGTAAACCCYTTAATTTATGGTACTTAAAGCCTAAGACTGAAGGAAAAAAATTCCTTGGATAGCAGGAGGTGCTATGAAAGGCTCTTCCAGTGCCACTCTTGTTCAAGGAACAGTTTTATTGAGAAACTGTTTTTACTGTAGGTGACAAAACTGTCTACTGCAGGGTATCAGTAAAGAGATCATAGCAGGATTAAAACGGCTTATATAATGATTTAATTAATAACAATTGAGTTCCATTCTTAAGATGAGAAATTATTAAAATACTTATAGACTGAAATTCTACCGAGAACAAAGAAGCTTCTAGTGCTTGGCTTTCCAAAATAGCCAAGTATCCAGTATGCTGTGGTGTAATACAAATCTTCTGATTTACCAAGAAAGATGAAATAGCAACCTTAATCGCAGGTCTCCTAATGATCTCGTAAACTAAGCAGAAGTAAATTTCTTTGTAGTCATCATATTCCATGAAATTCCCCTCCCCGCCTACTTTTCTCCCAAAGCACATTTTCTCCAGTCTGCCTGCAGAAATACATACCGGGCAAAAGGCAGTCTTGTCCTTCCTGTGCTACTTGGATTTATTCTGTTTGTTACATTAGATGCTCCAGTAGCTTCGTCACATTGATATTCACTTAGTTCTCTAGAGGCATTTAATATAGCTAGGATTTAGAGAATGAAGTTAAACTTCTAAATTCTGTTGTTAATACAAATAGGTGGTTGCCTCTGAGGACACCTCAAAGCACCAAAGGTAGATTTCTCAGTAAGACACTGTAGTGAAAAATACATGAATATAAAACAGGAGCCTACAATGTGTACTATTAAAAACCAAAATTGTATCAGTTTTTCTAGCCTTCTAGATATGTGAAATGGGCAAGAAATTAGCTCACCACGAAACCTGGCAGATTTTTCCAGGTCATCACACTGCTGGTCAACAATACCCTTGTCGTGGTAGGAACAGCAAAAGCCTTGGGTAAAATGCCAAGCTTTCTTTTTGGTGCTTCTTGTACCTTTTCTTTTATGAGCTCTAAATGCTGACTGTCAGTGGTGGGACCTATGGCTATAATGAAACGTGTTTGTAAAGCACACCATGTCCCTTGCATGGAAGCCACAATAGAAACGCAAATGCAAATACTTGTGGTGGGACCTGTAATTCAAGTGAAACTTGTGTTTGTAAAGCTCATTGTGTCCTTTGAATGGAAGTCACAATATAAAGGCGAAAGCAAAAACTTGTTTTTTGACCAAACAGTTCTAGATTGCATCAAAGTCCGAAACAGGCAACAACTTTTAGTTGCCCTTTTAGCTCGATGCTGACAGGGTTCTGTCTAAACAGTTTGTGCCTATACATTGTACCATTAAGAATCAGTAACTACAAAAGCCCCAAATATTTTTTGTCCTCTCCAGGGACTTAGTTTTCTGCATGATCTTTCTGTAACCATTTCAGGAACTGATTTCTCTCCCGCTGTGCAAATGGCATCTCCTTGGCCATTCTGTATCGACTTGTCTGGCCAGTTCCCYTTCCTTCTGCTGAATTTTCAGCCAAATATTTCAATATGTGCATTACTTGCATCCTTTTGATTGTGTACTCGTTGCTATTGTGATGGTTTGGGATAGTTGTCCGGTTTCCCTTAAAAGGACTTAAAGTATCACAACAGTCAAAATGCCATACAAAAGCAAACGAGATTCTGCCTTGCTCTGTCAAGGTTCTCCCTCACTTCATTATAAGGATGATTTTTGATGGTGTAATGTAAATGGGCCCAAATAAGTTTCCATTTTTGACAGCTTTTTGTATCAGAGTAGGTCTTTACTAAAAACTGCATCTGTATTTTTACTACAATTAAGGAAGTAGATACTTCGCTTGTTTAAAGCTAGTATCAGCCTGCTCTGAAATAGATGTATAGGTTGCTGATTTTTAAATGCTCTGCCCCAAAAAGCTAATGCCTCAGTAGCAGCTTAACTTGTACTAGTGTGAAGGAAACAGTGAGATGTTTACATACCAAATACATACCAAATGTATTTAGGTACCCACATTTATAGGCATGTATGTTTAATGTATGCAAAGCCTTCATGCCCCTATATTTTGCATTTAGAGTCAGCAGCAGTTGGGTAGCCAGTACCACAAAGGTATATGTGCATCCTTCTGAAAATGTGGCCTAGGGACAATGTGTATTAATAGTCCTGCTATTTACGTACCAACAACGGTAAGCTCGGAGCATGAATCATTTAGTTAGGACTCAAATATTTCATATTCCTTCCTACACATGCAGTTCTCGTTTACTTCATTAGCTGCTTCTGGTATGTTACAGGGGTTATGGTATACTTAGTTACCTTTTCTGTTTTGTGATTTCTATGCATTGATGGTTCCAGACACCATGCCTACTGTAGTTACTTTGGTTTACATGTGCTTTCAAGCTGTGCTGYTATTGAGCCTAATCTGAAGGCAGTCCCTGAAGCCCGACTCCTGCAAGGTAGAGGAGCAGGTTGATGATTGCTTTTCCAAGCAAACTCTTTCTGAACAAGTTCCCCTGTCAATTTTGATTTGCTACAACTGTTTATGGCACACTTGTGTTGCAAAGATAACTGTTCTTTTGAAGTTCAAGTACTTGTACTGGAATCTCTCCATAATTTATTAACTAGATATCGACTTAAATACCAAGATATATTGAGTACCGACAATTTTTTATCACTATTTAGGTTCAGTAAAATACAATGTTTATAACAGAAGTTGCCATCTGTGAGCCAGATGAAAGATAAAGATAAGGAGTGTATTTCAAGAAGATCCTTGGTTAGGGTTTTAACTGATATCCTCTATGATAGAAATATTCYTGCTTTTTATTTTGCATGGAAAACCCAACAAAGCAAGCTTTTTAAAGGCAGATAAGAGGTACCACAGAGATAGTGCTAAGTTAGACACTGTCGTAGAAGAGGATGCGTAAGAGGAATTACAGCATCAGGTTGCTGCTTGGCCTAATTAAGGTTTTGGATGTCAGCTGCATAGGCAGGATGTTTCTGCATCTCAGAAGATTTAAAAATGCTGCCTTTGAATTACTGAAAAGCATGAGCTGGAAGTGTGGTGGGGTAGTTTTTAGGTGGGAAGAACTAAAACGTTCTTCTCCAGCAGCAAGACCTTGCTGAGTGGATCTTTGCACAAGAACTGCAGCTGGCTGCTGAGTTTATACGTGCTCAGAAGGCAGGGAGGAAGGGTGGAAGAAATACCTCACCAAGGGGCTGAAGCTTCAGTACAGTCTGTAGCAACAGCATTAAATATGCAGATTGGAAGTGATGGAAGTGTGTGTGTATATACGCTACAGAAGAAGGCAGGGAAACAGATCCTGTTTTATTGCTAACCACAGTTCTCTTTTTTCTCAAGTTATGCTTCTTTCATGTTAATTAGACCAAAAGCTCATCAGGGAAGAGACTGTGATTCATCTTGTATGTATATGGCCTAGGGCCGTGAGTCTCGGTCTAGATGTGGGAATGGAAGAAGGATACGTGTGTTGGTATGTGTGTTATTTTTATTTTACAGCTAACAAAGTTCAATAATTCATTCACCTGTCAGCCTGATTTTCCCTTCAATGAATGCTGACATGATTTTTCTTCCCTGTTTTCATTCTTTCGGATGTAATGTTTTCTGTCTAGATTGTCCCCTGGGACACATTTCTGTCTCTGTGTATCTTTCCCGCTATAGTATTTTTTTCTGCTTTTCCTGTTCACTTTTCTCCTCTGTTTATTCCTGAAGTGGGATCTCCTGTGTGGCTTTTCTCCTGTGCCATCACTGTATTTCTGTATTTTATTTACCTTTACTTTTTGTCTTCATCTTTTTCCTCTCCTCCTGTCTCAACACTATAGTCTGTCTCTCTGCCCGTTATACATCTGCTGCCACTCTTCATCTTCCCATATGTTGTTTCTGGACTAAATCCAAAAATGTTATTGTGGTGCCCCAGCAGCGAGAGCTGCAATGCTTAACTTCTGTGTGCCTGCTACGGGACAGCGAGACAGACCCTTCATTAAGCCCAGGAGATCAAATTCCCAGGAAGGACCCAGAACCTCTACAATTCTGAGCTGCCTGCAGCAAGTTAGTACGGAAGGACCAACATAGGAAGGGGTGGGATTTCAGACACAGCATACATACTAAAATGTATGTTTCGGAAGCACAGCAGAGATCGGTCTTTGCTTTTACTCAGCATGAGTAGTTTTTCCACCTATATCACAACCTTTTTACAGCACACACCACTTGGCTTGGCAGTCCCCTCCTCATCCTAAGGTGCTAAAACTTGCAGCTCTCCCCTTGGCAGGAATAAGGCTCCATTTACCAGTTGCTACAAGATGGGGGTGCTTCTGGCTCCTTTTTTTTCACCTGTGTATGAAATAAGTCAAGATTCATTGGGCCAGAGGAGTTAGTACAAACCAATAATGTAGGGAAGGAGGTCTGATTCCTGCTCCAGGAACTGCTGAGATAGATAGTATATGGATAAAAGGACCATTGGTTTAGATTGGGAAGAATAGTTTCTGACATGAGCAGGCAGGAGAGACCATCTGGCACGCTGTGTTTACATACATGACTTTTTCCCTTCCCCCAGCCACCACTCCTTGTGTCAGAATAGCAGAAGTTTCAAAACATAACCCTCAATTTACACATTATGCTTGTGCACAGGCTGCGATACTTATAGAGTCACTCCTGTACTGATATCTGGATCCAAACGTGATGCATCGAGCTTGCATAAAAGAGCTCTTTTCCCCCGCCCCCCGCTTTTTCCTCAGCAAGAAACAACCGCAGTCAGTTGTTCACAGTCCCTTCATCCATTTGATTACAGAGTCAGGTATGTCACTCTTCACCAACAACAAAGTGTGCGATGGGCATTGGTATTCAGGAACCATCTGTGCCACCAGCGAAGGTTCAGCAGAGGGCACCCAAATTACTACGAGTTGGAGTCTTGGTTTCTTTTATGTAGAACAGGGTAGGTCATATTGATACCAGACACACACACGTACCGTTCCCTGCAGGACCAGACAAAGAGCCAAAGATTTAAATTATTTACAAAATCAGCAATTCTTTTTTCTCTCCTTAAAGATTTGAGGGGAGGTGGGAATGCACTARCCAACTGTGCGACAGTCATGCCTCCTATGTCTCCGAGATACGTCCTGTTCAAACCCTCAAAGCAAACTCCCATCCCTTATGCTGAAGGTCAGGGATGACAAACATGCCAACACAGTCACTCTTGAAGAGGTCTGCTACAAGGCAGTTAATTTCTATTAAGCTTTATAAAAATTTGGTACTTGTTGTGACAAAGTGTGTCATGAGTCTATTTGTTTTTATGAGTTGAAAGTAACATTTTATATATGTGGCATTTAAATACTTGGGTATGGTGTAAGCAGAATTTCAGTAYAGTAGTATATCCTCCTAAGAATTATTCTCATTAAAAATGGTTTTAATCTTACAGTACTGTGCTATAAATGATTTTGAAATATTTGTGATTTTAAAATGAGCAATTCCCTGTCTGTTGACTGCAGAGTTACACTGATGTGTTTCTAGTTGGAGTTTAAAACAAAAGAGTTGCAGATTATCCAACTTCTACCACTAACTCTTTGAAGTGTCAGAGTGTGTAGGGCTTTTTCTTAACATTGTAAGTTAAAATGCAGCCTCTTTGACTGGAATTGAAAATACACCCAGTGTATTACAAAATATACTTTCAGTGCGATATTATTCCATGGCCAAAATTTCTAAGGGTAAGGTAGTATATATGTAAAATTAATCATCCCCCTAAGTGACTTGAGTTGCAATGTGGTATCCCCTGGAGAGTCTGGATCAATCAGCTTTAATTATCAGTTGTCAATTAGTCAGTTAGCCTTGCGGAGAAACTTAAATCTCCGCTCTCATCAACTTTTTCCTCTAACATTAGCATTAGTGTCTAACAGTCCTCATGGTCCTCATGAAATGGTATTTCAATTGTAACTTCACTAACTGCTAGTATATGATACTAGAAATGAAAGTAGAACCAGAAGATGATAGCTAAAAATTGCAGAGAAAGTAAGAACTGCAAAGAAGCCCAAATTCTGTAAATATGTTGCAGATCATTTAATTAACTCTGAATAAGAAAATTGTTTCTTTATGAAACGAAGTGGTGTTAACGAAGAAGATGATTGGGAGCAAAAGGTATTTCATTTTTTGAAAAGTCCTAGGTAGACAATCTGTGTTTTCTTAGCAATATACATTTAAGTAAGGGAAAGTAGGCCAGTTAATAGACCTAGCTTAAAAAGCCAGAGCAATTTTGAAATGGTAGAACTGCCCTCAACACAGTTCTTTTGAGTTCTGGTATTGATCTCACTMAGGAGGGAAAGACTTTTAAGGCATTTATAGCATATGTAAAGCTGCTAAGCCAATTTGTAAGGCTCGTGGATCCTTTTTTTAAACAAGGTTGTAATTATGATCACAGATCCAAGAAAAAGAAAAGAAAGAMTATCAAGAAAAAGAATACTAAAAGTTCCTAACGAAAATTTGTGGGAGGAGGGGAAAGGCCAGAGGAAAGTGTGAACAAATTGCTAGACTTTCATAAGAATAAAATATTCATAAGAATAAAAATAGACTAGATTTGGAAAGGAAATAAGACAGTGCCATGCTGGACTGCAAATGTCAAACCCATAGGAATACGCTAGACAAAGCAAAAGCTGACACTTCAGAGGAGTCTGGAGAATGTAGATGAAAWGTGTTTTCAAGAAGCAGCATGCAGGACTGTACCCAGAGCAAAGAGCCGTGTGTTCGTGCAGAGCCGCGAGATGCACAGAAAACAGGAGCATTTTGTAAAAGCACGTGGACAGGTATTTTACATGCCTAAAAAGAAACTATTGATACCTGAAGAAATACATATGCAGTGAAAAAGACAGTAACTACAATACAGATGAAGGAACATTCTTTGTGGGAATTGTCCAAAGATCAGGTAGGAGTGTTAACCTGAAGGTGAATATCACCCTTATTATTTACAGGTATTGATATAGAACTTAATTTCGTAACTGAAGGTTCAACAAAAGGTTGTTAAAGAAAAGATGTGTTGAATGCAAATAAATGAAGTTAAGATCACACAATAGGAAAATTGCTTATACCATAAATGCACCAAAACTGTACATAAAAATTTTACAAGTTTTGAAAAGATAATTTTGCACTGTTTAATGAAACAGAGTACTTGAATACAGGGAAGCTGGACACTAGATTTTCCTGGGAGTCAGTAACTCTTATCACAGAGTTCGGGAAGCTGGCTGTTTCTCAAAGAGAAAGAAAGTGTAGGCATGGGAAAGAAGCTAATTTTGCAGCAGGAAGAGAAATCTATTTTAATATTACCAAGAGTCTTTATCTTATTTTCTTGATTGCATGATGAAGAAAAGGTAAAACAATGACTAGCACTTGATTTATATGCAATGTATGTAGATATTTTAACACTAAGCCTGAAATTCTTGTAGTGTTATATATGTTGGGATCATTGAATGTTGGTTCTGGAATACAATTAATGAAATTAAAAAATACATCATTAGAGAATTAAGGTGTTAAATATGTTTTCATAGGTATCAAACTAATATTAGCTAGTCTTGCATACCACCTACAGTATTAACAGCTAATAAGCTACAGCTTTTGGTTTATTGTGATTTTAAGTATTTTGTAAGAAGGTATTTATTTCAAGCATATTACTTAGAGTTCAGGATATCCACTGCCTAATTGTGCTGTGGAAAATGGTGATACAGCTACTTGCAAAGGTCCGACATAGCCAGATTTGTGTTTCATCTTAATGAATAGTGGGGCAGCACCATTTAAAAGGACCTTCATCAACTTCATTTTGGGTAAGTGAAAAGGTTTGAATGTAACTACTTGACAAATTTTTAAAAATACAAGTATTTTAGAGTATTTTGGCATTAAAAATTTAAGGCTCTTGTTCTCACAGGACAAGACCTAGAACCTTTGCAACTGTGAATTGTAGAAGAGCGTACAAAGGAGGAGAAAAAAGTTAGGGTGTCACATAAAGTTGCTGCTTCTTCCTCAAAAGGGATAGTAAAACCAAAAATGACCTGTAAGTGAAGTAGCTGATATTTACAGCTTCTTCTACAAAAAAAGGGAGAAAAGAGTTGGATACTGGACCTGTTGAGTTCTCAAGATACAACCACTCAAGGAAGAGTAATTAATTGATATAGCATTAATTATAAGGTCTAAGGTGGAGTAGGGACAAATCCTAAAAAAAATAATTCTGTCCTACAAGACAAAGGAGATGAGCTCCAAAGGGTTCATGAGAGTTCCTGAAATATTCATACCTTATATTTCTTTTCCTCTGAGGAAGGGTGACCTATTCTTTAGGAGGATTTGGCTTAAATGTGACATCCTTGGGCACATTCTTTCTCTGAGCAACAGTTATTTGAATTGGTGTTTGGTGCCTGACTGGTAAATCTACAGATGCCTTTCCCTTCCTCTGTCCTCGCATGTTTGGTAAATAAAGTTTTCTTTTTAATAAGGACATCTTTCTCTCTTTTCTTTCTTTCTTTCTTTCTTTCTTTCTTTCTTTCTTTCTTTCTTTCTATAAACTCCAGTTTGGAATTTGAAGTAACTATCAACTATCAGCAGTAGTTATCAGCATGGACAAGAGAGTTAAAGAGTACGAATTCACTGGAAGATATGCACCTACCTACTTTATCCATTGGTATAACCTACCGATGCATAAAGCCATAACCAGGCCCAGATGATACCTTTCTTTAGAGCTATATGATGTGACTGCAGTCGTAGGGGAAAAAGGAAACAGGGAGAAAAAATGTGAAAAAATGTGTAAACTATGCAGACAATCATTTTCAGAGGAAGTATTACAAAACCATTTGCCACGTAAAAGTAAAAATTGCTGAAAAAGAAATTATGAGTAATCAACAAGAAAAAAAAACTCTGTTGAGATTGTTTTCAAGACTTGAAAGAAAAATGCAAGTTACAGGACAGAGAGCTAAGAAATCTTTTCCCTGTGATAGGAGCCTGTGATAGGAGTAAGAACAAATGAAAGGGGTGGTAATTCAGCACTACTCAGAGGTTTATAATCTCATACTGTTCCCATTAGATAGAATGTGTCCAATGGGATTGGAAACAAACGAGAAAGAAGTTGAGGTCCGTGAAACTGGGTGCTCTGTGGTCATGGCTTTTGTAGTCAGAAGAAGGACTAAGCAGCAGTAAAATTTGTTTTCATTTGTGACTTTTTTAAAAAATGAGTTCAATATTTCAGAGGGACATTAAAGACCTCTGAAGTCTATTTCAGAAGAAGTGGAATGTGGAGTGATTTTGTGTGCATACATTTTTGCACAAATCCATAGCAGAAAAACTGTATTGTGAATATGAAAGAGAATCAGAATCCAATGCAGTACCAAGAATAACTTTTATTTCAGTGAAAGAAATATGTCACAGCTGAATTTCATTCTTTTAAATGAAAATGCTTTTTAAATGAAGGGAAAAAAGTTGGAAAAAATTGTTGAAATTGTGAAAAATATATTTTTAAAAATGCTTTAGTTGTTTTTTTTTGCAGACATAATTGAGTTTTTCACATATTGAAGACCAGTTTATTTCTTATAGATATGCATATATGTGTATCACTTGCCATTTGTACAGGGAAAAATGTATTTGCTAGTATCTAGGATAGAAAATTTTAAAGAAAATTGTGGAATGGGATAACTTCTGGCCTACTGGTTGAATCAAAAGAGTTAGATTAAAGATCTGCTCAAGCTTCCAGTTTAAGAGGCAAAAAGAGTTAGGGGAATTTAGGAAACTTTAAAATGTATTTTTGACACTTCATAATTAATCTGGTGGGGAAGAGGATTAACGTCTCATCTCATATGCTGTTGCAGTGAAAGTTAGAAATGCTCTACCAAATCTCTCCTCCTCTACTCCTTCTATTAAAATTACTCAAAATTACACAAATATGATTCTAAAATTCTGGCTGGGATGCTATTCAATGTTACGTAGCCTGGGAATAACATTGAGAAGAGTATTTTGTCATGGGCAGCTTCAGTGAAACTGAAGGAGTACTGTCTGCTCCTCCAGACAAGGCTTCTGGTGAGTTGAGAGGGTGGAGACTCCTCTGTTATTGGCAGGATAGTGTGTTAAGGAAGGAGATTTTTCCTCTCACAACCTGAATTTTGTGTCCCTCATTCCAAAAAGTGAGGAAATACTAATGATACGGTCTGTTGAAACCAGATGGGAAGTGAAGTTTGTGGAACACAGGAAAGCATCTTGCATTTTAAACAAAACTACTTAGTAATGGAAAAATATGTGAAATAGAACTGACTGGAGGTATGACAAAGTGCTAACTTCATGAAATAAAGACAACAGAAATAAATAATAATAAAAAAGATTCAGCTTGGAAGGTACCACTGGCAGCTGTTAAGTCCAACCTCCTTTTCTACTTCAACAGTAGATCAGGTTGCCCAGGGCTTTGTCCAGTTTTGAATATGTCCAGGGACGAGGACGCTGCAACCACCCTGGGCAACCTGTTGCAGTGCGTAACCACTCACAAGGGGAAGAGTTTTATTTCTTAGGTACAACTTGAATTCCTTCTGCTGTAACCTGTGGCTGTTGCCACTTGTCCTTTTTCTGTGCACTTCTGAGAAGGATCCATCTTCTCTGTAACTCCGCTTTTTGGTTGTGGAAGACTGCAGTTAGATGCCCCTCAAGCCTTCTCTTCTCCAGGCTAAACAATTCCAGTTCCTTTAGCCTTTACTTATGGTCACTGTGCTCCAGCCCYCTATCTTAGTGGCCCTCCCTCCTCCAGACTTTCTCCAATATGTGGGTCTCTGTCTTGTACTTGGAGTTGCAGAAGTTGATGCAACATTTCAGATGCAGCCTGATCAACCCATCCCTCCACCTTGGTAATACAGCCCAGCACACGGTCTCGTTTGCCACAACAGCAGATTGATGGCTTGGTTCAGCTTGTTCACCCAGTCCTCAGGTTCTTTTCAAATCACTTTGCTTCATGACTAGCAGTTCAAATTTTCCATTGCTTTAAAAATGTAGAATGAAGCTCTTTGACCTTGTTAAAGTGAAGTTCTTCAATCAAAATCACTGTAGTTTCCAGCATTGGCTATTTAAAACCAGTTCACAGGACATTTATTTTTACATGACTTGTCATAAAAGTGATGTTGTACAATCAAAGAAGACTCAGACACATAGTGATGAGGTATAGGATCAAGGTTTTGTGAGACACTCAGGGTCTTCTGTATTAATATTGCAGGTGTTATAGATAGCTTTGCTAGTGGTTTGTACTTCTGACAATATGGATCAGGTAAAAGATGCTTCTTTCATAACACAAAGTCTGCGTTAGGTAACTTCTGCAAGTGTCTACTTTTTCAGTGCAGACAAACAGCATCTGAAAAAATACTGATTAGTTCACTGGTTATAAAGAGAATAAAAGTGTACCGAGTTGTGCAAGGGATAACTCTTACGGGACTTAAGAAAGGATTTGGGGCCACAAGAGGGAGAGCTTGTAAGATGGTGATTAATAGCATTATAGCCTTTGATCTGCACCTGCAAAGGGCATTACCTGGACTATCCTGCAAATGACCTGGTGTAAGATTCACAGAATCACAGAATATCTCAAGTTGGAAGGGACCCATAAGGATCATCAAGTGCCTTCCAACTACCTAAAACTAAACCATATGACTAAGAGCATCATCCAGATGCTCGTTTAAGATTCAGTGGTATTGCTGAAAGGATAGGTGGTGGCAGCTGTTGAAATCATGTGTCTTTAGTAGGCTTTGGGCAGCAGAGCTCTGAAAATTTCTCATTAGTTATTTCCACAATACTCTTAAATCCTGTGCCTGATCAAGGGCTTGTTTTCTTGCAACATGAGGACAGAACAGATTTCGACTTGTCATGGGTAGAAGCTTCCATTTGGAGTACAGTGTGGATTTAGCCTTAAACTACTTGCATCTTCAAGTAGAAATTTGGCAAATGTAGGATGTTATATAATGGGTAAGTTTATTCCAGATAAATAATATCCTGCTTTCTGAAAGCTGGATTGCCTTGCCTCCACTGTGGGAGCACGTGATTGTTCTTTGGATTTATCTCACCTAACCTCAAATCAGTTAACCAACTACAGATCAGGTGATTAACAGCCAAGCTATTGACTCGCCTTTATAATTAATGGAGAAAGACATATTTTCATTTGCTTTTAAGATCTGGAGCTGCAGCACATCACTTCCTGCTGATACTTGCCTCTCACCACTGATGGTGTTGGGTGCCTATGACAGTGAACTTGGGCTGCACAATTAATGTTCAGGTTACTGAAGCTGGGTGCACTGAGTCCCACTGAGCTAACATCTGCGCTCCGAAAGACTGGGCAAAAAGGCTAGGCTGAAGTTCCTTGGTCAAGAAGTTGGCTGGAGGAGGAGGAGAGGTTGGTTCCCGGCATGAGAAAGGTGTTAAAAGGCCAAGATGCAATGACCTCAAGAGGTCCAAGCAGAAGCATGTTCCCCAGAGCCGAAACTCTGTTTTCCAACCGGCTCCATTTAGCAGCTCATTAAAAAGGACAAAATTCAGCTCCTTGCCCATATGTAACAACCATGTAGTAAGCGTGACTGGTTGGGCTCCACCTGTTTTTCAGCTCTTTGCAAGAGGAAACTTGCTCAAAAATAGGTTATGTAGTTGTATTACTTTTCAGTACTGCAGCTTCCCAGATGCAGAATAGTCTATGTACATGTCACTCTCAGTGCCTCACTCCTTACATTTTCTCTACAATTTTTTCCATATGGTAGTTGGAAGTAACTAGAACATTGTCTGAGGGCGTTTCTCTYTCTGTTGCTGTTCCTGGATATTTCACATCTCAAGTCCTTGATGCATCATTTAAAACATACACCAACTGCTTTTGGGTAAGCTCCTGGGTTTAAAAGTAAATTACAGTAAATCACAAATAATTGGTATTCAGCACTCAAATAGCAATTTCACACTATGGCTTATCCCTGTGACACTTCTCCCTAAGGGTCTTGAGTACCTCAGAATATTTATCCCATCAAGTTAATGCAAACTATTTAAAATTACTCCATTTGTAGCTATTATTAAGTGTTGTGACATGCTATGATTTTTCGCTGCAATTTTTTTCTTTTAATATTTCCCATGAGAACTAAACAGTCAGAAGTCCCTTCGAGCTTAAGAAAGGGTGGATTTTAATGAACTGCCCAGAGAATGACTGTTTGTGCTCAAGTGGAGTTAATAGGTTTCAACAGCAGCCCCACAATGGCCTGAAACAATGAGGTGTTTGAGTCTAAATGGATTTTACAGTATTGTACATGAATGTGATTTTAAAATTCATATAAAGACTTTCCCATATCATGTTTGTGCATATTTCATGCATATTTTAGTATTGCATCTTTTGCTTCAGTATGCTCTTTCTGACAGAGCTGAAGCACTTGCTGGAGCTGTAGGTACTGTTGATTACTACGGGCGTAGTAATGAAAAAATGGAGTAATGAAGATACATACAGTTCCTGATTTTAGTGCATGGCCTTCCTAAACACTGTGATGGTAAATGAGAGCATGTGTTGGCAGGCATTGTAATTCCTTTATTTTTGTTGTTGTTGTTGTTGTTGTTGCTTTTTTTTTAAGAGTTTGTTTCATCCAGATGTGAAACAGGTATCAACACACATTTGTTTTCTGGGAAGATAAATGTAAGGAGCATCTCCCCATATCCACCAGCATACCTGTCTACTGCCAACCCCACCCCATCCCCAAAACTGAGCCGTATCTTACCTCGACAGTACTTTTTTGTATAAAATCACCATTCTTTCAGATTCATTTGGAACACAAAGTCTGAATACTACCAATCTGCTGAGATTTCCAGAGGGCGTTACTTCTTTCATGCTTTTTGTTTTTCTGGGACATTGGCTAGCACAAGGTTACATGTGCAGAACATCTTCTAAACAGCTCACAAACAACTGTTACCAGTACCATTTCTTTGTCACTTGCTTCCATTTTCTGAGCAATTTATACTACCTATGAATTCGCTTATCTGCAAACTTATTTTGCATACTCTATTTTTGCTTTCTTTTACTTGCATTGGACAATGATAAGTGGCTCCTTCATTCAGCATAGCTCTCTAACTGTGTTACGTTTTACACCTCTTCGTTTTTCTATAAATTATGGTAAATGGCTCTAACAAAGTTAATGGTGACACAGTGTGTCAGCTTTGGCTGCGGGATTATTTTGCATGGGCTAAGTGTCACTGTTAAAGTGGAAGATTTATAAAAAAGAAGTCATTGTCCCGTTATTTCTCTTCCCCGTATTTCGTCCCCGTCTAAGTCGTCATCACTCTTGGTAAACAAAGGACGGTTCACCGCAGCGAAGGCTCGCTGCGAACGGCCATGCTTTCTGACAGCTCTGAAGATGAAAGGTCCCCACCAGCACTTACCGTAGCTGTGCTTGATCAAATTCTGCGACTGTTTTCCTTTGCTGCTCGGCGGGACGGTGGCTGCGTACCTCGTGTCTCCAGCCTGCATCACCAGGGAGCTCTGGCGTCTTTCCAGCATCTTCAGCATTTGTATAATATTCCGCGGCAGGAGTTCGTCTTTTATCTACAGCTCAGGCACTTTCTGCTTGCTACCCTACAAGATTATCTCCTACCACTGGCGACAGACCTCGAATCTCTTTTCCTCAGATTAAAGTCTGTAAAGGGATTTGTTTTGAAATGTTGCTGCCTGTTTCATTGCAATAATTCTCATGCTCTTTAGAAGCAACAGAAATGGGTTGAGAAGTGGGTTGCAAAATGTCTGGTGGTAAAGATGGTGGCCATCCCTGCTGGTTGGGAATACATATTTTCATATTTAATTCATATTTTGATTCCTGAAACCCTTGCTAATGCTGTAGACAAAACATGTTTACAAAAAATGTAAGCTGCCTCCAGCGACCTGGGAATATCTTGGGTTTTCATGTTTTGCAGGTGCTTTTTCACAGCCACGTGTGGATAGGTTGTCAGTGGACAGGACTGGACACTGGTACCTTGACCTTGGCTCTAAGAGGTTAATTCCAGATATCACCATGCAACATGCTGTAGCCYGGTCAGCATGCATATAGTGCATGTGTTTGTTTCCATAGAAAATGAGAAACTTAAAAATCAACAACTAGATTAATTTGTTAAATCCTGTAGTACTTGTTTAGAAGAGATGTGATGTTTTCCATACTGTGACCTGTGAGAGAAGGTTTTCTTCTCTGAGTTGACACTAAGTAGTGGTAGAATTTGGCTGGTTATTTGATGTTGTTTTTTACATTTTATTTCTCAAGTTTACATGCAGTTTTTTAGATATCTAAATTTGTATTCTCATTCATCTTAATTCTTCAAGGACTGAAAAGGAAAGGCATTTTATATTTTAAGGAGATTTTTACTCTTAGGTAACTACTTCAACTTTGATTTATGCCCTTGAAATTGGGAACAGTATAGAAGAATAAAAGTGTAGCTGTGTGCAGAAAATTAAAAAAACTCAACAACTGTCAACCTCATGTAAAGAGATGGATTGAGAAGCCAGAACATAAAAGATAAAATCTGTTTTTAAAATCTATTATCCATTTGGACTGCTTTTTCCCCAAAGAGTGTTATTCTTTCAAGTTTTGAAAAGAAGCCATTGATACTAGTTTCAGTAAGAGAATTTCGCACTGCTGCTAAATAGATGAGTAAGTATGACGAAAAACTACTATCTTTATACTTGTCTCTATGGTTTTTTCCAGTTTTGATTACAG
Organism: Phoebastria nigripes; assembly: GCA_035582835.1. Classification (NCBI taxonomy): domain Eukaryota; kingdom Metazoa; phylum Chordata; class Aves; order Procellariiformes; family Diomedeidae; genus Phoebastria; species Phoebastria nigripes. The sequence continues at coordinate 2,034,786 of JAYKAV010002821.1, read as the reverse complement.
TGGGACTATTCATACGGTTAGGAACGTAACTGAATCAGGCCCACAGTTTATTTGTTAATGTTTGCAAATCAAACAAAAATATTTCATCTATAACTTCTGCTACTTCTATGGAAAATAGTACTTTAACCCTTATGTTTATGTCTAGTTCATTTATTAAAGAAAACGTGAGCTTCTATTAGCTCAGACAAGCTAGCTGATGTTCATGTTCTTTGAAACTCAGGCTGCACCATGACAAGTTGCTTCCTATTCCACTGAAGCTTCCTTTCAGTGAACTGGCTAAAAGCCTGAAGAACAGGCTTCATTTTGACACACGCAACTGGGAGCATGATTACATGTCTGTTTTATCCAGYGATAAAGTGGATCTTATTTTTACTGTCACGAAAAACGACTTCCAGCTGAGACAAGCTTTGCACAACTCCTGACTCAGTCTGGTGGGAGCCTGTGTGTGAGACCACGTGGAAATCTTGCTGCTCAAGCACCGCAAAGCTCCTGCCTTGCATCTGCGTGACACAGAGTATAACCGGGCATAGACACAGGGTCAGTCCTGTGCGTCGTGCAAGTTCAGCCGCCGGTGGAGAACTCTATTCCCACATTCAACTAGTGGCCGAGAGGGGCTGCGACACTGAGCTCACTGATCAGAATTATGCAGGTTTATTGARACCTATAAGTGTTCATTATCTCTTCTTGACTCATAATTCATAAAAGGCTTTCAGAAGATCAGACCTACAARGAAGCTTTTAGTTTCTTCTTGAGTTTGATTGTATTATAGTTTGAGATCAATGATGTGATCTTGCTTTGAACTCTTGCAGTAAAAAAACCTGAAAAAAAAAAAAAAAAATCACTACAATTAGGTTTTCCCTTACCCATAACATTGACTGCAGGATTAGGGCTCAATCTAGCAATTTATTGAGTACTTACGCAAGTTGCTGAGCACTCTGAGCTCCCTCAGATGTCAGCTGGATTTGAATACTGATGGCTGAATTAAGTGCCACAAGAATATTAAAAGTAGGGTTTATAAATCACTCTTTTGCCTTATTACTGATGGTGGTTATTGCCACTTATCGTACTGAGTATTTCTTTCTTTGACTTGAAACTGCCAGTGAACGTACAGATAGATTTAGATCTGGCATTATGTTAATAAAGAGCACCTATCTTATGAAAAGCCTTGTAAACCACCCGTACAACTCCTTTTAGATGGAAGAACAAAGGAATTAGATAACCTGTTCCTTAATTTTGGAATAAACCCCCCCTCTCTCAAAACTGATGGAGAAAACACTTTTGTAACTTGTCATGGGCATTATGAGGAAAGTTTATTTTTTGTCTTTTTTTTTAGTGTCAGCTAGGAAGGAAATAAGTGTTACTGGTAACAAATGTTAAGTATACTTGAAAATAGATTATACATATATTTATATGCACATATTATTTCATTTTAAGGAGAAAAAGCAGCAACTCCACAATATTGTAGTGATATAAATATGTTATTTTTTTGAAAAAAAGTTTTGATTTTAAATTTTCAATTTAAATTTTGATTCAATTTAAATTTTGATTTCAATTTAAATTTTCAATTCAATTGAAAAAGTTTTGATTTTAAATTTTCAATTTGCTGAACTAAGGCAATTGAAAATTCATAAGAAAAATATAAAATTTGAACCTGAATCCTAAAGCAACGAAAGCAACTATATATAAACACCTAATGCGGTGTTTGACATGTTTACTTTTAAGTGGTGGCTGCAGCTAGAATATTTTGGGGATTGTTTGGTTGTTCATCCCAGAAAGGAAAGACAGGAAAGGAGCAAAAAGAGGAAATATTTGACAGTCTGTTCATTGTAGTTTATTTTACTGCAGCTTAAAACGTGAGACTTCTGGAGTATTTTATTAGCTGCAGTGATAAACAATCTCTGGCAGAGGTGAATTAGCAGAAACCAGAGGGGCTAAACAACAAGAGAGAAAAGAAATCGTCTCAAACTTTGCTATTGCAGAATTTCAGCACGACACTCCCCAGAGCCCGGGAAAACACCCCCTCCCATCACCCCCTCCCCACCCCTCGCCGGTCGACAGCACTTTCATACCTCTTATTCATGAATTATGAACTGAAATATATGGGGCTATGACTCTTTAGCAGATGCAAATTAGCCAAGTGTCATGGAGGTTCATTGCGCTAGGATCATTCTTAGGATCTGGCCTTTTGTCTGCTTGCTTGCTTTGTAGCTAGACTTCAGTGAATAATGCAAAAAAAACCACAAACAAACCCCAAAATAAAACAACACCTCCAGAAAAACCCACCCTCCCGAATCCCACACAAATATTTATGTGCATGTTAAAACACATTCTGCTCCTCTTTTATATTTTCTTTCAGTAGATGCTGTGAGACTTGCTGACAGGAGACTGAGAAAAGCAAGTATCGGTCACATACATGAATAGTTATAGGAACTACATCTTGAGCTCACCCTTGCACGTACTTATCTGGAAAGTGCTTGCTTATGCAGTGAAAGCAGAAGCTACTCCATTACCAGTTGGAGCTCAACAGCGAAGCTTGATCAATATTAATATGTGATAAATTCACAGAAGAAGTAATTAAAAAGAGTAGATATGAATAATGAGCATAGCTGAAGACATTTTGTTGAACCGGCAACCGGGTTTTTTTTTTATTATGAAGAGTTATATGAATTGATTAAATTCTTTCCTCTAATTTTTACAATAATTGGTAAAATGTACTTCTCACTGGAACTGATGCAATGTCCATAAAAGATACAGCTTGTGGAAAGGCATGCAAATATATTGATTGATTTCAGTGAACACTGGGTTTTGTCTATAAACAGTTTTCAAGAGACAAGATGACTTGTTACATGAAATGCAATGAAAAATGAAAATGTTGAAGTAAGTGGAAAACCACTACTGTTTTAGAAATATTAGTCTTACTAACACGTGGACTGGAATGATCTATTTTATGCAGTCAGTTTCCATATAAAACAGGAGAAGTGATGTTGCAAAACAGCGTTCAGGCCTCAGTAGCAGAAGACGACAACACTCGCTTGTGCTTACAAATCCTCTGACTTACACAGTAGATGTAAAAATTGACTGTACAGGTTGGAAATTTCTCAGTTGACTAGGCAGTTTGCAAATAATAATCCATTATAACCCTTTTGACTTGCAGCTCGAAACGTAACCTTTAACTTTTCACTAACTCAAGACCCTAGGTCACTAATTAAAATAAAAAGGCTTGTTCTGTGAGTTTAAAGAAGACTTTTAAACTAAATCCATCTAACTCAATTTATCAGATGACTTTTGAGCATATAGCGTTTTCTGATAGCTAATTGAAAAACATCTGTGGACACAAACTTGGCAAAAAGACTGTTGCTGCCTTCTGTGCAATGATTTTAGGGTTGACAGAGTACTTGTAACACTTGAAGGTTACCCCTACATTAATTGTTTCTTCAACAGGTTCCTATAACATACAGTAAGTTAATATTCTCACTGACAGTGCATATATTGATTTATAAATACACTTTTCAGCAGAGCTAATAATCTTATTAGCTTTTGCACAAGATAATCAGCACTGCAGCAAGTAATTCATGAATTTTATGAGATTGTTGGATTTCTAACTGTCATGGGAGCTGCTGACTGCATGCACTTGGTAATGCATGCATCACCACATGATGACTAATGAGGCAAGGTAAAGAAATCGAAAATTTTTTCATTCCCTCAACATGTAGCTGGTGTGTGATGCCAGATGTAAAATCATTGATGTACTTGCCAAGTTCCCAGGATCATGTCATGATTTATTCAAACTTAGACAATCAGGATTAGGTCAATCTTTTGAAAATGGTCAAATTCAAGGAGACTGGTTAATAGATAAGTAGGAGCATTGCTTGTAAATAAAACATTGAATATATATTAAAAATGAAATTATTATTTACAACTTGCCTTTTTCAGGTCACAGTTGTTCTCCTCTGAAGAAACAGCTAATGACTACAGTTCTTAATCCCCAAACTCCATCAGAATGACTTTATAATGAGGCACATCAATTCATAAGAGCTATAACTGAAAGAACCATGGCATTCTGAGAAAATAATACAAATGCTTCTCCCAATGTGCAGTGTATTTTATATGAAACAACTGTTTGAATATTTGTGAATCTTTCCTTGTGTTCTGCATACAATGCAATCAAACTGACTGATGTATAATAAATATCTGAGGGAGAGAATGAGGTAGCATATCAAAATATAAAGGTATGATTAGATAATTAGAGTGAGTCTGGTAATATGACTTTCTAGTTTGTTGATAAACAGCAAGAAACATTTAGAATGATTGAGTCTATTATAAGGTATCTGGTAAAGCTCAGGTTTGTTGTCAGTGCACTAAATTTCTTCTCAGAAGGTGCATATATTTTCCATCAAGTGTATTTTTGAAGATATGTTTCTCACAAAAAATGCTTTTTTTATGACTACGGCCTTTGGAGACTCAGTACTTACATGATGATATTCTTGTACACTTCGTACAAGCATTTGGCTTGCTGAAATAAGAGCAGAAGAATTTACTGTAATTTACTGTCTTATCTTTTTAGGTGAGATTATGCTTTGACAAATTGCTTGATGGATCATTAACTGGAAGAGACATCTAAGTTGCCATCAGCAACTAAAACAAATTCAGGATTTTCCTGCAAGTTCCTTCCTTTTCCACCTGCTCCTGTAGAGCAAGAGGCCACTTAATTCCCTCCAAGGTATTTTTTGTTGGATGATTACAAATAAGCATTAAAACTGAGGTTGACCACCTTTCACAGAATCACAGAATCACAGGATGGTTGAGGTTGGAAGGGACCTCCGGAGGTCATCTTGCCTAACCCCCCTGCTCCAGCAGTGACACCTAGAGCCAGCTGCCCAGGACTGTGTCCAGACAGCTTTTGTGTATCTCCAAGGATGGAGACTCCATGACCTCTCTGGGCAACCTGTGCCAGTGCTCGGTCACCCCCACAGTGAAAAAGTGTTTCCTGATCTTCAGATGGAGCCTCCTGTGTTTCAGTTTGTGCCCATTGCCTCTGGTCCTGTCACTGGGCACCACTGAAACAACCACCTGGCTCCATCCTCTGTGCACCTTCCCTTCAAGTGTTTATATTCATGGATAAGATCCCCCTGATCCTCCTCTTCTCCAGGCTGAACAGTCCCAGCTCTCTCAGCTTTTCCTCATAGGAGAGATGTTCCATCCCTTGCTCATCTTGGTGGCCCTTGGATGGACTCACTCCAGTATGTCCATGTCTCTCTTGTACTGGGGAGCCCAGAACTGGACACCATACTCCAGGTGTGGCCTCACCAGTGCTGAGTAGAGGGAAAGGATCACCTTTCTCGACCTGCTGGCAATGTTTTGTCTAATGCAGCCCAGGATACCATCAGCCTTCTTTGCAGCAAGGGCACATTGCTGGTTCACGTATGTTGCACCTTTGGAGCTGTAGTAACGCTGATTCAAAATATCAGAGAACTGGATTTAATGAAACTCATTTTAAAAGCATGATAGTAATTAATATTTCATTGTAATATCTCCACAAGTAAAACTTAGTTTTGGGTCTCTGCTTGTTTTGGGTGGGGTTTAGCTGCTTTTMCACATTCAGGCTGCCCGCTATGTTTGAGGAGACTCCTCAGTTTTTTGCCCTTGATGTTTCAAAGGCCCCAACCACTGCTATTAATTCTTCTTTCTGAGATAAGACACTGTCAAACAAGATTTGTTCACTAGCTTTTTCACATACTTAAATATTTTTCTTTCATTTCACTAATTTTATACGTCTGAATCCACTTATAGTGTCTCAGCTCAATCCTCAAATCTAGGGGATTGGCTCTATTTCCTTGCCATTTTAGGCTCATGTAATTAAATTATACATATTAAAAAAAAATCCTATAATGGCTGTATTATATTTACTTTCTTAACAGAGCACAACTGATATTGGGATCCTTTCATGAAATCTAGAATGCAAGCCTACAAAGAGTTGGTTATCGTGGAAATGTTTATAAAATAAATCTATCAAAAAAGGTGAAAAATAGGAAACATCACTAATACTGTTCTTCAAAGAGCAAAGCTTATACAGTAGCATTTCCTGTGTCAGTTTCTCCTGTTTTCTTCCCTTCCATAATGATGTTTGAATACCTTGGCCATCTTCAGAGAAGCCAGAAAGAGAGGTCATTCCGTCTCTACAGATTCAGTAGGCAGCTGTGAAGAGGGAAGGGGTTTCATTGACCCTCCACTGCTAGATAAACTTAACACTTACTAGACCTCACGCAAACCCAGTCTCAAGACTCAAATCCACCACAAACCAGTTTTTGTCAGTATTTCTGCTTGATTTTTTCAGCAAGGGAGTGAGTTGCTGGGACTTGGTCCAAGTTCCCTGCTTCCAGGGGAGCCTTTGCTCAGAAGAGCTGCTCAGATACCCTTGTTTGTGCTTCTTAAACACGTGTTTCACTTCAGCATCATCTGTGTAAAAGTCCTGCTAAAATCTCATTCTTCGGGAGATGAATAGGCAGAAACACTTAAAAGTCTCAGAAGAGTTTGGTTTGCATATGTTTGCAGAAATATGAATTGTCAGTGCYAATTGTTCTGTCCTATAATTCATTGAGTGAGACTAATGTCTGGGAGGATGGTGGGGAGGAGGAAGGTTGCTTTCCTATTCCTAACACAAGAGGTAACTTCTCCTTTTTCAGCCAGATTTTATTACGCAAACAGCAAGAAAAGAAGCGGATATCCTACCTTAGAAGAAAGCTGTGCAGACGGAGCGAGATAGATGTGCCAACATTTGTTTGTATTAAGGGGTGACTGTCCTTTTCAGCTGTGTCTGAATCTTACCCATTACTTCTATTTCATAGGTTCTTCTGTTTTCCATTGGCTTTGGTCAATTCTTGCCATTCATAAACATGACAGTGTTTATAGCTGAACTAGGCTATTCATCTGTCATGTGTGGGGTTTATTCATCATCTTTTTATTCACAAACTTTATTTTTCTTCCCTTTCCTTTGATTTCTGTACACCAGATAGAAGCATCATCTGGTTTAGCTGGCCAAATAAGCATCAGAAACAACCAAGAGCAAAAGAAGTTAAATAATGTTTGTTAAGATCCTATATGTATGTGTTTATACCCTCATTACTAATTAATGATGGAATAGGATAGGATAGGGTAGGGTAGGGTAGGGTAGTGTAGGGTAGGATAGAATAGAACAGAATAGAACAGAATAGAATAGTTCAGCTGGAAGGGACCTACAACGATCATCTAGTCCAACTGTCTTTGATATATATGATATTGTATATATAGTCAAGAATGGTTGGCTTTGCAACCAGACAGACTTACTATTTACTTGTAATAATAACTTGACCAATTCTCTTTGTGAACTTGGAGTCCTTTTATGAACTCACAGTAAGGTTTGGGCATCTCACAAAACTCAATAGTCATGCTCATTCGCCTGTAATAAAAATACCTGCTACACTAATGTGGAATTTTCCCTGACTGACTGTGATTGTGTGGAGCATTTTATAGCATGAAATATATTTGTGTATAGCTGGTGAAAACTAGAGAAGCACTTTGTTTGAACTCTTGTTACTGTTACAGAAATGTTTAATTAACCTTTGCAGTTAATGTCAATGTTTTTATTACATTCTTCAGCTCCCCCTGGTGCCTAGTGAAAATTCTTGATTTCCTTCGCRAAAGACACTGTCTGAAAAATGATGAATAAGGCAGCTGACCTGTAAGGTTTCCCGCTGCCCAGCGGTAGACAAGCAGACCCCAATTTTTAACCTTTTGTATAAATAATACAGTCTGCGATGGACTGGAGTTGCTTTCTGCTGCTTTTGTTTAACTGTCTGACCCATCCCTCATGTAAAAGCTGTTTTCCCCATACTCTGGTCTGTCGCTCTGTCTGCTAAAGACTGTTCCAGTCACAAAAGGCACACTCATAGAGTGCTAGTTCAGGAAGAATTAGAAAAGCCATCATTTAAAAGACCTGACCCAAAGTAAATGGAAAGACTGCCTTCAGCTTTGAAATGAACCTCTCCCTTCTCTCTTCCTTCCCCTATGCACGGCGCATTCTCCCCAAATCTCGTCTTTGAGTTTATTTGTGATTTTGTAAATTAATAGGACCAGAGGTTCCTATTTTTTTTAAGAAAAAAAAAAGTGTGTTTTCTGGTAATATATAGGACCTAACTTGAATAGTTAAAATAGGCTGAATAGTTAAAAAGAAAAGGACAGATACTTGATGACTCTGTAGACTCCTAGCCTGATAGTGAATATTTCAAGCTGCTATTTCAAGACCTCCTTAGTAGTGTCCATAGTTCGTTACTTTTTAGTGGCTTTATGAATTGCTTATTGATTTAGGTTCCTGTTTGTATATCAGTGTTAAAAGATAAAACTATATCACCAGCACAGTTGGCAGGCTTTGTTGGAGTCTCTTCAAAGCTATTGATTAACTGCAGAAGGGGTTCTAATTTAGCCTTAAATGAACCTTGGGTAGTTACATTTGTTCCCCTATGTTCATAGCCTCTGCTTTGACTTGCTCTGTGTACCAGCTTCGTACCGTTTCTCTGGATAAAGATATCCAGTCAGGCTGGCATGTTTCATAAAGCACAAATATCACTAAAATAAGGGAAAAGGTAGAACTTAATTTATATTCTAGATCAATGCAAAATGTTGTAAAGCATCACCTGCGATCRTAAGTCATGTTTGGTTTTATATATACATATATTTATAGAAAGAAGTGTTTGTTTATAGCTTAGAAATTGGCTTTGGAAGAGTTGATGTAACACCTCTCCTGCTAACCTCACGTAAAGACAGCATATCCATGAGTACATACAGCTTTTAAATTTATGGCACCTTTCAAAACTTAGGAATTTACACTTACCTTTATTTTTAATATAAAGACATTTTTTGAAATTTGTGTACCATGCACTTCTAGAAGAATCTCAGAACAAGAACATAAAACTGAGTGAGATATACATAGTTTTCTATTAGAGATAGGCTTTTACTGTGCAGTCTGTGCTTTTTCTACTCAGTTCTTAGGAAATGGAGACTGACATTTTTACATATCTCCTGCTAAAAAGTACATCTTATTAATTTTCCTTTGGGGTAGAACTCGTCTACACAGAGTGTACAAAACAGACTTACTGGCTAATGCTGTTAATTATATCTGTAGGTACAAACTAGTACCTAGTTTGCAAGTATTCGGCAGCAGAAGAAAGTTCAATAATCGTTCATAGTGACCGAAAGGTATTTTAAAACACCAGAACATTTTTGCGTATTAATTGAAGCTGGTAAGAACTTCAAACAATTTTAGTATTTGTATGTCAACTTCATACATTTCTGAACATTTATTCCTTTTCGTATTCTTAGTATAAATTTTTGGCACTATTCCACAGAGGAAGAGCATGTATACTTGCTCTGGAAATTTCTCATCTGAGGAACTTCCTCTGAGGACATTCTTTTCCTGGCTTCAGATACTATCAGCAAGGGAATCAAGGAAGATAAAATTCAGGAGACAGACTTTTCTGAAGTGGTTGCTGAGATGCATACATGCATATAAGCCAAATGCTTTCTGCGCTCTTCCGAGACAGAAAAAATGAGCAATAGTCTTTCTGGGCTTTATCTATCGAAATAGTAAGAAGTAGACTCAAGCCTAAAAAGCATCCAGAAAAGGCTAGGTGCTTTGCGTAGTTCAAAGGATAATGCCATGGTTTTACTTCGAAAATAGGGTGATGATGCTTTTGTGAGAACTCTTAATATTCAAACTAATTCACTTTGGCCTCTAACATTTAAAAAACAAGATTTATCTCTTTTTATTTTTTTAATTTTTATAGTGTATCTGTCCACTCTTTGAGGTCAATATGCAGAAGCAGTAATTACAAAACTATTCTCCTATCTATCTGAATTTGTTCATCAGATTGGTTTGCCAAGTGTTCAAGCAGAGTTTCCAGCCCAATATTTACACGAGAGACACAAATTCAGAAAAAAATTAACCTAAAGGTTTCTCACTTGCTTGAACCATCCATTCATTTTCAGCTTTGTTCACTGAGCTGAGTTTGTGATCTTAGATTTCTGAATACCTACAACACAACATAATGAATTACAGGTGAGTTGTGTATAGCAAGATGCCAGTAATTTAAAATGAGTTACTCAAGGAACCTCTTAATTAAATGCCTATTCATAATTTTTTGAAAGTTTGGTATTAAGGAACCAAATGCCTTGGCACCCAAGGAAAAAAAAAAAAAAACAAACCTAAAAAAGCCCTCGCCCTTTCCCCCTCAGGTAGTGTACCCCTGAAACAGAAATCAGAATTCATAATGTCTAATCCAGTCAAGGACTAAATGCATTTTGTAACAGAAGTCTGCATTGTTTCACCAACATATCTTTAACTGTTGAGTGTTTAAATTACTTGCTAATTAAATTCTATTTTTGAGATGGCTAAATAAAATTTATTTGTATTATAATGAATGCAATGTTTGGCATTTTAGCCCACTGCTTTTAATCAATATCTTTAATACTTACAAGCACAAATAAGAAGAATAGTATGATAAACATATTGTTGGTGCTGTAGGGTACATTTTAAATGTCTAAATAGTAATCAATACTAAGAAATTAGGTATTGACTAAAATACTTTCATAATAAGTAATTATTGGTTTGCTCTTTTGAAAATTAGACATTTTCACTGTGGGAATAAAGAGTAAATATACGGTCATGAAATTAGACTGTGACCTTTTGATACAACTTTCTTCTTTCTATGAGATCAGTAGGTTTAAATATGGTTGCACAGCTGTATTATGCTCCAAACATCAATTTTTAATTATTATAAGGTCAAGATTGTAACATATGTGATTAGCACAATCCTTTGGCACACGTCTGTTTTTGTTACAGGACCTTCAGCTTTTTCAGGTTATACTCCCAATACTGCTGACCTTCCCAACAYGGTGTCATTTTTGGTCAACATTTCCCAAAGTATTTGCCCAAATACACTTTTACTAATATCTTTAGTAAAACTTCATGGACTTCAGAAGGAGCTGAGTCTGGTCAGCAATGAACAGTGCTGAAAATTGCCACTGGAATTTGCCATTATCATTTTGGGTGTTCTGGCCACTGATTTTGCCCATGGTCCACCATCAGTCCCAGCTGACAGCATTACAGATGTCTCAGCCTGGAAGCTTGCAGCATACAAGCTTACACTATTTTCTGGTTTTATGTTGCTCCTTTTTTAGTTTTCATAGTCAAAGTCAACACTTTTTGATTAAAAAAACCAATTTTTATATTAAACTAAAGATCTTTTACACAAAAAAGTTAGCCTGAGGAATATGGGGAATTACTTTGGATATTTTCTTTGTCACTTTTCATTAGTTTGTCAGTGGTAAGGGTTTATCATATCATGACAAGATGTTCCATGCACATTGCCGGAAAAGCAATAAAATTACTTCTTATAGCTAGCATGTGCCAACACTTCAGAAACAATCCTCGAATGCACTCTTTGATGGTGTATTTCTATCAAGTGGTGCATCACCAGCTCATTTGGCAAGGAGACAGGGACCACAGTGTGTGGCAACAGGTAGGCTGCACCTTTTGACTTTGTCAGAAACTCAGGTGATATGGAAAATACAGAGGCATTGTTTTTGAGAAAAGATTCAAATATGTTTTTAACAGAAACATGCTTTTCCCAGCCCTCCAAAATAACTGAAATGAATGGGACCTAAATGTTGTGACAAGAAGTAAGTTAAAAAAACCCTTTTTTCTTCCTTGTTGCTCCAGCACAGTGCAAAACTCCAGGTGCTGTACTGCATTCTTGTAGGACCCACCGATTGCCCTGAATGCAATATGTGTAGCACATTTGGTGCTGTGATCTGGGGATCTTGCTGGAGATACAGGACTCATCATTTGCATAGGACAGCTGGGAAAGGCAGGGATGGTCAAGGAAAAAGAGATGTCAATAGTGGAGCTGACTCTTGTAGCAGCAGCTTTATACTTTTTTAAGAAGCATCGAGGGAATATGGTAATTTCCTTAAACTCTTAAAACACAGAATAAGTATTAGGCTAAAGAATTTATTGCTTTTACTGGTTTCAGATATGAAGAAGTATTGGAGTGGTGCCGGTATATAGATTGAGGTCACTTTCCTTAAAACCATATTTTTCCACCAGGTTTCTCTGTCCCTGGTCAGAATGCTCTAGTGCAGGATGCATCTGACTCTAAACATATGCATTGTCCATTATGTAATATTGAAATTAATGTGACTTTATTGTCGCTATCTAATTAAAGTACTTATGACTTTGTTTTGGATAAAATCCAATACTTAAAACTCATAACCTCTCATTTTTCTGTATGGGTTGCCTCCTGCCAAACATGAATAGCTCCGAGAAGGTAGTACATGCTGAGTATGTTGCATTCATAAATAAAGTAAAAATATTTGAATTCACAATTCCTGCTTGAATGTCACAGCTTACCGTCAGAAAAAGATAACCATACTAAAGCTAAATCTCAGCTACCTCTAATGGCTTGCACCAGCATCAATTCTTTATCACTTGCGATGAGCATTTCCATACCCTTTTTTAACAAATTTGAGCAAATATGTCAGTCTGGTTTGATGCAATCACAGACAAAATTTTAATGGACAATGCAGATGTACTTCTCTGAAACATTGCTGACATTGGAGTCAATGGAGTTATGCTTTTTTAACAAGGACCTAGTTCCATTATTTACAGGGTAAAATTTACAGGAGGCTGTCTCAGCTTTTCAACATCTATGTAGAGCATATGTAGAGCAAATTAATTCAGTGTATACACAGCGTGCACCAAAACAAGCCCAAGCCTTTCTTTTTCCTCCCCACGCTCTACTGTCACCCAAATAAAACCTGAAACCAAATTGCTATCTATTAGGTRACCAGACTGTTTTTTAGGCTTTTCATAATGCTGTACATTTACTTCTGTATGCCAGACCAGCACTTTTCTGCAGTGGTTTGTAGCAAGGAAATAAATTAGTTCATAGAGGCTTTTGCTTTGCATACTTGTACACAGTATGCAAGACAAGTTCACAGAAAAAGCAATCCAGCTTCACAAATTGCAAATGTGCCACTTTTCTGTGAAAAAAATTCAGAATGAATTACAGATGTAAAAATAAAAATATTCAATCAAGTAATAATAAGTTAGTGATAGCTCGATTTTATACTTAAGGTGCTTTCTGCTAGAGCGGCGTCTGTTAGCAAGTTCAGTGTTTCATTTATGCTTCTGTACTGTTTTGAGCTGAACACAGGCAGAAGAGCAGCTGCAGCATAATTCAATAAAAAAACTAATTTACTGAAGGGAGTATACTTGGAAGTGCCTGCTGGATGTCATATTATGGAAGTAGTGCTGTGGTGTATGTACCAAGCAGTCATTGTCCACTATTTCATTTTGTTCAATGTAAGCAGAGAAAATATAAGATATTGTAAGTGTAAGATATTGTAAGGTACTGTATTGTATTTACAGAAAGGCAGCCTGAGGGACAACTACAGCCGCCTGCACTATATCTACCAGCCTTCTATGTAATCCATTTTGCATAATCTAACTTGTCTATTATTTCAGATATTTGCAGAGTTTATGTTATGCTATATTAGCTGTCAATTCAGAATTTATTTTCACTTTTTTAAGAATGAAAGGCATATGAGAATGTTTTGTTTCTGCACTGATAAGATTATTTATTATTTAATTTAGTGGGATCTGTGTCTTTTTACAGATACGGATGGCCAAGTCATGTAGCATGTGAGGCTGTGGCCTCATCCCCTTTTTGGAAATGTCTTCTAGCCTTTTGAAGAAATATTATCATTATGTTGTCTAAAGAAATGAGAGTTGCATGTGTTGGGATACAGGTCATGAACTTGCATATTCTTATGCTTTAAAGCTGAGCTATAAATTTAAGCTTTTTGGTCTTTTTTCTGAAAGGATGTTCTTCTAAGGTGCAGGGAACAAACAGGATCACCTTCTGTGCTTTGCATGGGTATGAATAGGGATATTTTTATTTCTAACAAAATTCAGCCCATTCRAACTGCTTCTGAATTAGAATAATCTGATTAAAGTATTTTGGCTGTTGCTTTAACTGTCTATCACAAACAAGTCCCAAACCTGCACTGAAGAAGCAGAGTGATGTGTGCGTGGGAGATGCGATTCCTGTACATTAATGTCCAGAAGACTCTGGCCAGGTACTGACTGAGACACTGGTATTTTTTTTCTGCAGTCTGGGTATAGTTATAGCTGTCAAGCCAAGTATGATGGCACAGAACCAAATTTGCTCTTTCCATTCAGGCCTGAAACCCTGTCTCTGGAAGGGAAGAAAGAGATTAAACTTTATTTGTTCATAAAAGGCGACTTTCTGGTGGCTGTAAAGGAATCTGGTGGAAAGAAATATGACCTTAGCAACTAGCCTGGATGTCTGTAATCCAGTATGAGGCAAACTCTTTTCTATACAGTTTCCAGCAGTCCAATTTTATCAGGGAAGGATGCATTGAAAACCAATATCAACCTGTCATGGTTATCAACCTGATCTTGGCTAAGTAGATGAAACCCTCTTTGTGTCATTTGATTTGTGTGAGCCGAAGTGCTTTGCATGGAGAATTGTTTTCTGTTAGTGGTAATTTTGACTYGCAGAATTGCTGAGCCCTAGACATTCAGTGACTGATCTGCCCTATACAATGTTATTGAAGAAATTAGTGTTGCATACTCATCTAAATTTTCCAGGCTAATCTTGAAGCTACCTATCAATCACCTGATCTGCAGATGTTGTACGACAGCTGGAGCAATGGGTTTAGAGTAAGGGATTCTGTTTTCTTTTTTTTTTTTTCTATCACCGGACCATTAAATGACCTTCAACTAGCTCCAATACTGCATTATACAGTGCTCTAAAAATGGGGTGCTTTCCAGCCTCACAGAAGTAYCAATGTTGCTTGCAAGGTATTCTGGTTCTTTCTCCTGTAAAGGTAGTGTTTGGCTTGCTTTTCCTCCCATACTTGTCTCCATCAAGGACTTAGGGAATACTTTCTCAATCAAAGAGTTAAGGCAAACAGGGACAGAAAGTACTGGCAAGTTTCAGTAGCCCCTAGTAGTCAGTTCGGATTGTTTAGTTGTAGGGATCTAAGCCTTAWCTTGACTTTGGGGATCTGTAGAAAGTCAGAACAGTATTTTAGCAAAATCTCATCAAGAAAAATGGCTTACAACAGCAATCTTCCAAGGGACAGGGCTCCTTCACCTCCAAACTGACACTCCAGAAAGAMAGTTATGTGAGTCTTCCCCTGCCCTAATTGTATTTTAAAAATGGTAACRGAACTTTTGGGTTAATTACTATGGCTTTGTCTTCCCATTCTTAGGAGGGTATTGCTCAATTTAGACTGCACTACAGCAAGAGGGAGTCTCTGTGCCAGTCAGAGGTAACACAGAACACAGTCTGTTTTTTTGTGGACATAAAGATTAGATCTAACAGGCTATTTAAAAATCCTATTTTCCCACTGATATAAGTATGGGAGCCTGTGTATGTCAGCTAGATCTAGCCCTAACACTTATAATTATATTAGTCATTTTTAAGTACTTTTATTATGCACTGTATAAGAAAAACCCTTGGGTCAAATAATTCTAGAAAAACAGTAGAGAGACTAAGCTTATTTGCGCTCTTCATAAAGGCAAAGAGCCAAAGGTTTATTAAAATGGAATTCAGATCTATTGCTTTCTCTTTTTTTTTTTAAATGTAATAAAAATATTATCCACTTGCTGAGGAAATAATCTGCTATTTTTCTCCTGATGTATATTTTTTGTTCCAGGGGGTTATGGCTGAACAAGGCTCTGCAAGGTGTCTACAAATTAGGCCCAGCTCCTCTTCCAAAGCAAATATTTCTAAAGGAAAGTATACTAACAGCAATAACCCAAAAAATGAAGAGTATAACAATGAGATAATAACAAGAAAGAAGAGAGTTAAATTATCACAACACATTTCAGACTTGAAAACATGCCTTGCATAAAATTAATGAAAGCTTGGATATGACATACGGTTATCTTCTTCCCTTTAAACAGTAGAAGGTATTTTGGAAATTGTGATGTGGGAGTGTGTCCTCTATAGACTGATAGTATTGTACTGAATTGCATCGTAGGTGTATTTAGTTCTGAGTGCTGCAGACTAATTGCAATGTGTTCAGCTGTAGGTGTTTTTAGAAGCTGCTTTAGTTCTCAAATGTTTTAACTCAAAATTTGCAGTAGACCCCTTTCTTGAGCAAATGGTGAGTGGTACAGGCAGTAGATTTATCCCTAGGGTCAAGGGAGAAGGGATTGGCTTCTGCATTCCCTAGTCAGATCTAGTAATTATGCCTGAGATATGACAAAGTATAGTTTATGGTAGGAATTGCTGTACCAGACCAGACTTCTGTCACGGCTGCGGGTGTACCCATGTACTCTGGAGAAAGGTTGAAGGAAGTCTACTATGGAAAATTTAGAAATAACCTGATCACATGAAAACGTTCTTCCTAACTTAAGTTGGCACTAATTCACTAATTTTTTTTTTTTTTTTTATTTCTCTATGATGAATAGCTAAAAGTATACTAGTCTGTGTATAGAGAAATAGGAGTGAAGTAGTTCCTACTGTGAAATACTCTCAATCTAAAAGGACAAGAGAAAAAAAGAATTAATGAAGGACATACTCGTCCCCCCCAGGCCTACGCTGTATCTTGTCTTTTTTCCAAATCTGCCTTTCCAGACATGGCTGGCCAAGCTATTTGAGCATCAAATAGCAATGTCGTATGCAGCCTGTTCTGGTGAGTGTGAAGGGCTGCGATGTGCTGCAGGTCGGGGTGTCCTGCACAGGAATACCCTACACTCAGAGAGTCCAGGAACAAATGATACTTGCCTGCAGCAGCTGTGAATTATCGCTTGACTGAATATTTGACTACAAAAATAGTTCAGACATCTCAACATTTGCAGTTTAATTCTTTTAATTTCCTATTATTTTCCTAGTATTTCCTGTTATTGTCCTCCCATATTGTCCTATTGCTTCATTTACTCTAGGCTCCCACATCTAAGCCATTTGAAGCTGAATATGGCTTCCTCCCCCATATAAAACTTTGTTGCAAGAGATGTAAAATATATATGCAAAAGGTGAATTTGTACTTAGAAGGGTTTAATCAAGGTGCTTGCCATTCTTGTTCAACGTTGCTTACTTCCAGCACATTAAGAACCGAGTCTGTGGTATCTGAAGGCCCCTTGTGACACCGCAGATGAGATTCTTTCCACTGCCAGAGCTGCAGGGAACTTGGAGACTGCAGGAAGAAGTCAAGATGGTTATTCACGAGGGCCAGAAGAAGCAGTTAAACAGCTGTAAGACATACCATTGACACAGAGTATTTTAAGGACAGTAAAAAAAAAGGCAAAACATAATGGTATTTAATGTAACGTGCCTTTGTGCTGGAAGACAAATGTTGTTTTCCCATAAAAGAGGTGGACTAAGAGCTAAAAAGTTTTCAGTAGAGTTTTCCTGCACTAGGGAAAATATGATTTTGGTAATTTGCAACTAGCTTTTGTCACTTTGGTTGTGATTCCTTATAAAGAGAATAAAAAAAAAGTAGGGATTATGAGGGAAATCTGTGGTCTCCAAACACTGTCAAAGTAAATCGAATTTCTGCATTGCACAGTAAGACACAGCTGGGACTCTACTCTTTACTGGCAGCTCTTACTGTTTTTTTCAGTTATTGTTCTAAAAAGTTGCAGTGTCCTAAGTTGAGTAACTTACATCATGTGTTTAGAAGAAAGAAGAATTTATGAAACAAGGAAAAGTGCACTGAAAATGGAAAACATTTTACATGTTTTCTTATTGTGAAAAATGAGCTTTTTGGGAAAAAATATTCCTAAATATTTGTGCTCTTTCACAGGAAAAATGATGTTTTAATTTCTCTGATTCTCAGTAGGATATTGAGTATGTACCCTTTTCCGAACTGATGAAAGAGCCTTCATGTCTTCTCCGTTCTAGCTACATGATCTGTGATGCAACTTAAATGTGTCATGACACTTTTCCCTGGGAACACTATTTGTCACACCATTTATCTTRCCTTTGTTTCTTTATCTGTCACTAAGAGCGGGCTAATTGTTCCTGAAGAATGAAAATAATTCATCTCAGCTGGTCTATGCAAGGCCCTTTTAACTTTTGTAGGAAGGCAGGTGGCCTCTCAGTGCCTTGCTTGTTGGATCAATAACATAAAATTGTTGATTTTAAAATTGCCACCAGCAAATCTAGGAGACCAACCCGCAGTTGTCCTCTGAAGAAGGTAGGTGTGGAGCACTCTGGTGTGCATTTCTCCTTGGGCTGACTGTCTACATGGTGGAGATGTAATCCTTCTGCTGCCCCAGAGCCACGTGTATTCACAGCCTTGAAGACCTGGGTCATCAGTCTTTGACCTGCCCAGTGGTATGTGTTTATGCTTGCAGAACTGTTTACTTCAGCCGAGTTTTTAATGTAAATGCTAGTTAACGGGAATGAAAATTGACAGATTGAGACCTCTAAAATCCTTAGTCGAAGCAAGGAAGGATTTTTTTTTGTCTCTCTCCTTTTTTGTTTGCAATATATTTATTCAGTTTGGAGTGATTTTGTCACTTAAGATTTTACATCTTATGCATTGTCAAACATTAACTGACTGAGGATACTTATAAGGAACCTGTTGCCTTGAAATCTAACAATTTCCACCTATTCCTTCGTCACCTGAGCATGTGCATTTTTCCATGTATGAGTGTATAGTCTTTCTGGTATTCTGCAAGAGAATGTAAAAGCAAAATTTCATGTTAAACTTGTTGTTTGAGTATTCTTTTATAGCTCTAAGCATATGTGCTTTGCTGCAGCCTAATGTAAAGACATGTTTTAACATAGGTCGGTTATTCCAATCATACATTGATAGTGTTTGAAAGAGCTTTACAAGCACAAATTGTTTTTCTTGCAATTGTCTAAGAAATAAATGCAGTAGTTTTCTGTGAATAATAAATAAAAAGACTATATAATATGCAGAGAAACATAATGAAAAGAGCTTCTTTGCTTAGAGAAACCTGCTGCGCGTTCAGATTATTTTAAAAGGAAATTGTAGGGCTCAGCAATTGCATTATCCAATTAGGGATGCCTGTGTCCATCTCAGTATACCAAAGACAGAAAAAATGTTCCTGCTTGTGCTGACTGTCCTTARTGAGGAATTTTCCTCCAATTCCTTTATTTCACAATACTTACTTGTGTGTCTTTCCTCACAGGCATCTTTAGTTTGTGGTAAAAATAATTTCATATCTTCTGGTTGTTTTCCACAACAATTAGTTCTCCGGTAGTACCTAAAACGATGCTTGTTTGCTAATTCCAGCGGTGTCTGAAGGAGGCAAGAATGGCCTTCTGAGCTGTTAGACTTTGAAATGAAATAGTAAATCAACTGCTGATAAGACATATATATCATATTAAACACAGGGAATCCACCAGAAAATCATTACACTAAAAAGCGACAATTTTGATTGATTAAAATGGTATGGGCTGGATAGTGTTAAATCATAGTGAGTGATGTGACATTACAATTTTACATATCATATTTCTGTCAAGACAATGAAGGTAAAAGGCATTGTCATCAGACGATAACGGACAATAAGAGGAATCCTGATGTTAGATTTATTACTTGGTTTAGATTTAGAAAGAAGTAATTCTTGTCTTGTGCCACTTATCAAATGACTGTAAATTTAGTGATGATGTAAAATTCGAAGGCAGAGCCACTTATAGTTTTGACAAAGTGCCAGCTATAAAGTATTTACTGTTCTCAGTGGTTCTGCCTTGCACACTTAAATATTTATCAGAAACATGAACTCTTCTGATAAATGTTTCTGATCTTTGCTGTGGATTTTTTTTAACATTTAGATTTTTCATCAGAAGCTGATCTCCCATATTTCACAATAGTAACAATCTTTTGCTCTCTTTTAAATTAAAAGGACAAAAATACATTATTTTTCATAAAGCACATTCTCAGCATATTTATTTCTATAATATGAAGTGCATAATATTTACAAGACTGCATTCCTTTCATTTTTGATGACCATTTATAGAGATAATTGGTGTCATGAATGCTAAGGACAGTCATAACTCATGTGTGCTTTTCGAAGCAGCAGTCACGGAGCCTTGTCACTGCTCGTGTGCTCCTATTTCCTCCCGCCGACAGGTTAAACTTTTTCTCATATTGTTATTGCATTTACTATCTATATTTGTAGCTGGAAGACCACTGCAACACCCATATTTGTCACCTGTGGTTCTTATCCTCTACCAAACTGTCTGCCCCAAGGAGCTTGCAAAGCAAGAAGAGACATAGCAGGCGAGTGCTGGTTGTGCATGTCTGATGGAGCCCCTCGAGGCTTCGCTTGCTTTTAATATTATTACGACGGAGTTAGCGGAGTGAGACAAGGTGGAAACAACCCAGATATCGAATATCACTGCAGACCTCCCGTTAGTGGTGGAAATGCGTAAAAAGAAGCAAGGGCAAAAGCTCTGCAGATGTCACTGAAAACGTTTGCCGTCACACCTGCCTTCTCAAGGTCCGCTTGCATCCTGCGCTGCTGAGAAGAACGCCGTGCATTCAATTATGCGAACTCCCAAATTGGTTCGGGGTACAAAAGCAACGGCCTAATTTTGGCTTCATTGTGGCGGTGATCCCCCCCCCACCTCCGCCGCCTGCCCTTTCAGGATTTCATTACTGGTTTAGCGCAGGATGTAAGTGACAGACCATTGCCTTTTATACCAAATGACTACAAAAGTATTTAGCTGCAGAGGATTAATTTTTTCACATTCATGGTCAGGGAATGTGAGACTGACTTACATTAAATTTCCCATGCCATTTGGCTTTCTGAGGCCTGTGCAGTGAAAATAAAAAAGTTTCCATGGCCTGGATGAATTTCTGATGAATAGATAAGGCTGGGTGCGGAGCAGAGATCTGTGACCCTCTGCAGCTTGCAGTCAGCCACTCCACAGCTTCTTTGACATCAAAGGTTGCAGATTGTTGTGAATGAATAGAGCCCTTGCAAATCGCGTCTGCTAAACACAGAAGAGCTGGGTAGCCGTCATCTTAAAAAACTAAGAGTTTGTGAATTGGGGCAGATTATTAAGGCCTTCTTAAGGTACCTCGGCAGCCTAAATCCATGGAAACTCTACCAAAAGTTAGCTCCTCTCTTACAGGGTTCTTTTCTTTCCTCACACATCCAGTGGACGCAGATAGACATACACTTCGTTAAAAGGGAAAACAATAAGGGCGCCTCATAATTAAAACTATTGACATTTGCAACGTACAGAGTGCCGGAGAAATATTCAGATTTCCCGTAGGAGCCGTAAATTTTAAAATGACAACCGCACCTCCAGATATTTTTATTTTTGCAAGTAGTTTTAGAGGGCTAGCATTTTCTGTAGGCGGAGGAAAGTGGGAGGCTGGAAAGCTGTCTTGTTTCGTCGTTTTCCTCCTATACAATCTGATTACTCTAAAAGCTTGTTTGTCACAAACTTTCTTCTAGGTTGTTACAGGCCTGTCTTTGGAGGGCTATAATTGAGGTCTTTGTGATCCTGTAGCAAGAATTTAAAGGATTTTGAGCATTCTGGTGGCCTGCCTGTACTTTGCCTATTCTGGCCAGTATGTTCTGTATTTATACAGCACATACATCCCATCACCTATGTGAATGAAGAAATTCATGAAGTCAAAAAAAAAAAAAAGATGTCTTTTGTATAATGGACTGTCATGAAGCTATTTCTTCTACTCCTGACCATTTTATGCAGAATCACTTAAAAAAAAAAAAAAAAAAATCAACTGCTTTTCCTACAATGAATGCCCGTTCTTCCAAAGTTTTAAATGGGGAAAAAGTTAGGTCTTTTGCTCATGAATTTACACTCCATAAGTTTTGCCCATTTTTGATTAGTTACCCAAAGGAAATTCTCTTTGTTCTGCTCATGCTGTTGTACAAATTGCTTTCGATCTCGGGTGCATCGCCTACGCCAGTTTGCTTTAGAAATCCTTATCCCGAGCGCTGCCGGCACCCTGTCCTCCCTTCTTCCAAGGAGAATCAGCTCCTTGGAAAAATGACGCTGGCAATATCCAACAACGGCGTTGGGTAAGGAGCTGCGCTGCTGCGGAGCCGGCTCTCCCGCTGCTCGACGCTGGATGTCACTGCAGGACCGGGGACGCGGCGGGAGCGGAGCGGGGCTGGTGCATCCTCCTGCGGGTCCTCCTGTGCGGGGAGCGGGAGAAACAGGCTCTGAGATGCCTGCCCTGCCTGCAAGTAACGTGGAAGTGTAATGTATTTTTCTGTCTCGGAATTTGTGAATTCCAGGACGTGGCAAATGCCACAAAAACAGCTTTCCTGTAGAAAGACACTTTTTGATTCGCGTTGTAGGATCTTGCTTTTCTAGGTCCCAGAGCCTTTTACAGAACGTGCTCAGGTAAAAGCAAAATTACAAATTATGGGATACTAGTGTGTTTATTTACTATTGTGTTCAATACAGTCAAATACAAGAGTTGGGGCTTTGCTAATTTTTAAACTTCATCTACAGATTTTTACTGAAAGTGAACCAAGCTGATCTCAGCTTGTAACATTTTATTTTATTTTATTTTATTTTATTTTATTTTATTTTATTTTATTTTATTTTATTTTATTTTATTATTTTAATTGCTTTTTCCCCCATGTGTTCTCCACTTTTCACTTTACATGCCTTCATGTATCTTTCTTATCTATACTTAAAAGGATACTTTCTCATCATCAAAACTCACTTTCACTTACTCTTTATGCACATTTTCAGTATTTTAAAAAACATCTTCACTCTTTTCTATTTTTATTTCTAACTCTTTCCTTTTTTCCGCCATGTTCTGTTTCTAGATGTAACATGACCTTTAGACTTTGTTTTCTTCAGCTGGATTCTCTTTTCTGTCATGTTCCTCTTCACTCTGTTGTGTTAAACATATTACTCTGCCTACCTTTTTCCATGGTTCATCCAACTACAATTTCCATTCCTCTTCCCCCCCCCTTGCTTTTCTTTTCCTGTCTTACTCCTGTTTTGTGTTCCCTCTGAATGTCATCTTTTCTCATTATTTTTTCTTACCTGTTTTGTCCCTTTATTCTTCTGTCTCGGTCAGCTGAACTCTCCCCATCCTTACTGCACATCTCTCTAAAAAAGTACATGCATACTTTTGGACTCTTTATTTTTCTCATCAGTTCAGGGACAAGGGGAAAAGGACATACAATGACAGACTACTGCCTGGCCAACAATTTTTACCACTGCAGTCAGATCTGACTTTGGCTGCAGTTAGGTACTGAAAAGTTAGTAGCTCGTGGTTTCCAGTACAGCTGGTAGAATAATGTCTTACAACCCGAACTGTGAATTCAGTCTCCTTTGCTCACTGGCTTGCTTTGTAAGTTGATTCTGTCTTTCTCTCAAAGATTTTACTATTCCTCGCTGTTAACTGTGGAGTCTATACAGGAACATACGTCATGTATGCACCAAATGTCTTCATTCAATTAAAGTGGTTGAAACTGAATAATCAGTAGGCATCAGAGTGAACATATGACACACAGACAGGTGATAAGGGCAGGGACACCCAGTTATGAGTGAAAAAATGTTTCTTCAAAATGTTTCATACGACTCTCCCGGAACTGACTGCTCAGTTCCGAGCTTCATTTAAGACATATAAAATATCTTCAAAAGACCTAAGCCTGGAAGCTGAAGTTTCAAACTCAAATGGAAGCTAACAGTATGTAAGTAAAGAAGAGGCTTTACAGCCTCTTACATATGTTCCAATGATCTCTTCCCTTGCTAACATCTTTCTATGCTGCAAGTGCTAACTAGTTTTCTTTCAAGCTGATTAATCAATGTTATAATCACTAGTCTAAACTAATAAAAATTATTTCTAACGTCTACCCGGCATGGATTTTACTGTTTCTTATGATGTCTGATAGAGCAAGTTCAAGCCTGAAAGCTTGCACATTATTTCCAAACATACCACATCATTAGGCCAAATCCCCCTACAACCTTGGCTGTTTTCTCTTTAGACCATCATTGCTACAATACCACTAATATTTGCTTATTTATAACTTCACATAGAAGAGTTTGGACATAATCTTTTATGACTACAGGCTCTGTAGTGAATTTTTCATTTTAGCTATTTGTTCTTTATTAATTGGGATTGCTGATTAGCCTCCAGCACAAGGCATTGTTTTTGCTCACCCGCCAGACAACTGATCAGACAATGAAAGATAATGCGTACAAATAATTCAGCTGTGCTCACAGAGTGGGTGAGTGAGTTGCAACACATAACGATACAGCTCCATTCCCATCCCGTTTGAAGACTTAATGGGTGAACACCTCCTTCTCTTCCTTTGTCGTGCCCCTCAATGAAAAACATTGCAGCTCTTCGGCTTCTTGTTATTCATGTAAATGTTTTTAGCTCAAAGGAGAAGGTTTTTTTGGCATTGCCAGAGTGTCTCAGAAGAGCCTTTGTTAGGGTGGGGATACTGGACCAGAAGCTACAATCGGCTGTATCAGAGTGCAGACTGCAGTATGGAGTAAATTGCCCTCTCAAGCCGAAATAGTTAGTGTTAAGCTTGTGTCCTGAGACCCAAGGCTTTTCCTCCCTCCACCAATCTTTCCCTTAATGTTTATTATGGTAGATCTACTTTTAGAAACCATTTAAATATTAACTTTTTGAGTCCTGCTAACATCGTCGGCCACTATTCAAACAGCTCTAGCTTCTGGCTGGGTTGTCCTTGAAGATCAGTGGTACAGCTGTGACAGGCAGCCTACCATCGAACTACGTTTTTGGGCACTGTAGTAACAACCCCACGTTGAGCACTGCTGCATGGCGAATGGTATATGCGCTCAACTGAATGCAAAATGAAATTAAGGTTCCATTTTTTAAGTGTTTCTGATTAGTGCAGCAATGTAGCCCAAAGAGTCCCAAAGGCAGACTCGCCAGTGAAGTAAATCTATCTTAATTAATATATTGCAGGTAGACCAACTGTAAATTTGGATTACACTGGAAGCGTACTTTTCGGTGTACTAGACTCATAAAATGCTAATGGGACTGTGCAGGGGCTGGCGTATTCCCACTTGCTGCTCTCTTTCTTTGCTCAGCAGGCTGCTAGCCACCCGTAATTAAGGCAAATAAACGCTACTTTCTCTGGTGTTGTTTTAAGCATGTTTGTTGTTGCTAAAGCAGCATGGTGTGGTTCGGTGGGACTCGGCAGAGAAATCAGATCAGGCACTGTAAGACATAAGGGTATAAGACATAGCTTACCCTTAGCTCAGGACACCTTGCTGTGCAAGTACGAGGCAAATTCAGAAGAGATGTTAAAAGAACATGCCAAGGCTCCTCCAGCTGGGAAACAGCCCCTTTTCCTCTTTCCCCCCCTCTTTCTCTTTCCCTCTCTCCCCTTCTCCCTTCCTCCCTCCCTCTTGCTCTCGCTCCCCTCCCCACCCTGCAGCTGGTAATAGTTTACGGGGCATGTTGCTGTGTTAATACCTTGTTAAGGCTGTTTCAGCTGCTGGGTCTTTGAGAGGTCAGTGTCAGGACTGTTTTATTGTGAACCCTTGATGTGCAGGGTAAAGCCGGGGACAGGTAGAGCTTCCACCCTCTCACACCGCAGGGAGCCAAGCTGCTGCAGGCACCCCCCCCCCCCCAGCAGCGCCGCGCCGCTGGCAGCGCGGGCAATAAAAAATAATATGTTTCTGGTCAAAAGTAATTAGGGCAACTTAAAGAAGCACTTATATTAATGGACTAGACATAACATCACCGGCATTGCTCGGTATTTCTCAATTCAGCTTGGTAAGGCTGCAGGTGTTAAAGAGCTGTTGAATGCTG
The DNA here is from genome assembly GCA_035582835.1 of Phoebastria nigripes. Taxonomy (NCBI): domain Eukaryota; kingdom Metazoa; phylum Chordata; class Aves; order Procellariiformes; family Diomedeidae; genus Phoebastria; species Phoebastria nigripes. The sequence goes on along the minus strand of JAYKAV010002821.1, from coordinate 2,008,947 downwards.
TTGTCTGTGCAATTCTGGCAGGTAGCAAAAATCATTCTGCAGCTTGTAAAGTAAAAGTAAAAATAGGAGCGTACAATTAAAAATATAAAATGTCAATATTGTTGTACTTCTGGCATTACATCACTGGTGTCTGAGTCTGCTGGGCTTCTAGCACAAGCAGAGAGCATTAGGGATAAGCCAACGGCTAGGTTTGAAAAGGCAGGACTGAGATGTCAGTTCTCAGTTTAAGAAAATATTTTCTATTTTCTAATAGAAGTTGTTCGAAAAAACATATTTACTTAGACTGTGAGAATGAAAGGAAAGAAAAATCTGTTTTAGAGGCCAAATGCAAAAAAAAAAAAAATCCACTTTGCATTCCTAGTATTTCTAGCACAGAGGGGAAAAAAAGATGACTCAAAATACAGCATTTTTCCTTCTTTCTTTTTCTGGTTAGTTTTAACACGCAGGTTGAGCGGTCAATTTTTGCACTCAGTTGGTTATGAGGTTAAACATGGGCCAGGCATATTTGGTTTTGTAATACCAGCTTTATTCACTGGCTCTGCCTACATTTTTAAAGATCTGTTTATTTTATAATACATAATTAAGGAAAATTAATTCTTGTTAGTTATTTATTAACGAGGAATCCATGAGAACCCATGTAACATTTATATCGTGTTCAGTGTATGCATTCGTATCCTGAAAGGTAGGAATGCAACCAGTACTCAAAATTAGGGAATAGGTTCTCTAAAAGTCTTCTACTGGATGTGTTTTTAATTGTTATATGAACCAATACTTCACTTTCAGAAATGGAACTGGGGATATAACTCGGATATAGTCACACATTTTACAAATTTATATTTCCCTTTCATTTTCCTAACTTCATGTTTGTTTATCAAAGCAGCTTTATTTCATCACGTAAGTGTCCCAGCTATGCATAATCATCTGTTCACGAGAAAAGGAAGGTGTAATTGCCTTTAATATGAACATAACATAATCCTTCACTTTCTGCTAAATACACGTGACATGTAAGTTAAATTCAGCAGCAAAAGTACAACCCTGACCTAGACCCTGTGAGGAAAAGGTAAATTCTGAGAGATAAGCCTGGCAGCATCCTCTGAACCCCAGCAGACGTTGGCTCAAATGCTATGTAATCAAAATATATTCTGCTTCTAGGGGTGGGCAAACAAAATACTGAAATTTGCTGAACAGCATGAACATCAGCAGTACTGGGCAATCTCAATTAGAAAGCATTCTGTTACTGGATATCTGCAAGCGCACGTGCCAAAATAAGGTTATGGGAGGTTTTTGAGTCTCATGAATCTCGTCAGAAATTAACAGGGGAAAATCATTATTTTTGTGGTATCAAGAAGCTAGAAATTGCAGCAAGTTCTAGTGCCTCCTATGATAGTCCGTTTGGAGATAGAAGAAGGGGGATTAGGCAGAGAAAGCCTGCTAGTTTTTCTCGTTGTTGATCGAATTGTTAGCACAGGAAGAAAGGAAGAGAAACACATATGCCTCAGTAGTACATATTTGACAGGTTGCAGTAAAAATTGATGCTTTCATTCTTCTTTGAGAGTCCACTCAAGCTGTGGTGTTGCCGCTGAACCTAGTTTTCTGTAATTTTAGACATTTGGTACATCTTTTTTTAAAGGAATTTCAGAAGCATGAAGCAAAGCTGTAAATAAGGCTTGTATTGCATTTGCAGTGGATCAAGTACCTGCTGCAGATCAAGTAGGTGTATGTGCAAATGATTTGCATTTAGAAGCCTTTTTGGTTATTTTCTCATGCCTTTGTATGATTGATACGTGCAAACTAGGCTCATAATTGTACAATTATATTTTTGCAAAACTGTCTCCTGTCTCTCCCTCTTCTGTGGTTTGGAAGTTAGGGCTTTATGCTATTGTTAGTTACAGTTCAAAAAGACAGGTTTTCTCTTGTTCTGCCTTAGAAAGCGTATATCAGAGCAGTGACAAAATACTTCCTTGTAGGATTAGTCTCATTCTGGTGGTCTTTTGTCTGTTCCCAGCAATCTTCCACATCCTTCCCTTGCCAATTCCTCTTCCACTATTTCTTCTATTGCATGAATGTGACCTCATCCAGAGCTATTTAGAACAGTATGTGGTCCCTCCCTTGTCTGTTATCTCTATACCAGTGATGATACCGGATGGGATGAGTGGGAGTAGCTTAAACGGAGGAGGTTAAAAAAAATAGCGAAGTGGCACAGCACTTTTGAGACTCTGGAAGTTTAGACTGAAAAGAAAAGGAGGGGGCAAAGTGATGTTCATAGCCCCTTTTTTATATTTTGGAAGAAAAATCTAAGCCAGCAGCAGCTAGAAAGGTAATGCGGAAAGGAGGTGATGAGGAATAAAACCGATTAAGGCCTGAGTAGACAAAAACAAGTGTCGCTGTTGCCTAAAGTGCTCATCCTTCCAAACCTTCCCATTCAATCAGCAGAGAAGACAGAACTATAGATAACCTCGGTAATAACATCTGTTCAGGATGGATATCAAAGAATATTAACTGGAGGAGCTGCGAATGCTAAAATAGCTGAGTCCTGCTGGAGGTATGCCAACAAATGATAATGTGGCAGTCTCTTCAAGAATTAGTATTCTTCAGGCACTACGCTGTCCTTGTCTTTTATATCAGGTCTGGTGGCTAAGATGCTGCATCTCCCAACACAAGACTGCGTCAAGCAGATAGTGTGTATGTGGCCAGAGAGGTCAAATAACCACTTTCTGTGCCTTGTCATCAACTTGCTTTCTCTCCTGAATTTGGAAATTAAAAAATTTTATATCTCAGAAATGACCATTTTTATGTTAATTCACTCAGTTAAAATGGGCGATTTTTAACACGGTTTGAGCACGGTATTTTGGTTACAAACTGGAATGACGCCAATGATGTGATAAGTTTTCTAACCACGAGCAGAGGAAACGGTTGCTGTTTAACTCCTTTACCATTATGAAAATTGTACTAAAATTTTGAGCTGTTACTAGATTTCACTTCCTCTGAAACTAATATAGTGGCACTGACAAAGTTGTGATGGTCTTAGGCGATGTTAGGAAAGCTCTGGAAAATTATTCTGAACACAAAGAAAGTGTGAGGAGTGGACTACTTTTTGAGCATAAAACTGGGAATTGTATGCTTGACTTCTGATTCACTCTCTCTCTACTTTAGAAAAGTCATTAAAACATTAGACAATGAGTCAGCGAACCTAGATTTCTCTAGGAAGGAGAATGTGTGCCGACTACAGCTAAACAGACACTGGAACTCCCATCTTCTGGAAATTAAAAATAGTACCATTCAGAACTGCAACAAAAAGGACATTTTGAAATTTTCCATGTAATGAAAATTCTGACACTGTGCTCAGAGAAGGTCAGAGTGACATTTCATTGTGAAAAACTGAGAGCGTTTCTGAGGCTTCTTGGGTCATCTCCAATCACCTGCCAGGTAGAAGCCCGAGGATTTGGGGGTCCTGCGTAACGCGATGCTCCTGGGGTGCTGAGGGGCAAAGAGCTTGGATGCGTGGAGTCTGCAGCAGCCTGCCTGACAGGTTGCCACGAGCACAGATGGACAGGCTGGTGGGACGCCAGGCAGATTCTTCTGAGTTTTACTGGGATTTAGCAACATGTTCTCACCAAACATTTTAATTTTGATAAATTATTACTCTAGAAAATCACGAAGAAAACCCTAACTGCTTATGTTAGTAAAGTGCTTTGTTATCTGTGAATAAGAAATTTTGTAAACCAGCTAAAGATCCTTGTTCTTTCTCATTTCTTGATCATGTTAAACATTATAGAATATGGCATTGCTTTTTTAAGGCAAATAGAGAAGTACGAGCTTTATAATTTTTTTTTTTAAACTTTACGGTGATTTTACATTGACTTAGTCATTCTGTGGCTGAATTAACTTCTCTTGGGCCCTCCATTATCTGGCTGTTGCCTTACCCTTTAGTTTCTTTTTCTTTTGCCAGTTGTGGCATACAGTATATTTGGGATAATTCCAGAGGTTTAAGAGCCTCTCTTCCCATCTGCTTTCTTGAAACTGTGCAGTCTGAATCGGTACTGCCATCTGGGTAGGAATATGATCTTCTGATGGAATGGAATAATTTTATGTAAACTACGATGAATACATTATATGAATGGGAGACAGAGATGTCAATGAAAATCTAGCTCCACCCTTTGATTGGAGAAATCTTTCCCTGGCTAGAGCAACTAAACCATTCAGGTTGTTGGATATTAAATCAAGCTCTTCCAGCAAGCTATACTTTCACTTAGAGCCCTGGAAACTGCGAAATGGAAGTTATAAGGGCAAAAGAACTGCACACATGACCTGTTTATGGTGGACCTATATATGCAACATCTCATCAGAAGCAACATGGGAGTTGCTAGGTGTTACATCCTCTCCAGGACACTGATGTTAAATCCCTGATGCTGTTATACTGTAGAATTCAGTTCTGATATGAGGCAGAGGTTTCCTGCCTTTTTTGTAGCCTTTTCCTGCCTTTTTGTAAATTGCAGTGGAGAAGACTAGCAGAATACCCATGTTCTGCCCCCAGCAGCAGTCCCAGACAACTTCATGCCCGCCTCTTTTGTGCTGTGTTCCTACCCTTCCTTCCTCCCAGGTAAGGAACTGTGGATATAGGACATGCTTGATCCCCAGGGTACTTGATCCTTCTGTTCATATTGCAATGATGCACCTAATGTTTCCAAGAACAAAGTTACATTTATGCCCCTGAGTGAAGGTGAAATATATGGAAATAAATGCTGGTCCTGGTCCAGCCCTTTGATAGTCCATGATTTCAGTGTACCTGATTCAGACTATTATACAACAGCTAAGCTCCACCTGGAGGACCAGATATCTTTGTGAACAAAATACTTACTTCCATTCTCCAACTTCTATGATTATTTTGGGTGAAATTAATACTAATAAAGGCCTTCTAAATTATTTAGGTAAAAACCATTATAACATAGATAAGCTCCACGGAAGAGCTTAGTAGAAAATCAAACCTTTAGTTTTCTGTTGAAGAAAAATATGTATATTATCTATATACATTCTAATACTGTCCCTGTTTCAATGTGTTACTTGAACATTTTCAAAGTCTTTGCTATTTAATATCTACAACATGTGCTATATAAAATTAGGTTTATTGATGGAGAGAATAATTGGCAGTAGTTTAGCCTGATTACCCTGGTTTGTCAAGTAATAGTCTCTACTGGCTAAGGATTACAAAATGACCCAAATAATCTTATTCAGGTATTTTGCTTCTAAGGATATGTAACTCAATGGAGATCTACAGTAATTTTGCAGCTCAGGTTGTGACTTTGCTGTCTCTGTAGAATGTGCTTCAAGAAGCTCTGAATCAAACCAGTGCAGAAATTTTAAGGAATTGCAAAAAGTTATGTCCTAAAAAGTTTTGCTTTCTTTTAATTACAGTAAACAATCAGCCTTATTTAAATTAATTGAAGAACAATAATTGAAAATAAATCATGGGGAAGAAGTAAGATAGAGATGACAAAAATAGTAAGAGTGGAAAATGAGGGATGGTGGGGAGACACACACACCCCCCACCCCTGCCAGTTATGTCAAAAATAGTAATTTATACTGGCCTTTTATATTTTCACAATGAAATTAGTAGCACTTACCCAGAGAACTGAGGGAGAACTCGGCTCGTTATCAAAAGCCAAAGTGCCACCTCACCTAAAAATGCACCAGGCTATTCTGCAGCAAAAAACAAACCAAGCAAACAAATGAAGAAAATCCCACTGTCTTTGTCGGAGGAGCCTCATTGATTATTTTTAGATATCTCTGCAGCAAGGAGATCCTGCACAAACGTTATCTCATGCCTGTGGGTTGACTATTCAAGTAGAATAAGGTAAAGCAAGAAAACAAAACAAATTACAGCACAGGAGTTGATTTCTGGAACTGCGCACATGCATTCCCTTGTGCTTCCTGGGGAAACGGTGAGGAGTTTCCTTCGGTAACTCAAAGACCTGTGCGTAGGCTGCTTTGATAGCACTGCTGACTTCAGTGAATTGGGATCCACGGAAACCTCAGCTCCCTTTCAACTCCCTTGAGTTACAGAAACCTGTTGGGTAGTTCTGCTGGAGCACATTTGCTCTATGCTATCTGCTAAAGCTATTTAGAGCTACAAGGGAAATTACAGCTGGTGACTAGAAGAGGTTTGAAGGAGAAAGTGTCTGTTATCCAGATATATAAATTCTTCTTCCATTCTCGCAGAGGAGGTGACTTTCTGACCAGGAACTGGAGCAGCTGTTCCCAGTCCACTGACAGCATGGGAAGCGCAGCCGTGCGAGGGTACCCAGGCTGCCTGGAGAGTGACTTCAGAGCTGGCTGGCGTTGAGTTGAGCATCTGCCCAAAGAGTCCCGAAAGCTGGAAGCTGTAGTCTGCTTCTCACTTAGAAATCCGGTTAATCCTTCATCAACCTTCCTTTAGTCAAGCAACACCGTTATGCTCCAGAGCATTTAAATAAAAATTTTAAATTCTAGTTATTTCATTAAACACAGTTACCCTCCTGCGAGGGGTGTGAGGGGGTTGAGGGAAGAGGGGGGAAGAGGATGCTGCTATTGCTCCTTGAGATTGTCATAATTTATAGGCAGTACAGAATGAGTTCATCATTTCAAAGTTTAAATGGGGTAAATTCTGCAGGTTTCAGATTAATGGCTTTAAACATGTGATACAATAGATGGTAAACCATGGAGGTGTGTGCTTTGTGGTGGGATGGCTGCCTAAAAACAAGCACTCTTGGAATCCATTAGGGGACTTCAACAAAAAATAATAAAAACCAGGAATGGGAAGATGTGCAACAGAACCCCTCCTGACTTTCTCTCCTCTCGTCTGCTTGTAGTCACATTTTAGAGGGATTAGGAGTTAAAAAAATATAGCAGGATGGCAACCTCAAATTTATTTTCCTCTTTCTGAGTGTTTTCTGAAAATAATGGTTCTGTTTTACTCTTTCTGAAGAAATCACAATATAGAGGAGATTTTACTGAAGGTATTTGAAGTCAGTCTGATCCTCTTGCGAAGGAGTTTCATATTTGAAGACTGGCTGGCTGTTCTTGGAGTGACCGGGAAGTGTAGTCTGGAACAGTTTTCATGTGTTGTTGCTGCTAATGTTCAGTAACTGTTACAAAATTTTTCCTCTTGGCAGAAAACGACACAAAAATTGTTCACTTGGCATGGAACACACTAAATGCCCAGCAAGCGAGTACCAGTATAGATTCAGTAAAGAATATTAGAGCTGCTATTTTAGCAATGGTTGTTATTCTGATGGCAAAAGTAAATGTGAATCTCTTCAGTGCTGAGACATAGCAAGTGATCCAAAGGCTACAGGACTTTGATCTGCTCTCTATGGCAGCCTAGAAAGGGTCAGATTTAGTAGGAATAGGAGTAAAAAAATGTGGAGGAGGGGGAGGAAAGTGCATGAACTCCAAATGCCTGCAATTCAAATTATTTTGACAATAACCCAAACTGGGTGGAGGATACCAAAAAGAAAAGACTTGCTTACACAGAGGAGCTGATTTCTTGCAGAGAACAGATTACATGATTCCTGGAAAGTTTGAATTATGATAATTCAGCATCAGAAAAAATATCTGAAGTTCTTTTTAATGTTAGAAAGAATTCTGCAGAAAAGCATAAAACTTAAAATGTAAGAAATTTGCCTTCTGTTTCCAAGATAAGAATGTTCCTGAAAAGCTTATATTATATATTTATTAGCAGAGAGTTCACAGATGGCTTCCCTAGCAGTTCACTTTGCAGACACACATTGATGACTTCATGAGCTAATAGAAAGAAAACCTTTTTCTGCATACCTAGCCTATAGTGGTTAGATTTATTAGAGAACGATGCACATAATTCCCATATATAAACCAGTCAAGGGATATTTTCTGCAAGCTTAAGTGCCTCACATGATTTTTTTCTTTTTTTTTCAACCAAAGGATAGTAACTTTAGCTTACAAGATTACTGAGCTTTGTGCTCTAGTTCTTGCCATTAATTCATTCCAGAACTGGTAAAATGCAAGGGTGCTGGTGTGTATTTTTCTTTCCGGTTCTTTGGTGAATGAATGTCCTCTTCTCCCCATCAGAAGCAACGGTCTCAGCAAGGATGTTCCTCACCACACTGGGAGAAGTAAATACTGGAGTACATGATTTAATTCATCATACTTCCCTGTTTGTCTGAAAAAGGCAGAGGCATCCACGCTGTATTTTAGGCCCAGATCGTCAGCTAGAATAAATCAGCGTAGCTCTGGTGGCTTCACATGATTTCAAATGATACAAGTGGTAGTTCACAAAACAAACAGAAACTGGATTTGTGGCACATGAATTTCTATGATTCAGAAAGAAAATAATAGCTGCAGAAGGTAATGTGCTGATGAGAAGACAAAGGAAAGGCCTGTAAGTTGCATGGTTACCTTAGGAGCTATCAGACACATTTGCAAAACCATTTTTTATGTAGTATGAGCTTTTCACTTTAATTGGAGCTATTATTTGCAGACAAAAGTTTTGCTAATGGAGGAAGGGAAAAAGGTGTGATGCGTAGTATCAGAAGGAGATAAGGATCTTTATAAAAGAAGACATAGAAGGACAGAAGCATAATTAAGCTGGACTGACTGTGGAGGTCATGATAGAATAACAGGTATCAAAGGATGCAAAAGCAGAGAAGCGTTGGCATGGTGACTGGGAGGCACTTTAGTATTAAATATAGTACACTTCGGATGAAAACACAGAATAGCAGCCTGATCACAAATAGTGCTGGATTTTCAGTGATTTACATTACCAAAACATAAATGAAAGCCTTCGTCTTCTACTGTATTAAATCAAAATTTTATTTTCAGCTAGATATAACTTTTTATAATTTTATAGATTTTGAGGCTAGTAGCGACTACTGTTACCTGCTGTATATCATAGGACATTACTTTTTACCAGGTTACTTACTGGTCTCACAGTCTTTTAAAAAGTAGATTCCTGTTTTCCTTTAAACCATCATAATCTCCTGATTGTTATTGTTATATTATTGTGCCTAGTTAGAAGGTACTGTGCTCCATCCTCCAATTTGGATGGTATTTCAGTGATCTCTGAAGACCACGGAACGGTTACATAAAAAAAAAAAAAACTGCCTTTACCTACAGATGGTTTATATCATGTTTTTTGATGGTTTTAAACAGTATTTTGAAAATAGTTGTTTGTACCTCTGGTGACTTTGAAAGCTTTGTTTTCTTAAAGGACATGAATGATAAAATAGAGACCTGTTCATCCATCTGTGAACAATAAAAAAGAAAATTGGCAAAATGACCAAATCTCTCTCTTACCTGATATCAGTTCTCAATGCTCTTTTTAAATGTACTGGAAGTCTGGTTGGGAGACAAAGCTTGTGATGTGTTCTCTGCACCAAATTATTTTATTTTGAACCAGGACAGCCTAGTTAGTCAAGTTTAGGATTTCGTTTTAAGTGAGTGGGTGCTCTAGCTCCCAGGTGTCTACTGACTGTCGTTACAGTAAAGTTCAGCTACAAAAAAAGTAGTCTTATCTAGGCAGACTTTGAGATCTTTCTGTGTGTTATTGATACTTAATCTGTATTTGCATGCTGGTGAGTTAGGCTGCAGCCGACTTGCATTCTTCATGATGAGACAAAATGCATAAGCTCTGCAGGTTTAGCAGCGTGTTACATGTGCACCCAGTGGAATCCCATCGCAGTTGACTCCTTGGAACTGTACTGCTTTGCTGAAAATGCAGACAATGAAGCTTTTAGCTCTGGATGTCCTGTAAAAGTGGTATTTCAGTGTAAATTGCTGCTGTCATTTTTCATTTTCCCTCTGGACAGCCAGAAATATTTCTATGTTGCATTTACAAAAGCTTACATCCTTCATTATTTTATTTTCCTTGTGCATGTATGTGTGTGTTTGTGTGCATGTGCATCCATGAAAAATCTGCCCAAATAGCTGTTTGGTGCCTTTTTCACACTAGTGTTCTTTATTGGGACTATCTCTCGAGGATTTGAAGTGATAGTCATTCAACCAAAGCTGTGGCAGAGATGGTGTAACTAGCATCAGGTCAGCTCAGTCTGTTTAGATTTGAAGGGCAGCCACTTCATTGCACACTTACAAATTATTAACAAGGCCTTGTGCTTAGTTTCCAAGCTCAGCTGGGATGTCTCTAGGTCCTCTTTTTGTGCCTAGTCTCTCCTTCCTAGCTTTTGCCTTGCCTGACTGAGTTTGGTTAAACCTGTAACTTCTGTGATATAAATATTGAAGTACATTTAACTTTCAAATGTTCTCCATTGTGGTGTTTCCTCAAAAACCCCCCCACAAACCTCTGATGCAATGTTCTCTTTCTTTTCTTCTTTTAAAGTAGGCTTTTTTTTTTCCTCTTTCAATGTGCAGATGTTTTTTCTTATTGTATTACGTGTGATAATGACATTTTCAGCTCTAGAGTACACAAGTGTGGGGCTTATGCAGTGTGTTTAAATTTGATGGGGAAGAGAATTCCATGTAACTGAAGCATTGTAAAATTGATTTCCCCTCTGTCTCCAGGTATTCTTCCTTCTCTTTTAGTAAGCTAACTCACTGTGTGATGCTAAACCAATTTGTAGGTTTCTGACAGCAGAAGGCTTTAATATAGTAATACGTACATGTATTTTATATCTAAACAGACAGATAGATTAGGTATCTATCTGTCTATCTAATCTATCTAGATAGATATGTTGTGAAGGTGTTTTAGTCGTTTTTTACATTTGTAACCATGAGGTGGTTATTTTCTTATGGGTTTATGGGATAATTCAGGTTGGAAGAGATCTTAAGAAGTCATATACTCCAACCTCCTGACCAAAATGTAAGGTCAAAATTATCGGGGGCTTTATTTAGTCACGTCTTGAAAACCTCCAAGGATGGAAACCACACAACCTCTCTGGGACACCTGTTACGCTGCTTGACTGTCCTCGTGGTGAAAGATATTTCCTTATATCCAGTTGGAACCTCTCTTGCTTCAATTTATACCCAATGCCTCTCATCCTCCTACCATGGACCATTCCATGATAACTTCCATGATTCCTCTGATAACCTCCATAGAGGTACTGGAAGGCTGCTATTAGGCCCCTCTAAGCCCACATTCTTCTCCAGGCTGAACAAGCCTGGTTCCCGCAGCCTGTCCTCACAGGGCATGTGCTCCATGCAGCCCCTGACTATCTTGGTGGCCCTCCACTGAATGCACTCCACTTTAACTGACGTTATTCTTTCACTGTGGTACACAAAGCTGGGTGTAATATTCCAGATGTGGTCTAACAAGTGCTGAGTAGAGAGGAAACAGTAATTTCCTTGATCTGTTGACTATGCTGCTGTGAATACTGCCCAGGGACAGTAGACTTCCTTTGTTACTGGACCACACTGCTGACTCACATTCAGCTTGCTGTTTACCAGGATCCCCAGATACTTTTCAGCAGAGCTGCTTGCCAGCCAGTCAATCCCCAGCCTGTACTGGTGCAAGGGATTCTTCCTTTCCATGTGCAGGGCTTTGCATTTGTCCTTGCTGAATTTCATAGGGTTTCTATAGGCTATTAACTCCATCCTGTCTTAAGTGTCTCTGTATAATGGCCCTGTCCTTAAGCTTATCATCTGGTCCCACCAATTTGGTGTCATCTGCAGCCTTGAAGAGGGTGGGTCTCCACCAGGTCATTGATAAAGGTGTTGAACAGGACTGGTCTCAGAAGATACCACTACGGTACCCCTTTTGTTATTAACATCTAGGTAGAACATAAGCCATTAATGAATACCCTCTAAGCCAGACCATACAACCTTCTGGTTTTCCACCTACCCAGACCATAACATCCTAACTTGGACTGCAAGAATACTGTGGGAGACAGAGTTGAAAGCCTTCGAAAGCTGAGGTGAATGATGTCTACTGCTCCCCCATCATCCGTGGATCCAGTCACTTTGTCACAGAAAGCAATCAGGTTGGTCTGGCATGAGTTATCCTTGGTAAATCCATGCTAGTTGTTCCCAGTCACCTTATTCTCTGTAGCAAGATCAAAAATGTGTTCCAAGAGAATTTGTTCAATGATTTTACTGACTGATTGAGGCTGACTGACCCTGAAGGTCCCCTTTTTTGGCCTTTTTTGAAGATGGCTGTGATGTTTGCCCATCTCCAGGAATCTCCTCTGATCTCTATCACCTTTCAAAGATGACAGAGAGTGGCTTTGCAAGGACATCAGCTAGTTCTCTCCACTTTCTCTTGGACGCATCCTGTCTAGACTTGTGGATTTGTATGGATCAAGTTCTTTCCAGTAATCCCTGTCTCGACCCTCATCCGCTGCTCCTAGTTCTTCTCCTTGAACTCTGCCTCTAAGCCTGGAGGCCTGGGAGACCTTCATGGTGATAACTGAGGCAAAGAAGGCATTGAGTACCTCATCCTCTTCTGTGTCTGCTCTTGGAAATCACGCACCCCCTTCAGCAATGTCCCCACTTTTTCCTTGTTCATCTGTTTACTGCTGATATGAAGTAGAAGCTCTTCTTTTTGCCTTTGACACTCTTTGCAAGTCTCCAGTTAAGCTGGGGTTTTCCCAAAAACATCCTAATACCGTGTCCAGGTAATGTTTCCAAATTTTTTCTTTGTAGCCAGTCCCTGCTTCATCCTCCTGTATGCTGCACCTTTGCACTGGAGCTCTGTCGTGAGTTAACAACCAAGCTGGTCTCCTTATTTGTCTACTTGTTTTCCAGAGTGTTGGGTTAGACCATTCATGCACTTGGAGGCTGCTGTCCTTAAAGACCTACAGCATCCCTGAGCTCTTCTTCTTTCACATTCCCAGGACCCACACATCTAATAACACTGCTGACATTTCCTGTTGCAGATCCACGATGGGATTTGTGGTATATCTTGTTAGGCAACTGACTTTTTCCTTGTTTACAACTGATTTCTTGTATTACTTGTTATGTGAATGTCAGGTTTTAAAATGTAATAATCACTTAACATCATTTGAACCTTAATATTCCCTGGCTGAGAAGGCACTGCAGCTATGTGCAAATAAAATGTGTTCACGCTGCCTAATTCCTATCAGAGTTACGGCACTGTTCCACAGTATCTCTGCTGGATGAACCAGAACTGGCACATCCATTGATTTCTACCAGCTGTTTTCTGCCAATTCCAGTTCCTGACAGGTAGCAAGCTGTGTAGCTGGCAGCAAAGAATCTCAAACAGTTCAAATATGCCCCAGGGAGGGCAATTGCTTACCCTAAGCCCATCAAGGAATTGCTATTATGCTTTGCAAGATACATATACATTCGCCACATCTGTCTCCTATTATTTGTACTCAGAACTGACAAAGGACTGAGATAAACATGTGCCTTTTTAATACTGTGCAAGAACAATGTGCTTGCAAAAGACAAACGTTGTAGACATCTCAGTGAATAATTTCATAATGAAACTTCTTTTGTATATTCTGTGAAATGTTTCTGTAGCTGATCTCTACTTTAACTATAAAAGACCAAATCATCCATTTAAATACCAAGACAGCCTATTCAAGTACTTTAAATCTAAATTTGTTCATTTTCGTCTGGTGCTTTGACAGTCTCACAACATAGTACAAGCAGCCTTAATCTGGGGACCTGCTGCCTTCTTCAGTTCCTTTTTGATTTCTCTGAGAGCTATCCTCACAAAGATTGAACCAAGCAGAGGATGCTGTAAAATGCTTTCTGAAACTTTAATGGATTTGGAGCAAGCCACCGTAGCTTGACAAGCTACCTCTCCTCAAATGAACCATGCAACTGACCATGGTCAGGCTCCTAGCTCGTTTCAAATGGAAAGAGCTTTGCCTTTGCTTTTGCTTTTGTAATGAGGTAAAAGCATCCATGTTATTAGTTAATGCAGGTCAGATGATAAGTGGTAAATTTTTAAGCCATGACAACACAGTTGCTTGTGATTCCCTGTCCTCCTCCACGTTGCTTCAGGTAAAAGTGAGGTGATAAACTCAGAAGATGTTTTGTGCCCATAGCTTCTTTGGAAGTGAATAGGAGATGAAGGATGAATAGTACTTTACAAAGTGAGCTTTATTATGTAAAGCAGAGACATGTTCTGGTGGAAATATTAATATGTCTCTGTGGAAGAGCTTACTTTGGTAGTAGTCTTACAGGTCTCAAAACCTGTCCAGTGAGTGCACTTTTAAGATCTTGAATCAGTTGACAGCCATTAGTATAAATTCCCGATTCATCTCCAACCCAAAATTACAGTACAAGATCAGGCATTTGAAGTACAAATACGCAGGTGCCTTCTGTCTATTAAGATGGTGCTGGATCTAGCAGGTCAATATCTGGTATTATGCAGAAGAAAGACATTCGGGAAGCTGCCAGTTGGCTTCATTTAGAGCTGTTCATGTTCAGAGGCCCAGCATTTGTAAGTAGTGTCGATTTTTTTTCCTTTTTTCTTTTTTTTTTTTTTGCTTGAAGGCTAAGCAGAGAGTACAGATGCTCACTTTGTAACTGATTTGCAGTGACAGGGGTTTAGTGTAGCCCTGCAGTTACTGACCTGAAGCATTCATGATTCTGTGCCTTGAGCAAGAAGGAATAAATTATTCTACTACCTTTCACTGTCATTTTAAATCTGTAAAGGAACTGTGCAGTATAAAAACTTTAAGACTGTGATTCTATTGTTAACATATGATTTCTTTAAATGAGCTGTCAAAGATTAAAACAAGCTGCTGCCCAGTGCAAGTGTTGTTATTATTTTTTCAATCAGAAACCAATAAAACATTTTATAACAGGATTCTAAAGTGTATTTGTTAATTACAGTGATCATATAGTCTTTCAAATGCTAATGGTCTGACTCAAATTTCACTTTGTTTAGTTATGTTAGAAGTTATGATTAAAGAATGGTATAGCTTTATAGTTGTTTTACTGCCATCTGTGTGCACCAGGCAATAACTATGTACAGATGGTTGTGATTCAGAGACAGGTTGCCACATGCAAAAAAAGTATGTTTCAGTTATTTTAATAAGATTTATTGCAGCAGTCACAGTTAAATGCTTGAACCTTAATGATAATTGCTACTAATCCTTCAAGAAAAATGATCAGAGTTCAGTAAACCACAAGGAGCAAATTTTGCTGTAAACTTCAGAAACATCTCACCGCAAAGGTATGTTTTGTGTTTTCATTTCGTATTTGCTCCCTGCCCCCTGTCTTTCTTGATCATTTATTCCTATAGCTTTGCTCTTGCAGCATTTGCTATGAAAAGGCAAGAGATCATTTTCTCATCCTCTATTTTCCTTCCCAGGTGTCGATACTTATTTATGTTAAAACACTTGGAGACTCCCAAAGTAATTTAAATAAACAGGAACAAATCTGATAGTAAAACCAGACGATACCTCACAAAACTATCAATTCCTTTGTATTAGTGATTTGGCCATGTTGAAACCCTAAACATGGCCTTTTGCTTCTTTTCCATGACAGAAATGACGATTTGGATTCCGTATCTGGGCTGGCATCTTACATCCGTACTTGCCTTCTGTACTCGGTAGTCACTTCCAAAATATGATAGTCCAGGCCAAGACTTAGAGAACCTTTGTAGTATCCCAAGGATGTGCAGACTGATACCCTTTGTGAACCGACAAGCTGAAGAAAGTCCTGTGCGTGGCCTCACAAGAGTATAACTAAAATATGAGTTTGTGTCTAAGAGGTTTCTTCAGCCTGAACACTTCAATGCTCCAAGTGGTCCAGTTCTTCCTCTTGATTTTTAGCTTAGGGTATTCTTTACCTTCTATTGGATAGTCAGATTTTCAGCTAAATGCATGTATGTATAAGCATGCATAAATTGTGTGTGTGCGTGCGCACAGGGGTGTGTGCATATATATGTAGGTATATGCGTACGTATATATGTAGTGTCTACATATAGTATACCATCCTAATAACTGATGGACTTAAATACCCATTTGTTTTTAGAAACCATTCTTGAGTTTTTCTTTCAACATGATTCCTCAGTTGGTTTTAATTTCGGCTGGTACCTTTTTTTGTGGCTGGGACAAGATCTGACGTACAACCGATAGAGAGAAGCACGTGAGAGCCAGAAAAGTTCAGGAGTCCAGGAAAGTTATGCCAATTTATTTTTTTGTCCCCATCATAGTTCAGTTTTCACTTGGGATGTTACAGAAATTTGGAATTATAATACATAAATGTGTAATAGAAAAAGTAGCATAAATACTAGACATCCATCTTGAAGATTTCAGGAGGAAATTTGTTCGTTGTGACATGATTTTTCTGCTCTCTGTTGGTGTTAGAGTTCGTTCTGTAAACTCTTATCACCATAAGCAGTCACACAGAAATCACAGCTACTATGGACCTATTATTTACTAGGAGTTGCTATACCCTTAGTATCAAGTGGTTCAGTACCAGTATCAATCCATTTTGCAAAGTAATGGTTTTGTTAATGTCTAAACTCTAATATAATGAAAATAATTGGAGTAGCATGTAAAAAGAAGGATGTTTTCCTTTTCCTCCTTCTTGTGTGTGACCTCTTTTTCTTTTGTGAGACTCTTGCTTTGCGGATGAATTTCAAGACTAGAAATAAAAAAGAAAGGAAAAAAAAGGGCAGCAAAAAATGACCTTTTCTCTCATCTTTCTGTATCTTGTGAAATACAGTTTTGCAGTGCCCCAAGGTGAGGAAGGTTGTCACTTTTTGTCTGTGTGCATTATTGTTCTCTGCCACCATGAAGTTGCATTTAAGGGGAAGGGTGCTAAATCCTATTTTCACTCCAGGCTGTGATGAAACAGACTGAGAAACCACCTCAGTTTCTGGATTGTTGACTTTCTTGTTGCTGGTTAAAAAAAACAATTACTAAAGAGGAAATTTTTAACAGTGTCCTGCCAGCTTACAAAATTATATGTTTACAGGTACTTTGGGCTCCAAAATAATTCTTCTGAAATTCTCAGTTGCATTAAGAGAAGTAAACATTTTAAGCTTCTCTTTCAGACTGAGAATATTTAAAAATAAATAACTTAATGATGGTTACTAAACCACTTAAGACAATGGTTTCCCAGGCATTTTATATTAAAGATTATACCTTGGATGAAAACTTCATGCGGTTTTTCACTGATAGGTGTGAATGTTTAAATTAAAAAGCAGTATTAAGAAAGTGTTTAAACTTCTTTGAACCCTCTTTGGACGACAGAAAGGAAAAGAAAGGCTCAGTCCTAAAGGCATACCTGAAGAAGCTGGCGACTGAAGCAGCTTCAGGTAAAGGATGGCAGAGTGCAGATCAGTCTTAGGGCTGCCTTATGGTCTTTGCCACCCGCCAGCATCTTCTGAAGGCTACTCTTGGAGCTATTGAGAGGTTTAGCTTTCCAGTCTAGAGAGGTGCAGATAAGCATGGAGTGGAGGAAGGGAAGAATACTGACCCTGCAAGGATTCCCAAGTGCCCAGGAGTTAGATCATTTTTATGACTGCTTTGAACCATTGAGCTACGCAGAGGAGCTGGAAGATGCCAAAGAAATGGCCTTGAGCTCCATTAGGAGTGAACGGTGAAATTGCTCTGTGTTTCCTTGGCCTCCCGTGCACGATGCACTGTAGATCAGCAGATCTGGTGGTAACAACCAAGCAAAGCAGGCTACGCTTTGCACTAGGGTTAGCTGTGCTGTTAGGAGACAGCAGATTTGTTATTAGGAAGTTGTGGAAACACTGACTGTCCAACCGGAAATTTCCAGCCATACTGGCAATTGAGCTGGAAGTCATATTCTAACCAGGAATATTTAAGCGGTTTTAAATGAGCATACAGGGGCTCCAGAGAAGAACTGCATCCCTTTCTGTCCTAGCCTTACCTGCTGTGTGTCTGTCTCTATGTACAATAGTCTATAAATATGTGTGAGCATCTGTTACTGTATTCCTTCCCGTCTTCCCTCCACAAGCCAAGATTTCCATAGTCTGCTGCCATGGCACTTGTATATGACATTTTGAATGCATGAAGTGCAAAAGCATGACATTTTGAATTAGAAATTAATTTAACAAACGTGTCTGTGGAAAAACGTTTAGATCCTCAAAATTTGTCAAATGATATTTTGAAAAGTTAAAAAGAAATTGCACAAAATGAACTGAGGAAAGTTTAATGCAAAAGTTAAGGGGAAAAACATTCACCACTTGAGAGGCATCATGAGCCTAACAGAGAGGACATGACTGATGAACGACATTAGGCAAGTCAGTACTTAGTGCTGCTGTTTCATTTCTGTTCATCCTTTCCTGTTTAAACTCTTTTTGGACAAAGACACTCACACTAGGTAATCTCCAATGGTGGCCCAGTCTTGGTTGCAAACTTGATTACAGTAGTCCCTGCAAACTGAGGTAGTGTAAGTAATAATTATTTACCATTTCTGAGTTGCTGTAGCAAGTTAAAAATAAGCTAGTTGAGGACGGGCAAAGTTGTCAAATTATGTAAGTATGCAGATGGAAATGATTTGCAAATTCAATTGGCTTGCAACAAAAATCGATGCAAATAAGTACATATATTTAGTTATACCACATGTCACATAGAAGCTCGAGACTGGTGACCTTGGTTATTAGATTGGCCTGTTCTAAAGTGAATAAAAACTAAGGCATCCCTGCATGCTATTTTAAGTATTAATTTTTTGGCACTTTTTGACAATGAAATTTTAGAAGGGACTAAATTATATGAAGAAGTTCAAAGCTTAAGAGTGGGTGCCAGTCCTGTCTTTAGATCCACAAAGACAGAGGCTAATATTGTGCTAAGGCCTAATTAAGACCATCGAGCTTCTTGTGGGGCTTGCTACAGGTATCTGCTTGCAGGATTGGGGCCAAATGGTGGCAGTAGATAAGGAAAACTATTAAAGAGTTTACATGTTAGGTGGTACCAGAGGTTTTTCTTCACATCTTGAAAGCAGACAGTATTTCTGCCTCTTCCTGGGACTGTTAATGTGCCCCACTCTGAGATACTCTGGGATGGCAGTGAGTGGACAGGATTTGCCTCTTCACTGCTGAAAACATAGGGACGCAGTTCTCTGAGAGTCAGAAACATCTCTGCCTCTCTCTCTCTAAGAGGCAGAGATTAGAAAGAAAAAGATCTATTGTGTACCTACTCTATTGATCCTTTTTTCTTTCTGTAACTCAGGATTTCACAATGTGTTTTAGAATAAAGAGTTTCGATGAGATTGTTAGGGGGATTTCATATTGGGAGACTTCTTCAGTGGAGGTCTTCTCCCAGGCTTCTGCACATACCTCTGCATTGCTATGAATTGTTCTGTCACACCGTGGTCTGACATTTGATGCATGTGTAGTATCAGCATCCCTCATTAATGCACAATGTACAGTGGAGTAATATATTCATGTTTATTAATTTAAAATCCTGTTTGCTATGAGCAGTAATATCACTTAGCTACAGTCATTTTCCACTTCATTTGGTATCCTACTAATTTTAACTGCATGAGACTATTTGCTAGTCTGGCAGCTCAGCCTTATATCTTCTTTGTGTTTCTTTTAAATTCCTTTTTGTTAAAAGTACTGATGGAAGCATATAAGATTTTAATATCTGACCCTTTTGAGATCTCCTAATCTTAGCCCAAACATTTGCTTTGTCTCTGTACGCAAACTCTATGTACTTCACAAACTGTACACCTTTTCTGCAGGAGCTCTGCTGGTCCTTTTTAGTTTCCTTTGACATCCAAGTTTCCTCCTTATCTTCCTGCTCCCAGCCTCAGTCACAGAATCACAGAGTGGTTGAGGTTGGAAGGGACCGCTGGAGGTCATCTGGTCCAAACCCCCTGCTCAAGCAGGCCATCTAGAGCTGATTGCCCAGGACCGTGTCCAGGTGGCTTTTGAATATCTCCAAGGATGGAGACTCCACAGACTCTCTGGGCAACCTGTGCCAGTGCTTGGTCACCCTCACAGTGAAAAAGTGTTTTCTGATGTTCTGATGGAGCCTCCTGTGTTTCTGCGTGTGCCCATTGCCTCTGGTCCTGTCACTGGGCAACACTGAACAGAGCCTGGCTCCATCCTCTTTGCACCCTCCCTACAGGTATTTGTACACATGGATAAAATCCCCCTGAGCCTTCTGAACAGTCCCAGCTCTCTCAGCCTTTCCTCATAGGAGAGGTGCTCCAGTCCCTTAGTCATCTCTGTGGCCATTCGTTGGACTTTATCCAGTCTGTCCATGTCTCTCTCCTACTGGGGAGACCAGAACTGGACCCAGCATTCCTGTCCAGCCACCAGTGTACCCCTAGTTCCTCTGTGTGCCTACTTTCAGTACCGTCCTTTTGTGTTTTTGTTGTTTTTGCTGTCTACAAAGTATTCTCTGTTTCTTCTGAGCAAACCATACTGTAACTGAGATTGGAGAAGAGTCTGGAAGTCTTCTAGAGCCTGTGATGTGGTCGCTGGCAATTGACATGCAGGTGGAAGCAGAAGAAAGGCCAAGAAAACCTATATAGGGACAGAGGAATGGTTTGATTATAGGACAAGCAAGAGATTTCAGCACATGGGATGTTGAGAAAATATATATGCCAACACAAATTGCAAAATATAAACAGAAATTTGCAAATTTTTCTTTTTTTTTACTGATCAAGTTATTTTCATCTCTGCTTTCCCCCACCCCCAACGTAGCTCTTATGTCATCAMGCAAAAGTTTATACTTGTACCACAATTAAGCACTTTTGAAGCATTTTAAATGCCAGTATTTTAAGGTATTTGACAATAGAGTGGTTTTAGCTTCACCAACAATCTTATCAGAGGAAGAAGTGTTCATTTTTAAAAACAGGGTATCAGAGGCAAAAGGAAGCTGTATGTTGCCCAGAGTTAAAACAGTAAGTCTATGACAAAGAATTGCAAATAACCTATAGCTCTGAATTCTTCTGAGCCAAGAAATGATATGATTCCTTTCTGCTAAACTTATTAGACGTAAGCATCCTGACTTCTGTTTTAAGAAATAAGTACTTAAACAGGGTCATACAGAGGTGGAAAAGCAAGCTCATTAAGTGTGGAAACTGGAGCAGCCTGTTCTGCATGTTCAGGATGTATAAGCATTCCAGAAAGGTACAAATTCACACCACCTCTCTGTGTAACAGCTACCCGGAGAGTCCTGCTATTTCTTGTTTTCATTCTTCTATACTGCATCTCTGTGGGATGGTGTCAGCTTTTCTGGATGCAGCTGTTATCCAGGACTTGCAAAACTGCTTCTGTTCCTCAGACTTGTTTCCCTCTGCCCAATCCTATTTATCTGGTTCTTTCTCATCCTTTTTTTGTATATTCACAAACAGGCTGAAGATCAAATTCAGTGTGTTAAAACTGAATATCTGCATAGATAAAATTACCAAGGCCTTTTTATTCCTGAAGATGGCATCAATGACAATTTGCTATGGTTGGTTTTGCAGTCTTGGAGGAGTTGAAGTTTTTCTGATATTTCCTTGATGAACCTATTTGTAAATTCACCTACCACTTTCATTGTGATCAAAACATTTGGGTTCAGTCATTTTCTCCGCAGGATACTCCATCCCCCTCATCTCTGTTGTCGATGCTGTTTTCTTCCACTTCATCAAAAGTCTATCCTTTTACTGACCTTCCCATATCATCTTCCAGTTCTTTTTCTGATTTTGCACTGTATTTTTTTTAAGTCTCTGCACAGTTGTGTTTGGACCTACCTAGCAGATCTCATTGCTTAACCTTTATTTCTAGGTTCCCTTAATTTTTCCAGATCTTCTTTGGGTCCTTTGAGGTTTCTTCGGGATTCCTCCACAATGTATTCCCTAGTTCTGTAAGCCAAAACTTCCTTTCTCCTTGCTTCTTCAGAAGACACACATCCCTTCCAATCCAAGTGCTATCAGTTGAAAATTTTTTTTGCCCCACGATAGCATAAAACAGGAAATGAGAAAAGTATCCAGGCAAGAAAATCAAATAACATGTAGTTGAGCTCACAGGAAACATGAACAATTCCAATAAATTGTGTAACTTTACTGTTGTAAGGTCTTCTCTTCTTGCCCTGTTCTACCTCGTTGTTTTCATCTGGGTGACATATAAAATTAGATCATAAAGTCTTCCTGGCAGGGATGGCATCTTTTATTTGTTTTTTAATGCACTTAGCACAGCATGTAAATAACCGCATTGTAAAACATGTACAGCCTTTTTTTTTTTTTTTTTTTTTAAAAGAAACTTCCAAAAGAATCATGAATAATGTAAAGCTTTATTTCAGCTCTTAATTTTGAACTGGCTGTAAAATCTCATCTGTTCAAGTCTGCTTTCCTTACCTTTAAAGCTATCTATAAATGTCTTTGTGTTGTAACAATTGTCATTGGGTTTGGACTTTTCAGAAACATTTTTGTAATAGATCGACCTTAGCAGATTTTTGTCACAATACAGAACACATTTAACAAATTTTGGTTTTAGAAAAAAGCCA
The DNA here is from genome assembly GCA_035582835.1 of Phoebastria nigripes. Lineage (NCBI taxonomy): Eukaryota > Metazoa > Chordata > Aves > Procellariiformes > Diomedeidae > Phoebastria > Phoebastria nigripes. Next base: position 1,986,589 of record JAYKAV010002821.1, on the reverse strand, counting down.
CTGAAATGCTACTAAGTGAAAATGACTTTTCACCAGTTGATCCATGCCATTTATTCTCAAAAAGGCTGTTACCATGAGCATAGGGACAACAAATTGGAAGGGACCACCTCCTTGTCCTTATATATTTCCACTCATTTTTCTCGTACATTATTTTGGAATTCATTAGCATAACCAGCTATGGTGATGCACAAAAGGTAGCCAAGAATATATGGCTGATCTGTGATAGTGTGGACCCATGGATGGATGGTGATAAGGAGCACTTTGTTAACTTGAAGCCTGGAGGAAGAGGTGGATCAAGCCATTCTGTATTTGCATTGTTGGAACCCCCCATGGTAGAGTGAACATCTGGCTCCTTAAAGTAAATTTGTTTATCTTTTGGATAGGTGGTCATCCTCGGTGCTGTTGTCATTATCTAATAGAGATAATGTTTCAGTGAGAGGTGAAAGGTGAATAAAAACAATAACATGGACTCTACTAAAGATAGACTAAAGATAGTGCTATGGCTCTGGAGGTGGCTCTGAAGTGGCTCCTGCTTCTAGCAATGAAAGCAAAACATGTTGTTATAGAAACCCACGTGGAAAGCCAAAAAGGGCATTTAAATATGTATTTTTTGGGCACTGGGTTTCAGAAAATACTGCCAGCAATCCAGAAAAGAAGTGAGAGAAGAGAGGAAGAAGGAAATTTGAGGCCACTATCCATGGTTTTGGGAGAGTCATTCGTTTTTTATGGAAAAGAAATTATTACATTATACTATCTTAAATGAATGCTCTGTTATATCCTTCCTTCATAGCAATTCCTGTTTTTCACATGCTCTGTATTGCTTCATAAGGTTTTCCCTGTTTTAGTTAGGTGCATTTATTCATTTTAAGAGGAATAAAGACTTAAATTTTCATTGCTGTGAACAACTGGTTGAAAAAGACATATTTAGTAAAAGGTATCTTAGAACTACAAGTGGTTGCTTTTTTCTCCCACAGAACTCAAATAAAAGTTTTACCCAACTCCTGACTGACCATTCAAAATTATGTATTTCAAAGCAAACTATGCTAATTGAAAGGCTCGGGACTTACAAGGAATGTGGATGGAGTTTCAAATTAACAGGGAAAATGTGTGCAACATCCGTGACAATGTTTCACTGAGTGCCCTGTAAAACTCAGTTTGCTGGTTACCTGAGGTGGCTGTCGTAAAGGAGTCATCACTTTCAACGTAAAGCCATGTCTCAGGTGATGCTTCCAGAGATGATCAGCTGAGTGATGATGACACTCATTTTAGGAACTACAGTATTATCGTTAAAGATGAGGAAGTATGATTTAATCTGCTTTGATTTATAGTTTAATCTATTAAATATAAAGATATTCAAGTGTCTCCAAATGGAAATGGAAAAATACCAAAAGGCAGCCTTTTGGCTGGCCAACTGGATGGGTAAAGATTTGGGCATTTTATGGGAACCTGTTCTTCACAGCTTTTCATTGCAAATACATTCAATATGGACTGACGTTGAATTTCTAAGGAAAGGGAGCATTTTAAGGCATACGCAGTGCTATTGTATATCTGTAGTTAGCTTATACTGCAAGTAGTAAAGCTGATATTTAATATTTGGCTTTATTCCAACTTCTGAGAGAAAAATTAGGGGAGATTACAGCCTTAAATTCCAATTTACAAGTTTTTTGCCTTTTTTTTTTTTTTCTTTTTTTCCTGTGTGCCTGCATACACCCATACTCTAAAGGATAGGTTTATGAAGTAATTCATACTTATAAAGTAACCCAAGAGGCTTGAGTACTCTTAATAAGCTTTGTGTATTGGTATGCATTATATTACACAAAGCATCCAAATCTTTTGGCTGTTACAGCTGAAACACACATTCTGCTTAGACTATTTTTGTTTAAAACGTTTATGGGGCTTTCACTTTCTTCCTCCCATCCCTTTTCTCATTTATACTCTGTGCTTGAGGCTTCTTAAGGCAAGCTGAGAGAATAATCTGCTCACTTCTAATTAATTTCAATGGGAACTGTGTGGCTAAATCCACTATTTTGGAAATATCAACCAGTTTTCCACCTGCACAGACTTTCCTCTGTAGTTAAAGAGACTTAATTTGTCTTTGCCCTAACCTTACACCTCCTCTGTACTTGTGTAAGTAACTCCATAAGGCAAAGAGAAAAAAAAAAAAACAGGCCCAGAGGGACCTAAAGAGATTAAGATTTTTGTGGGTAGAGTAGATGTTTTTGCAGTTTATGCATCTTATCTATGTGTGATTGCACTGCTTGACTTTCCTTTACAGCATTTCTATTCTAGAAATTACTAGCAGGGAAAAAATGTCTTGGTTTTTTGACATGTTTTTAACAATGGAAGGAAGGTCAGAGCGGATTGTCATTTATTTAGATATTTTTAAGACAAAATATGATCCACTTATTCAGAAATACCAGCAAAATTTTTTTCAGTCACTTTCATACTAATTGTGCTTTTTCTTTTTTCTTTCCCAACCTTTTTTGCTTTTTTTAACCCTCACCTTCAAGTCTAAAAAGAAAATGGTATGCTTCTGATCGACGCTCCCTCAACATTCGGTTGGAGGGAGGAAGACCATCAGCCATCAAAAGTAAAGTCCCCAGACATCTCACAGTCTGGAGGAGAGTCTTCATCTGAGTGGCAGAAGTAGGGAAGATTTTTGCCTCAGCTTGGTAGGCTTTTTTGCTGTGTCATTTCTGGTATAAACCACTGCTACATCTTGAAACTGCCTCTCTGAGAAGACTCTTGCAGCTTGGAGCTAAGAGTGTAATTTTCTCATCTGATGAATGGATTCATTTTTTTTCCTTTTATGGGGAAAAATTTCAAAAGTGTCTGAGCAATGTAGAAGCCTAAATCCCATCGAATGTCACTTGGAATAAAATTATCAAAAGCTCTTTTATTCTTAGAGCTTATACTTGTCAGATGCACAATCTGCCATGGCTGTCACAAATCATCTCTTCTAGACCCATTTTCACTTCTAATTTCCTAATAGAAAAAAAGAGTAACTTAAAAGATCAGAGCAGCAGAATATAGTCCATCTTATTTAATGCAGGGGTAAGCCAGGTAGGAAATGGTGTGTTTTGCTAGGTAGACCGCACACAGCTGTTCAGCTCTAATACGTTAAAAGATATTCTTTTGGACCACTTGACCTTTTTGTTATGCAGATATTCTTGCAAGAGTATAGTGGCAAATTGAATTTGCCTTGACACTCCTGCTCCATTCTGGCAAAATGACACAAAATCCATACTGTACCCATTAATGTCAGACTAACACATACTTGTTGCTGCAGGTTTTACTGTTATTGCTATTCCCTCAGCTCTCCTTTGCACCCCAAGGTACGTGCCTAAAAATATGTGCACTTTATGACTCATAAGATATATTTGGCCTGCGCATAGATACCAGTAAACAAGTAGAAAGGAAAATGGTGGCTGAAATGGCCTGCGGCAGCGTGTTGACAGAACAGGCTGCTAATGACCTGCGTCTGCTCCTCTGTGACCTCCAGAGGTGCCACAACCTCTGGAGCAGCTGTGCACTCCCTCCCCTCCGCAGGGCTCTCCTGGCTGCCACCTCCCCTTTCAGGATGAACAACAGCTGCCCTTCCAGTAGTTTAAGAGCAAACTTCCCAGCTTTGCATTGCAACAAATATTTGTTGAACCTAGAGCATCTTCCTAACTGGTAAAAACTGCTTTCTCCAGAGAAATTCACTTCCTCACACACAGATAAGCTAGTAGGTTCAAAGTGCTCTAGATAACGTGCAACCATTCACTGTGAGATTAATCGGTCACATTCATAGTTAAATTTTGATTGTTAATACGTTGTGTCATGAGAAAATTTTCTGGTTTTTCTTGTTTAATGGCTGCAAACTCTGGTTTCAAAAGAAATCTTTCTTTTTTTGGTCAATATTCCGAAAACCTTATCTATTTAGCGTTGCCCAGCAAAAATAACTGCCTGTATGTTTATTGATAACATAATATAATGAATGTCTATTTTTCAGCTCAGTCTCCTAATATGACGAAATGCTTTATCTCTGTTGCTTATTGTTCCATTTTCTTCACATTATCTTCAATTTCTGTAGATTTGGGCAAAAGTCAGTCTGTGCAGAAGCTTTACTGGAAAGATTTGATGACACAGTGTTTTCAGAAAAGGTGATATAAAACATAGAAAACATTTTATGAAGGGATTAGGAAAGAACTCCTAATACTCCGGAAAGTATTGTGGAATCTGTATTCTTACCTGTGCAGCTGAGATATTTCAAAACAAACCCACTAATATACTTCCTTAATAATTCATCAGTTGTTATTTGTGAAATAAGTCATTTTACATTAGTGGAGAAAGATAATTTATAAAATAATGAGGTAAAGCAGATGACTGTTTTCACCATTGCTTATAGGGAGTTAATAGTACTGCTTTTCAGTATCACTGAAGTGGTAGATCATGAACATTTATATGTACCAAATAACTAAATGCATGTATTCAAATAAATGAATGCCGACAGGCATAGGACTAGCTAAGCACCTGATTTCTTTATGTGCAAGTCTAATTTCTCCACACAGAAACATGCTGGTTTTTTTTTTTTTTTTTTAATGCAGAAACCAAGTGAACTGGTTTAGAAATATAGTCCCTAGCACTGCCATGGTATGTGGGCATATACCACTTTCTTAGTCAATAAAAATATCAACTTCTTTTAAATTTTACATATATATATAGGTGTTTCTAGAATTTCTTTGGACTGGTTGAACTGTGAAGGATGCTGGCTGATCCTGGGAATATATTGTAAAAATTTGCTTCATATTTTTCAGTTTTTGGTTTATCAATATAGTTATATATTTGATTCCAAAACACAAGACCTTCTTCCCCGTTTGCCCTCCTAAATTACTTTTTACATTCAAGATAACAATAAGGATACTCCATTCTGATTAACACTGAGAAGTAATTAATCCTTCCTCAGAAAAAGAATATGCAAATAAGACCACCTAACAATGTGTGTGAACTGATCGATGCTTGAGAACACAGTTAGAACTAACTCACAGAAATTTAATAAGTTAAAATATATTTTAATGTTTGGCTAATATCTTGTTAATATTTAGTTAGTATCAAGTCTGCCAGGCCAAAAATTTCCGTAAAATTTCTACACCACAAATAATTTCTATAATTGGTTTATAAACAATTGATTTAGAACTTTTTATTAAGTATTTAAACATACACTCTGAATACTAAGACTAGATCTTAATGTGACTGTGTTTAAACCAGAGAGATAGGAAAAACACACTCTTGTTACCACAAGAGAGAGGTGGAAAAAGACTTTAGAGGATCCAAGACTCTCTCAACCCCAGTATTCCTCTGCTGGGCACAAATGGACAGGAAGAATTTGAAGTTCATCTCCACTTCTCACCTGATCCGACAGACAAAAGAGATGTATAGGAAATGATAACAACTCCAGATTGCATTATAGCTCCACCAGGAGATGTTTACAGCAATGCATACTGTACATCTGGAATGAAAATGCAGCTTTTCATCTATGCCGGGGAGAAAATTTTCTAATATTTGTGGGTTTGCTCAAAAAACCCAAAAACCAACAAAAAAAACCTGGGACGTGTGATAAAGCACTGTGCTAGTGTATGCACATACCATTTTCCTGTTGATCAGGCTGGTGTAAACCCAGGATGAAAGACGTGCAGTAAAATGGGAATTACTCAACTGCTTGGCATAGTAAACAGAACATTAAATACAGCATGTGTTTTACAGAGCTGTGCCTGTGCTTTCAGCTTACCCTGGCCAGTATGTAACCCATCTGGCAGGTATTTGATAAAGAATGGGGAAACATGCCGAACTTCTTCCCTGCAGTACTTGACAGAGCGCACAATGAATGCGGCGGGCTGCGTGAGATTTTGTGGCACGTGGAGGCTGATCCCAGAGCAGCCGAGGTGAAGAAGAGCGAACAGCTATTCTTTTCGGTATTAGGAGGTGGCAGGTTTAGAACAGGTGAAAAAAAGCATTTTTTTTTCTCACATGATTAAGTTGTAGAGCCCATTTTCTCATATGTTGGAGAAGAAAGTTATAAATAGCTTCTAAAATGTGTTAGATGCATCCTTGGATGTATGCACATGAAGACATGGATATAAATGCCTTCTGAGGACATGTGGCAGCGCCCAGCTGCCAGCAGCTGGAAGGCTCTCTGGCAGTAGCAGGGAGTGCATTACCACCCTGTCTCTTCATCCCCTTTCCCTAAGCATCTGGTCACTATAAGAGACAGGACCCTGGGCTGGATGGACCCGATATGACCATTTTCATGCTCAGCTATGTTGTGAAAAACTGATAAATGGCTCAGCTGCTCTGTGATAAATGGGACGTAAGGCAGGAACTGCTGTTGCAAACCAGGTGTTGTACAGCAGCTGTGGGATGACACAGCCCCTGGTCGAACTCTGTTCCCCCGTTCCCACGCTGAAGTCCCTCGAAAAAGTCTCTTTCACAGCTGCCTTTCAGGAGGGATCACGATTTGACCCTGTTGATAGCTGTTGGTAGCCAGTGGTTGGATCTACGTATGTTTTACCTTTAGAAATTTTTCAGGCCACACAGTTGCAGAGCTTGGACCTGTTTTTGTTCTAACACCTGACAACTACGAGAGGGAACAAAGTACAATATACTCTTTGCCAGCTCCTTTCTTCCAAATCCTAGCAATCCCTCTTTTCCTAAAAATTTTTTGGCGTTCTGCTACTGAGTACATGCCGTGCTTTGACAGAATTTTGTCTGGACATGGATAACAAATTGAGCAAAACCAATGCATAGTGTTTTGCATATGATAAACTAATTTAGATGTCTGTTATGCTAATATACAAAATAACACTTTTGTGAGGGTAGTAAACAAAGTTCTGAAGTTTCATTTTTTGAAATTAATTTATTTTCTTTATCCCCCCTCCCCCCCCCCCCCTTATTTGCAGTCTCTTTTTTCAGAATGCTTGCCCTGAGAAGTGAAAGTTTTCTGCCTATTGCAGGGTAACTGTTGCTTTCTGAGAGTTTTTTTTAGATGCTGTTGTTGTTCTCCTTTATTTTCTATACACTATTTTTCTATTACACTATATAATAACATTGTGAGGAATGCCACTTGACTAACTTAATCTATCTGCAGAATAGCTTCTCTGGTAAAGAAACATTTGATGTAGAAACAATAACCACTGTGACTGACAGGGTGAGTTTTGACTCAGTTTAGGTTTTGCTTCTCACATAATAGAGCATATTTTATTTTTATGGTGTCTATTTCAAGTAAACTTTGTTACCTTTTAGTATAGCAGGATGGGTGATATTTTTGCTTCTTTTGTCCTTCTGATTTTGACAGGTTTTTTTTTACAGTATAAAATTGTACTTTGATGAAGTAGTTTGGACCTGGTGCGTGTCATCATGTAACTACGGGGTAAAGCAACTACTCTTTTCTTGTCCTTGTTTTTCTGCTTGCACTTTCCCATTAGTTTGAAGATTATTATTTTCTCATGCCTATAGTAAAGCGAAGACCTTGCCACTTTTTCCTTCCCATAGTTCTGTCATTATCCATCTAGGTCCAGAAATAAATGTAACCGGAGCTGGGCTGCAATAGAGTATTACCTCACTAGCCTTTCACCTCCAAGACCCGATTTCACATACAAGTGTCAATTAGAAATAATTTTGCTCTCCCTCTTGCCCCATTTGCCCACAAAATGAAAGCCACCGTGCAGCCTGACACTGCTGTCCGTCCTCGCTCAGTAGAGGCACAGGCGTTGGGATAACAGAGGTGTTGTGTGGGTCAGGAACGAAGTGCTGTACCTGAGGTTTGCAGGGACACTTCACTACGAGTGTTATGCGCTGCACTGTCCTTTTTCAAGCTTATAAGCACAAAATTCACTCCCTAGCTGGAAAGCAGTTCCACTGGAAGTAGAAGAGTTCAAGTCCTGTAACAATTCATTGTGTGTCTGGAAAGCTTTAAAGCACTTAGTCCCTTTTTGTTTGCTTGTTTTTAAAGTCTCCTTGTTGTGTTGTGGTGTGCTGTTACTAATCTGGAAGCCAACAGTCCCTGGGTAACAGGAGCACAAGGCAAAACATCTATTGCAAGTCTGCTGCTGTACTAGCAGCTGAGGGGCAATTACTGCTCCACAGCCAGCAAGCAGGTGTATAAGAAACAATTATTTGCAGTTTCATTGTGTTCCTGCTGGTTCTTTTATTGTAAGAAATAACCAGGCAGCAGGCTGAAAATGAACAAAAAGGAAGTACTTTTTCATACAACTCCTAGCTGTGTTGCGCAACTCATTGCCATGAGGTATCATGGAGGCAAAGGGGATGAACAGGTTAAATTTGGTTAAGTTCATGAATGGTAAATCCATTTGTGGCTACTAAATATGATGGGGATGCAAACCATAGCCAGGAAGACCCTACATTTCTAACTGCTGGAAGATGTGGTGATACACCAGGATTTCTCCATGCATCTCCTTCCTTCTCTAGCAGGTGCCAGGGACAGGTTATTGTATTAGATAGACCTTTGGTCTGACCTGTTATAGCAATTCTTTCGTTTTTATGTCTTCTGAGATTTATTTTTTTAATCACAGCTGTTGTGAACAATTGTATAAAGTAAAGCTTCTGATAGTTCCCAGGAAATGTGGGATATGTCTAAGGAATGAATTTAGCATGGAAAGAGTTCATTCAGAGATGTTAAAACTTTATGGTGATAATAAACATAAACAGAAAGGTGATAGGATCATTTCCTGTTGTTCTTGCTGGGCTTTGGTATCATAAGGCCCTAAGGTATTTTCATAATTTTTTTGTTGATTTGTTTGTTTTCTGATTATGTCTCTTCTCGGTGTCACAAGCCCTTCATGCCTTCTCCCAAAAACAGCAATATGGTGCTAGAGGAGGTTGTCAAACAACTGGTTCCAGTCTTAATGTACAAGTTATTTTTTGGTATTGTTTGATATTTATTCCTGTTTAACCCCTCAACTTTTTTTTTCCTTTATATAGATCTGAACAGAAATAAACCAAGATGAATAATTTAAAAAATGGCCTTGTTAAAGGCATGTTTGATATGTGGCAGACAGCTTGCCTTTTCACAGGTTTACCTATGCTAATTTTACTTTCTTTCATAATAGTCACTGACTCATGCCAGTGCATTAAGTTTCCTCAAAACTATTATTGCCAGATTGTCTAAGAGGCTTTATTACTTCAGTTTTTAAAATGATGCAAAGTAAAGTGATATGATCTCAAGAGTTGTTCAACCACTTACACGTTAAAGCTCTTGTTTTCAATGACTTACAATGCACAATGTTATCAATTCATTACACATAATTTTACTCCTCATTTGATTGTAAGCTTAGAGCTATAAGAGTCTGTATTGGCCAATTTAAGAAACCCAGTTTACTAGTCACAAAATTGCAAATTTTATTCAGTACAAATTAGGGTTTTCTCTTTCTCAGTGTGTTTGGTTTAAGGTCTTTCAATTGCTTGCTGGTTTATGCAGTTTTCCATCCCTTCTAAGCAGTAGTTACAATAAGTGTAAATGTACCCCCCCGAGAAATAAGACAGGAGAACCAGTGACAACCACCATGGAGAAGGCTGAGGTACTCAGCAATATTTTGCCTCAGTTTTCAGTGGTAATCTCTCTTCCCATATGTCTCAAACCCTTGAACCTCAAGGCAGGGACTGGGGGAATTAAGTCCCTCCCATCATAAGTGGGATCAGGTTCGAGATCACCTGAGGAACCTGAATATAGGTAAGTCCTTAGAACCCAATGAGATGCATCCCAGGGTCCTGGGGGAATTGGCAGATACAGTTGCCAAGTCCCTCTCCATCATATTTGAAAACCTGTGGTGGTCAGGTGAAGTCCCCAGTGACTGGAAAAAGGGAAACATGTCAATTTTTAAAAAGAGTAAAATGGAGGAGCCTGGGAACTAGCGACCAGTCAGCCTCACCTCTGTGCCCAGTAAGATCATGGAACAGATCCTCCTGGAAGACAGGTCAAACCATAAGGAAGACAAGATGGTGATTAGAGACAGACAAGATGGCTTCACCAAGGGCAAGTTGTGCCTGACTAATCTAGGGGCCTTCTACAATGGAGTGACTGCATCAGTGGACAAGGGGAGAGCTGCGGATGCCATCTACCTAGACTTCGTAAGGCCTTTGACATGGTCCCACAGAACATCCTTACCTCTAAATAGGAGAAATATGGGTTTGATGGATGGACTGCTAGATGGATAAGGAATTGGCTGGATGGCCATGTCCAAAATGTTGCAGTCAATGGCTCAATGTCCAAATGGAAACCAGTAACAAGTGTTGTCCCTCAAGGGTCCCTACTAGGACCAATACTACTTAATATCTTCATCAATGACATAGACAGTGGGACTGAGTGCACCTTCAGCAAGTTTGCAAATGACACCAAGCTGAGTGGTGCGGCTGATATGCTTGAGGGGCAGGATGTTATCCAGAGGGACCTTGACAGGCTTGAGGAGTGGGCCCATGTGAACCTCATAAAGTTCAACAAGGCCAAGTGCAAGACCCTGCACCTGGGTCAGGGCAAGCTCCAGTATCAATGCAGACTGGGTGATGAACTGATTGAGAGCAGCCCTGCAGAGAAGGACCTGGGGATCATGGTAGTTGAAAAGCTGGACATGAGCCGACAGTGTGCGCTTGCAGCCCAGAAAGCCAACTGTATCCTGGGCTGCATCAAAAGAAGCATGGCCAGCATGTTGAGGGAGGCAATTATAGCCCTCTACTCCGCTCTGGTGAGACCCCCCCTGCAGTACTGCGTCCAGCTCTGGGGGTCCCAGCACAAGAAAGACATGGACCTGTTGGAGTGGGTCCAGAGAAAGGCCACGAAAATGATCAGAGGGCTGGAACACCTCTTCTATGAGGAAAGGCTGAGAGAGTTGGGGTTGTTCAGCCTGGAGAAAAGAAGGTTTCGGGGAGACCTTATTGTGGCCTTTCAATACTTAAAGGGGGCTTATAAGAAAGACAGAGAGAGATTTTGTACCAGGGGCCTGTAGTGACAGGACAAGGGGCAACAGTTTTAAACTGAAAGATGGTAGATTCAGAATGGATATAAGGAAGAAACCTTTTACAATGAGGGGGTGAAACACTGGAACAGGTTGACAGAGAAGTTGTGGATGCCCTACCACTGGAAGTGCTCAAGGTCAGATTGGGTGGGGCTTCGAGCCATGTGATCTAGTGGAAGATGTCCCTGCCCATGGCAGGGGGATTGGACAAGATGATCTTTAAAGGTCCCTTCCAACCCAAACCATTCTGTGATTCTGTGATTCTAAAAAGGGCTCTTTAAAGCAAGATGAACGGTTAGAAATACTGAAACAAGCAGCATTCCATTTTCAAGGAAAGATGTGTCTTTAATTACTCTGGAAGGTTCATACAGTTGGAGATGAGAACAAGAACAGCCTAAGACAATCCTTAGGAAAATCCCTAGGCATTTTTGAATTGCCTGTTTTAGGGTCTTTGGGCCAGCCAAGATTAGAAGACAGTGATTTTTCCTCTTGCAAGAACCACTGTAAATACAGAGAAGTTAATCAAGTCATTTTTGGGTCTACCTTAATAAAAGTGAAAGAAGCATAGATTTTTTTTTGAGATTTGTGTGTTGTGGTGTGTACTATGTAATCACTTTTAAACATTATTATTATATTTACCATGATATTGTTGTTACTTTTATTAGTAATAATATTGTGGGGGTTTTGTATTAGAAAAAGACAAAGATCATACATAAAAGCAATACGTTGTATCTTTCCAGTAGCATTATGAAGGATATGAGGAGGGCAAGGTTTTATTTAACAGGGTCATGGAAGATGATGTCTCAGTAATCAGGACGTAAGTTGGTTTAGCTATGAGGATGAATAGATAAGACAGTATATTGGAGATTTTTCCTTACACGGGAAGAATCAGCACACTTAGCTAAAGCCTAGAATTGAAGCCTAGACAAAAATGATGCCCAAATCATCAGTATGACTGGGGTGGTTTCCACAGTCACTGAAAAGAGAATGATAAACCTGAGAGTCTGAATTCAGGCACATGTAATGTTTGTGGCTTATTGTTGTTTTGTTTTGTTTTTTTAAATAAATAAACTGATCAAAATTATGAACATCAAGTATTTGAGAAGAAAAAGAATTCCATTAGTTCAGACTTTGCAATAAAACATTAAAAAAAAGCCATGAAAACCTGGCATTTTGATTTTTGAGAAAATTCCAATGATTTAGTGTTTGTGTTGGCCTTGTATTGGTAGAAGATGGGAGACCTGAGTGGACAGAAAGATTAGGCGTTTTCTTTGACCATGTTAATGTTGCACTGAGAACTGGACATCCAGAAGGATGCAGACTACACCTGGACCTGTACTGCTTGAATCCTTTTTGAATCCGTTTGTTCTTGACAGAATCCTGAGACTAAGATTGCTTCTGTTTATTTGCATGTTACATTCGGTTCCTTTCATTTGTGCTAAACCTGCTTCTCTGAATGCCTGCTAGTTCTCAGGGTGAAATAACTGGTAGTTATTCTCTAAACACCCCACTGTACCCTTAATGATTGTACAGATCTTTGCTGTATCATCCCCCTCCTTGTTATGTTTAGGTTCTTTTCCCCCAGGAGATTCCTAACCTATTATGCCTTTCCTCATAGAAAATTGGTCCCTGCATTGGATCATTCTTTTGTCCAATTATGTGCCATAACCCTACCTTGCTCTATCATACTCTTCTGAGTTGGAATGACTAGATTTGAAGTAATACTCAAGATGTGAGTTTATTCAGGACTTCGTAAAACAGTTTTCTGTTACGTGACACATTTTCTGTTAGATTCTCAAGTCCATTCTTAATAATTTTTAACATTACATTTGACTTTTGTAATGCTTTCCAGCATTTTCAGAGAGCTCTTTCCCAAGAAGTACGAATGTAGAGCCAAGGAATAGGAATGTTTATGAGGATTAGCTTTTTCCCCATGTGATGAGTCACAGAAATGATAGGGCAAAAGGATTTGTGTCATTGATGCCATTAAAGATATTTATTGTGTGAAGAGGAATAAGGATGAACAGGAAAAGGTCATTAAAGACTCTTACCAGGGTGCAAGTAGGATTGGGACTATCAAGGTTTGATTCAGAGAAGATTAATTTCGTCACACAATGAATGTAAAGACCTCATTAAATTACCTTAGCACAGAAACAGAGGAGAGAGAGCATGGACTATGAGAAGTAAAGGGAATGGGGTTCTCTTATTTGTTTAAATGCAGAAACTAAAGCAAGTAAATTGTACCATCCTAATCAAAGTACCATACTGTGTATTGGGTGTACATTGAACACAGATCCATTCAAGCTTGTGATCTACAAGTCCTGGTATGGAAGTAGTCCTCACACCAGCAGGAACTTTTCCCAACCACAGCCTTCCATTGCAGTGCTCTATTGTAGCAATAAAATTGCCTGACAAAAAGGGACTCTCAATACTGCCAGAGCCCAAAACTTCAAAGCAGCCTCATCCAAACTATCTGGAAGCCAATAATGGGGGAGGGAGAGCAAAAGAACCAGCCAGCCAAAAAAATAACCACCAAAATTGCTATTTCTGCTATATTCAGGGCTAGATGCAAAGTTTGCTTTATGATGAAACGTTTTTATAGTAGCACACTGTACCTGCTTCAACATTTTTTACCCTTACAGCCAGTAATCCATTCATTAAAAATAATTCTAAACCATGTATTGCTAGTGGGGAAGAGAGATCTGGTTGTCATTGGTTTTTCTGTGAGAGCTTCAGTTGTGGCAGTGAAAAATAATATATTCATCTAGAAAGATTGGTTCATCATTATAATTCTGCTATATATGTAGCAGAATTTCATCCTTTTGCTTCCTTCTCTCCAGAACATAGCTATGTTAGAAATGCCAGAATACAATTAGTTAATTAACAAATTTATAGACTACTTTTATCCCATTTCAGTAGTGAAAACATGAGTTGCCTAATTAAGTAGAGTTAGGACACTGAATTTTTTTCTACTATGACATGGATGCCCTGAAGAAAATCAGTATTTATTGCCGTAATTACCATTTTCTGCTGGGCTGCTTTAAAACTGATCTCAAATGCTTTAGTTCTAAAGTTAAGCAATTTGTGTTAACAGTGCCATCTGCATGTATAGCTACTGTGGATGCTAGATAAGCAGACTGGCAGGTAAGGTATTATACAGTATCACATTTAAACTAGGTGGTTATATTATTAGTATTAGTACTTTCTGAAATTGCATGTCTTTTTAAAATAAAATGGATTATACTATTACTTGTCCTCTTTTAGCAGATGTATTTAACGTTTTAGTTATGAAATATTTGATGGGAAAGCTCACTGGGGAGATTCTTGGCACTTGAAATCAACTTCACTTGTAAGGTGGAGAAGGAATTTTAATAATTGCGGCAAAGGTAATTTGATACATTCTTAGCAATAAGTAAGCCTATGACAGCATACTTATTGCCACAAATCAGACTAAAGGCTCTATTCATGAATGAATCATGTCCCGTTTACCCTCCATTTTTATGTAGTGTAAGTTTAATGGAAATATCTTGTCATGTGTCTTTTGTGTAACATGTTTCAACATTGCACTCAGTCCTCTGTGGCTTAGTCATGTAACAATACGTTTTTTAAAACCGTGGAAAAAAAAAGTAGAAAGGAGGTGCTAAGCATGAGCAAAACAGAGAGAAAACTTTAAATGAGTTTGAAAAACTTCTTTTTCTGAAAATCACTGAGTTACAAGTCTACTTTATGATTTTCAATTCCCAGCATTAATCTAGCCCAGGAAACTAGGAGAAAACTTGCACGATGTTGGGCAACTGCAGGATCTGCATGGGCTGAAATGGAGAAGGAAAGAGAATTCTCTTTCCTTAGACACTTTTTCATCTCTCATTCTTCATCATCTTTCTCCTTCTAATTTTTTAAAACCTTATTTTCATTGCCCTTTTCATTAAGGATGGACTGGTTTAATATATCCAATGTATTTAGCCTGGTACTAGATAAAGACATAATTAGACTAGACTATGGGATGGGCAAACAAACAGACAAACCTAGAATTACATAGTTCTTTTTGTCTGACTCCTGGTCATCTGGTCATAATTCAATGTTTTTTGGTTGTTTTTTTTTTTTACTATTATGTCCTAATTTTGAGCTGGTTTTTTGTTTTTTTTTTTTTTTTATCCCCCAGAGAGTTTACTTTCATATTTGTTGAATTTGTAATCTGGGACAATGCGTAGGTTTTAACCTGGAATATGTACAGAATAGCAGCATTTTCATGGGAAGAACACTACAGGACTTTGTGAACCCACAACAGAGGATCACATTATTTTCTAGGCAGCAAGTCACCTCCATATGTGGCTTTATCTTCCCCATTTCCATATCAGCTCTTTTATCCTCCATGTTGCTTTTCTTTTGTGTTCCTTCCAGACTGGACCCCTTCTGCCCCAGAGGGGTCCTCTACCTGCCATTTGCATCTGGACCATAAATATTTTATATAGCCCACAATGCTTTATGCATATTTTAACTGAACAATACCCATTTTGTAAATTGTCTGTCAGTATGATGTATGCCTGGTTACGGCCATGAAAAATGCGTTCAGTATTGCAATAATATCAAAATATCAATTGTCCCTCCAAATTTGGTCAATTTTCCTGCCAGTGTTAACAAAGTAAAAACAGTCTGAAATTTTTGAACCTGGCTTCTGAGGAGATGTGACAAACTGTGTCAGTTTCCAGGAGTCTGCATAAATATGCATGGCTGTTCTGAGTCTTACTGGCAACCAGACCAGGTGGGTCTCATTAGCCCCAACTCAGGAGAATAAAAGGTAGAAGTCCAAAACGAACTTACGTCTGTTTGCTGTGATGAGAGGTTTAAAAGCTCAGACTGTGTTTAATATTTGTAAGCAATGCTGCAGGAAACAACATACACTATCAGACAAAAGAAATATCAATTCTTTCATAGGTATTTAGCAATTCACATGTCCATATAACTATGTTGTATTCTAAGCACCACAGTTTTATGCACAATTCTACTTCAAGATCTAGCAAAATAATGTTAAACAGGATTATGTCATTGAAAATAAATGGTCTGCTGGTTTGAGAGGCATTGGGTATTACTAAACGTTTCAGTCATGCATCAATAAACAGTTTTTCATGTGATCACTGGCACTGTGTGAATGCATGCCCATTTCTGAAATAAGTGGTGGGCATGGTAGGACCTGAGGAACTGAGTTGTAACTTTTAGGAAGGAAATAAAAGATAAGGCTCTCAATCAGGTTTTTACCATGCATCCTAGCTTTTGGAACAGTTCTGGTAAGGTAGTGTACTTTTCCACTGTTTCATCCTGAGAATTATTTGTGCAAGGTGAGAAAGGGACAACTTGATAAACAGAGGCCAGGGTCATATGGAAAACTCTACTTCTATTAAAAAAAAAAATCTGCTGGAAGATATCCATCAGGAAAGAATCCCTGAAGACTTGAATTACCTACTCCTTAAAAACCTTACCCCCCACCCAGTAAAAAAAAAACAAACTCCAAATCCCTCAGAAAATGAAGAAAACAGAAAATCACTGTTCTCGTTCTTCATGTAAATTGTTATGCCCTCAATCATATGAGTATGATTGTGATTTTTCTTTTGTTGATATTATGTGTGATTTTTAATATTTAGAAGCAGACCCTTGCAAAAAACCTCCTCATTCCTTTAAAAGTGGCTTCACTGAATTGAGAGGAATTTCACATAGCGCTGTGGCTACACCAACAGTCTGTTGATAGGGAATTTTTACTGTAGTTATAAACCTCCGAAAAACTTGCCAATTAGCTGAAAAGCATTATCTTTCTCCTGCCTGAATGCTATGTCCTTCTTATATTGCTGCGTTTAAAACAAATATGATAGCAAAATAATTTTATATGCTGTACTTTTACTACACAACACATACCTGTGTTCTTCTTGGTACTAAATTTGCGGTGAAAAGTCACTGAGTTGTTATGTGGGTGTTCATAGTACATTTTTATGTGCATTGATTAATTTTACATTCTTTATACCATAAATCAAGGTAATAAGGAAAATTTTCAAATGTGCCACTGCAAATATATCTTTCACATTGCCTTTGTTCTATTTATAACCTTGTTTTTTTGTACATAAAGTGTTCTTATATACTGTAGAGTAGCTGATGTATAGTAACGGATATAGAGCTGTAAAAGTCTCTCTTGGCACTCTTAACGTGGTCAGATTATTACTGTGTTCTCCGATTCAGCTAGATGTGTTCAAGGATCTTCTCTGGTCTGAAAGGTCAGCTGCTTTTAGTTGTGCACTGGTAGAATACTAATACTGTCCTTATTCAAATTACCTGCTACAGTACTTATTAAATTGATGGCCTTGTGCTCTAATTTAATACTGTCGTCGTTCAGAGGCAGGTCGCAGCTGCACTCTGCGCTGAATTAGGTGGTGCTGAGGCAAAGTTCAAGCAGAAACCATAGTTTTGGGCTGCATTTTCCCACTAAATTAGCAGTCAGATGTAGTGTATAATTAATTAGCACAAACCAGGGAAAGCTTGTCATTTAATAAGCCTTTTTTATTTCCACATTACACAAACAGTGGGAATTGATCCATTAAGTGCCTAGCTATTAATGCTGTTTAATGTATGTCTGGTTGTTAAATTGAGATGTCTAGTTACATACGTTCAGTATTTAAGAGCTCCTCACAGATTGTTCGGTGTTTGCTGAGATTTTAAGTCATGTTCCACAAATCAATAATGGCTTCATTAATGAATTTGAACATTGCTGGTTCAGATAAACGGATCTGAACTGCATAGAAAAGAAATGGTGTCTGTTATTGTGGTAGCCAAGAGAGTGTTATTTATTTTGTTGTCCTAAATATTAAATATTCTGCTTATATCATGCCGCTTATACTCTACATTACAGCCTTCTTCTTCCCTATAATCCTTGTTCATAATTGCCTAAGGCATTGTATAACTTTATCTCTTCAGAGTCCTACGTGGTATTAAATGTGCAGAATAATACATTTCAACAGCTCCTTCAAGATGTCTGCAGGAGCACAGAGAATTGTTGTCCTTAAGAAAAAGTAGAAGTACAGTATTTGAATCACCCTTATTTCTTGGCAACTGTATTTCTGTACTGGAAATAGCTGCGTTCAGCTTAGTCTTATAATACTCTAGAATATAAAGGTTTTAACACTCCATATATACTATAAGCAATGTGTTTCTAGAAGAAATGTATATTGGCAATGAGTCATTAGACTAACTGCCAAATATAATATGAAATCTTGTCTGTTTTACTCCTGTATGTTTATTCCATGTGGGAAGTGGGGAAACATGGTATTTTGTATTGGGGTTCTGTAGGCAGAACACAGTGATCTGGCTTATTCGAAATAAATGACTCGAACCTAAACTAAAGGCTCAAAAACAGGGAATACTCTCCAACTTTTCTGCCTGACGAAGGCAACATGCTTGCCACAGCAGAGATAAATACTGTACTCTCTTCACAGTCTCTCTCCTCTGCATCTTGGTTGATTCTGCAGTTTCTCCAACAGATCCTTCAGTCTGTTTTGTCTGGGTCTTTCATTAGCATTTCAAATATTCCCTTGCTGCTGTAGCAGAGTTAGCCCATTTAACATGAAATCTCTAATTGTAACCAAGATGAGGACTCCCAGGCAGGTAAAAAACTCAAAGAGCAACTTTTTCTCATGAAAAGCGGAGAATTCTGTCCTGCGTGCAAGACCCAGCTTATGTGTGTTTTTAGGCACCCGTGGAAGAATACAGAGTTCAGCAGCAGACCTGCAGGCTGGTGAATCACCACCACGTTTGCTCCTATGTGTGTCAACAGCGAGGAGCTGTTGACTCCATGGAGAGGGTGGAGAGCACAGCAGCATCGGGAGAGAGAGCCAGGAGAGATCACTGTGTGATCTTTAGGCATTTACATGCCTAAAGTAAATGAAATGGGTTTGAAGTTTACATATTTACACATTTTTGTTTGCAAAAACCCAAAACTTAAGTGAACTAGGAGGAGACACGTTTCCTAAAAAATATTTTATGTTAACTTCATTAATGTTAAATGGTACTCGTTAGGAAAAAGTAGCTGATTTTAAATTGTGGTGATGGTTGTTGGAAATAATTAGCTATCATTTCCTAGTCATTGTAACCATGGGTTTCTCATGCATTAAGTGGTAAGAGTGACATCTTTCACTCACTTTTAACGTGCTGCAGAGACCACAGTCAGATATTTTCTGGATTGTGGGTTGGCAGTGTGGTCACCAAGTGAGGAAGGGGAGTGCATACCTGAGCACTGATAAATGGACCCACTACACTCCAGACTGCTCATCATCCCTCCCAGTACGTTAGGCAAGCTGCTGCTTTGTACACCAACCTCTCCTGAATACCTGTTTGATGGGGTAAATTAAGCCTGGTATGTGGGATTAGGTCACAACCTCAGAAAATTTCAAGTCTTCCAAGCAGAATAAAAACTGAATAAGAATAACATTCTTCATGCCTGTGTATAATAAAAGACTCAAACGAGATAAATTGAAGGAGTTGACAATGCTGTTGATGCTCTATTGTTTCCATTTGGCTACGAAACAAACAAGACAGCAATACATTGATATACAGGGTAAAGGCCTATATGCTGAGCTAGAGACTTCATTTTTTTTAACAAAAAGAAAGTATACATATTTCATATGTCCCGGTTTTAAAGCTTTTTGCAATGTTTGTGATAAAATGTACTGCAGATTTGCATGTTCAAAAACATCCTTGACAGCTATGGAAATTGTGTAGTTTGACAACTCCTCATCTTAGCTAAGGCAAACAAACAAGGCCAAGTTGACTGAAATTTAAAATCTTTCCTAATCCTGGGGATGTGATGGCAGCTTGTTTGCACTGGCATCCAAAAGCTACAGTATTGTCAAAAAATTTAACAAAGCTGAGGTAGCTTTGACTGAACTGACCTCAAATATGATGCGAACAGCTATGTGGAGAGGGATGGGAGGTTGTGGAGGGATGCTGTCTACACGCTCGTTTGATCTTCAGTCAACATTATGTGTAAGCACAGTATTTAGATGCCTGAGAAGATGATAAGTCACCAGTTATGAAAGGAAGCAAGAGCATTCTGTATTTTTATACTGTCTATTTGCTCCAGCACTGGATGAGGGTCTCACTGTGGTGGGCACTGTGCAATGGCAGAACAAATAATGTGCATGTAAAGATTAAAGACTTCTTTTTCCAAGCTAAACAAACCGTGCTGTCTTTGATTGACTCAAAGAGAGCTCTGGTTCCTCTTGTCATCTAGTTTAAGTATGTGCTATTTGATAATCACACTCAAGAAATGAAGTGGTGAGGCCTCATTCATAGGAAAGGTGTGTATATTACAGGTAAAAATGGTATTTCCTGGAAAACTAGGCACTTTGTACCAAAGAGGTCGTATCAATGTGTTTCATCTCTGACGGCCGATTAGAGGCTTCTTTGCAGAATGTGGTCAGTCAAGCTCAGTCTCCAACAGTAACACAAGGTTTATCACAGCAGCTAGCCAGAGTATTGTTTCAGTCTGGGGATCATAGTTCAGTGTTTCTGTGCTTAATGACAGCAGATAGAGACCCGGTTTGGAGTATTTGTGCTATGTAGCAACCAGATCAATGTAACCCAACTGACGTGCTGCAGTGGCATCACTCTTCTAAGATGAAGAACGCTTACATTTGCTTTCCTTGAGCAAAAGCTACTGCCTCTGTCATTTGATCTCCCCATTACACCCCAGACACAAGTTTCTTTTTAATGATAGTATTAGCATTTATTTGGCTTTTGTCATAAAGAATGACATATTTATATAACATTTCAGTTCAGCAACTGAAGCGAAGAGATTAAAAACAGACTAATGCTGCACGGTAAAACAGCTGCCTTTGACATATTCTTCCCCATCTGTTTCACAGGTGTGGAAAATTTGCAAGGCTGTTGAGTATGCCTGGGGTCAGGATTCAGGATGCTGTGCTCTCAGGTGGGCCCTGTGTATCACGATGTACAACAGAAAGGGGACAGCAGCGGGAGCCATGCCCTCGAGGGATGCTTTGCCAAGCCTGGCAGGATGGAGGGAGGACAGCAAGTAAAATTACAGGGAGCTGAGCAAGAGCTGTGCAGCCTGGAGGTGCAGGGTGCAGCTACTCCTGGGTATTTTCTTGAAAGACATCATATTATAACTATGAGTAAAGGCGGGGATTTGGCTTACGGGTCCATAATGATGGATTTAATTTCCATTAATTTAATGTTTTAGAGACATTGTGGATAGCGAACACAGTGCAGAGAATAATGGCACTTTACAAATGGTATGAGTGTTTTCAGGAAAGATGGGATTTTTCATTAGAATTGAAAGTAAAGGGAAATATTTTTCTCCTAGAGTCTCCCTCGTGGTGACCTGCACTTCCAGCATGAATAACTGCTTGAAGAAATGCTTGAAAGAAAGAAAATGAAAAGGTAAGCAACATACATTATTTGACATCCTTCTGAATTTTTTAGGCTTGGTGAACTGTTTTGGTTTTAATTCTTCTGACTGAACTGACTATAACGTGATATCATTTGAGTAATTTCTGAAAGCTTGTTTATTTATTTCAGTTTGGTATGGTGTCCATCACAACTCATAGTGATATGAAAAGCCACATTTACTCTACTCATGGGCAGCTGGGAGCATAATGTAAGTGTCTTGTCTTTCCAAAGTGACTCTGTGGGTTCAATTAGGATGCCAGCCTTGTTCAGCACTCTGGCAGTAGCTGTTTAATCTTCTAGGTCAGTGGAAGCCAACCTTTAACAGTTGGAGACTTCAGATAGAAATTTTTAAGAGATTTGAGATGCACGTATGCATTCTCAACAGGTTGCACCTGAGTGCATGAAATCCATTGCACACCTCGGTGAAGGCACAGAAACAATTCTAGAAGGAAAGATTGCTTCTCAAGGCTTGGTGATATCCTCACTGTAGCAAGGATATTTTGTTTAAACTTTCTACAAATCGGGGTTTCAGTTCTGTAGGAAGTCCTCTCCCATAAGAGCCCTGAGCTTAGGCAGGGTCCTTTCACCATCAGTGAGCTGCAGAGAAACACCAGCTAGCTGTTGGAGTAGAATTCAGATTACCATGGGTGTTTTTTGATTATGCATGTATTTAGTACTGCTAGGTAAATTGCTGTTTTACAAATAACTGATCTCAAACAGAATTATCTCAAACAATGTGTTATTTTTCAAAACTAAGCAAGATCAACTTTTTCATTATTTTGACCATCTTTGGCAGGTGGCCTAGTAATATGAAATCAGTACTTCTGTTTTCTAGCAATTAAATTCTTAAATAATTTTGTTTTATTCATTTGTAATATTTGGAAAACATTTTATTTTTAATATTTTACTTTCTTTTGTACTCTAATAATGTTACACAGTTAAAACTCAACTGCAAGCCTGCCAAACCCCAAAGTTGTACCTAACTGAAGATGAAACAAAAAAAAAAGTGATAAAAATGGGACAAAACAATAGACAAAACCATAAATCAGAACTAAGTAACAGAGTAGTAATAAACACTTTATTCGTGATTGATTCACGTGTCCATTCATATCCCATGTAACTCGTACATGAACGGAGATCCAAATTCAGTCTGTACAACTCAGTATATAAAAGGCAGCTAAATCTGCCTGTATAAATCTCACTGATGTTGCACTCTTGTCACAAAGCAAGTATTTTGCATAATTAGCTTGGATACTCAGCCACATTTTTCAGGAGCCAGCTAGTTCACTGCCCTCACTGCAATAGGATGACACCGACTATAATAGGAGCTCCTGGCTACTTAGCAGTCTTCGTAACTAGGCCTTTTATTTAATTGCTTAAGTATGGCTCCAGAAGCCTAATTTTAGGCATGTCTTTTTTTTCTTTTTTTATTCTTGGTATCCTATTAGGTATTACAATGATGTTGATCTGAATAGCCATTCTCTTCTCTCTACAACTTACTCTTTTTCAATACTCCGTTTCCAAAATACCCGCTGTAGTAGAATTCCACTGCAGTATGCAAAACAGAAGGAAGTAATATGCAGTCCAGCTGTTAGATTAAAGCTGAAACATTTGAATTGTTAGATCATACAGTAATGCTAAATTGTCTAGGAACACCTTTTGGCCCAATTTTGCAATTTTCAGCTTTCCTGGCTGTTTATTCCACTAAGTACTGCAAATATTCTTGTTCTTTATTGTGATCTTGGGATATTGCTGATATATAGCTATTCCTGTTCACAGTGAAACTACATATTACACATGCTTTGGGCATGTATATAGCCATGAGAAAATTAATTACTGTTAAGACGGACTGTGTTTTCTACACTCCTCTATGTAAGTTTGCTGAATGTTAATTTGTGAAGCTCTACCAGCAAATAATCTCTAATACTGATTTTTGCAGAAAAAAATGGGATTAATAAAGTTCCTGCTTCAAGGCGGATACTCACACTCAGTGGGGTCAGAAAGAATATGTCTTTTTCTTTGGATGTTCCTGTTGTCTGATACATTGGGCACTGGCTGGGGCTGCAGGCAAGATTCTGAACTTAATGGTGCAGTGGCCTGATTTAGTGTGACAAAGTCTTTGTTATCGTAAACTGAGATCATCCAAGGCATTCTGGTTTTAAATAAATTAAAGAAAGCATCTTGTTCAAGTAAAAGGCCACACTTTCCTTCCTAATACAAAGGATTTTATTTTTTTAACTTCCATCAGTTTTAAGTAGGCAAACTTTTTGTTTTCTGTTCCAGACGTCTTAGGAGATGGTCTTAGATAATCTCTGAAGTACGCTAGTTACCAACCCCTAAATTTCTATATGAAATTTTAACTAGAAAGGTGGTGAGGTTTTATATTTCAGACTGTGACTTTGAAACCTTTTTGGGAGAGGAAGAAATCAACAGATGTCAATAGTATGAATCTGTTGTCTGGAACTGTGAACTATTCAGAGCTTTTTAAACCTATAAAATTAAGCAGATAGTCTTGGCAGTTTTGGTTTTGGTCTTTAACAGTATTGTTTCACCATCATTCATGACCTTTAGTGATATTTTTGACATTTTCTATTCAAAGACTAGTCAAAGAGTGGAAAGAGAAATTCACTCACTAAACATTTCACAATATCAGTAACAATTTATTGCATCAAAGACAGTAAACTGGTTGCCTTACAATGTAGATTTCTTTCATAATAACTAGTCCATCTCTCAATAAATACAGTGCTGAACATTTTGTCTTTTTTGCACTGATTACTCTTTTTTGTAAGACAACACAGTATCTTACAGATGTAAGAATGTAGGATTTTTTCCTTTGACTCACTTTAAAATGCCTTTCTTCTATATCCGCTGTAGCGTTATAGAAAATACGATATAGTCATTTAAAACAAGTCAGAAGAAATTTCTAAATATCTGCAACTGGGGGAGAGAGGGATGCTGAAATTCACATAAAGGGTTTTTGCATACTTAGAACCTAAAATAAGGAGTAATTAACTGTTCCAAATATCCTCCCACTTATAATAATAGGATGTCTTCAGTCAAATTTGCAGAATTTATTTTATTTCGTTAATTGATTGGTATATTCATCATTCAATGATATATTAGGTGGAGCTGGATTCTAAATGACTTTTCTCTGATAAGCCTTCCAATTAATTCTTCTCACACTATTTTCCTGGTGACATCTGAACTTCTTTCATTATATAAAACACATCTTGAATAAGACATTGCTGAATAATAATCAGGGATCCTAACATGTTCAAAATTAGAACCCCTGACAAAGTCAAATGCATTCTGATTTAGACAATGACCTCACCTAATGTCATTTTCAGTGTATCATATTGAAGGGGAGTATATAGCCTTCCCCTTTTTGCATATCTACCCTTAAGTTAGAAATTTTAAAGAAAAAAAAAAGACGCAATTTTAAATACTGTTAGTTATGTGGTCTCACATATTAAAGCCTGATTAGAACATAGAGCGTCTGTGATTGTTAAATTTTTATTCTACATTGTCTGACAATTTTCTGCCTTTTTTGTATTATTAATCTGTCTTAGAACAGTATTTTTTTATTTGGGCAAGTAGACAAGGAAATAAGTTATTCTTTAAAATGTATGTTAAATGATGTACTGTATTACATTTGCTTGCAATTTGCATTTTTCTTAATACATCCGCCAGATTTCTTTTGCATAGATAGCATTTCATAAACCAGAGGACACTGATAATATCTGATTTAACTGACTTGCTAATACAAGGAGCAGATCATTTTAAATGGACCTTACATCTTTATAGGATGTTAGAAATGAAGACATTACTTCAAAATGTAGGTAATTATTGCCTCCTCTTTTATCAGTGCTATTTTCTGAGGTATTATCATAAGATAGCACTTTAGTATTAAGCAGGGCCTTAGAGTG
The DNA here is from genome assembly GCA_035582835.1 of Phoebastria nigripes. Classification (NCBI taxonomy): domain Eukaryota; kingdom Metazoa; phylum Chordata; class Aves; order Procellariiformes; family Diomedeidae; genus Phoebastria; species Phoebastria nigripes. The sequence continues at coordinate 1,961,208 of JAYKAV010002821.1, read as the reverse complement.
GCAATAAATCAGTCCAACTGAGTCATCATTGTCCAAGGCATCTGAACTACTGAAATGTTGTGGATCCTACAGAGAGTGTGAAATCACTTGACCCTTGGCATTAACCTTTACTGAATGAATAGACACTGCTTTCCACATCGTGGAACAAAAGCAGAATAGTATTGATTAAACACCACATTCACTTGATATTAAATACTGGCTGAACTCACTTCTTGCTTTCCAGCTCCAGTGGGAGAAACCCAGAGAGTTGCTGAGTCTCAGGAGAATGCGTGTTTGTAATTCAGAGCAATGTTTTTCCTGCAAAGTTTTCTTTTTTTCCCCCTCCTCGGATCAATAACTGGCAGCCATGATCAGCCATGAGTATGTATTGTCAATTCTGACCTGTGTACTTTATCACTTGGGGTGAGAGGTCACAGTGCTGTGACTAATAATGCAGTCGTCCCAGGCATGAATTGTTTCCTGCCTGTAATGCAAGCATTCATATATATATATATATATAAAAAATACATATATATATATGTATTTTAGCACTCTGCTTTATTATAACTCTTGTTTACCAAACCCCTCAGCTATTTGCTTTGAAAGTCTGATTAATCTGTTGGGTGGCATCCTATTTACAAAAGCTCTTAGAGATTCACTAAATGGTTTTGCTCTTGGCAGGAATGTGAGTTCCTGGGAACTTGGAAGTATCAAAGTGGGAATCTTGGGAATTAAGTCTCTACCGATGTTGTGGAAGAAAGTTGTTGTTTCATTTGATAAGTGAGGAAACGGAAGAAATAAAATCAGGAGAAGGATAGACAGAAGGATACTTTCAGTAAATCCTCCCGTGTTTCATATTAGGGCAGATTCTGCTCTCATGTGCATAGCTGTAAGCCCAGAGCAGGTCAGAGACATGCTCCTGTAGTGAGTAAGTCCTTCCCTAGTGCTGTTGATTCAACGCATAAAAGGTTGACAGTGAAGAAAACGTGAAATACAGTATAATGAACAGAAGCAGCTGCAACAGCATCACTGTCTGTCTACAAGCAGATGACCATTCCTGCCTGAAACTGCATTCCAAAAACTTGCCTGAATTTAATTCCTTTTTTAAAACCGCAAGAGTTCTGAGTTTAGCTCCATACATAATTACGTATTTTAAAGCAGGCTTTATACAATGTGCAATGCTTTTGGGAAAGCTCACCACAAATAGTCCACATAAGCAAGTCTAGCATTGTGGTTTTTTTCCAGTTCAAAAGATTTTGTAATATTGAAAGCCAGTGGTATTGCATCACTTTTTACAATTGTTTTCATCACCAGGGTCTTGATGGGTTTATGTTCTGCCTGCAGATTCCTTGTTGTGTAAATTGTGAGTGTAACCCATGTAGCTTTTTGGCTGGATAGCAGCATTCAGTCTGTGGAGTATGCTTTAGATACATGAGACTCCATGCATATGAATACAACTTTTAAAAAATAATATTGAAAGACTGAAGAAAATGGTCCAGCAGATCATGTAAATAACAAAATTTTCAGCTACAAAATCCCCAAAAGATTAAAAAAAGAGCAAAATAGAAAATCCATGGTCTGGTTCAACCCATACAGAAATGTTGATTTATTTCTCAGAAAATAGAGATATTGAACTGTTTAATAATAATTAATAATAATAATAATAATAATGATTCAATTTGTTTTGGAAACTTGTAAGAAACCTTAGGAGCAGAAAGGATAGAAAATTTCTGGAGAAGAGTACCCGTCAACACTCCTTTAATTCAGCAGCATGCTACTTTAGGACTTTGCAGATAATTTGTATGATGCAGTTTCATTGTGCTTCTCAGTTCTTGCTCCTAAGTCAGAGACTTTTCAGCTGAGTAGCAAACATCCTGCTGTATAGGTTTATTTTCAAGAGCTAAAATGGAGACCCGTGGCTGGGGAGAAACTGTGCAACTGTTTTTTCCCACCAGCAGGAAGGACTTCAGCTGTTCTATGGAATTGCAGCACAAACATTTCATTTTGTTTTGGGTCTCTGTTATTCTTTGTCTTGCAGATATTTTTCTTCTTGTTGACGCAAATCACATTTAAAAAACAAAAAAAAGCTGGAGTCCAACTTATTCCTTGCACTGAGGCCATTTTACCTTTACTCCAGCGCTGACAAAAATGTAATAGATACACCCAAAACTACTTAGTGGCCCTCAGCTAATAAAAGCTAAACTCTCTACCTCGAAGTGGCTTCTCTCCAGACTGTATAATGCTGTTCTTTATGTACCCAAAGGGAGTTTCACAGAGTGGACATTGTTCTCATACCTTTCTTGACCTGCCTGTTTATTAAGCTTGTGTGTAAAGGCTATTCCTTGTCCTAAGTGATCTTCAGCTATGCAGCAAGTACTTTGCATGAAATTGTATGGACATGCTGCCTGCCAAACTTTCTGGAATAGCTTTTTTTCAGTTACAGTATTAATCATACATAAAGAACTAATAAACAGTAGGAATATGTTTATTTAATGTACGTCCAGGCATGCATAATGAAGAGTATGCTACCATAATCTAAATGGGGATGAGGCAGGGGATGTTCTTTTTCATGTAATACAGGAGCATATACCATGCTGGCTGATAATGATGGAAAGGGTAAAAGAATAAAACCTCTTTAATCCTTGCTTCTTTGCTGTAAAGCTGTTAATGTTTGTACATACATACATATTTCTACAGACTAACAAGTAATAAGGGCAGATAAAGTGATCTGGAAGTTTACTACCATCAGGAGAAATACAGTTAAAGATTGTCTTCATGCCAATCAGAGCTCTACTTTTTATATCCAAATTAATATATATCTCCAAAAACAGCAGTAAAAGAATTTATTAATTCACCAGAGGCAAAAATAACCCTGTAAAAAATTCTGACTCAGTCTTTTATCCTGGAAAATAAAACCATGTTCGCTTTTCCAAACATTATTTCTGTCAGCTGGAGGGGTGATGATGGTGGTATTTCCTCAGATGCTAAACTGTTAATCAGGAATGCTGTCTAGTCACACAGAAATAAGATTCAGATTTTGAGACTATCAGCCAACCCCAATGAGTGGGTGCAAAGAGAGGGAGTAGCTCCCTTACAGAAAGGTCCATAAAGGCATTTACCTTCTCAGATGCTTACGTGCTGCAAACTAATCTGTTAATTATTAGTAGCCAGACACTGTTGTGGTCCAGGTGTTCTTAGGCAACCTATATTTTTCACAGAAAGGACACACTTCTTCTAAAAATGTCCACCTTATAAAGTCAGGTGTGCTGCAAATGTGACATATGCCACATAAATAGGCAACTTCAGTAAGTGATGTGCCTGCATAGTCTTAATAATATGAGATTATGCTGTAATCTGTCTAAAATGTTTTACAGTGTGAAAGGACACCTCTTATATCTGAAGTATTTCTTTAACTCATCAATATCATCCTTCTTTAATCTTCATCTTCAGTTAGTTTACTAGCTTAAACTTCAGCTTCACTCTTGCCCATGTAATAGGAAAACAATGCGTTTTACCACATTAATGAAATGTCATTAATTCATGCTCATTATATTACACCCAAATTATTTTGGCAAGTTTTCTCATGACCAGGGAGATACAGTGATCTGGGTGGGTTATAGACAGACAAAAGTACTTCGTTATCTCACGTAAGAGTGTTTGTAGTGTAGGTGAGCGTCGTCTTCACACCTAGCCAAATACGATTACTGCAGATCCTCACCAGGAGTAAATACCACTCCATTTCATGCCAAAGCAACTAGCTGTAAGGGCAATAGTTTCTTGAACTGATAGCAAATAAGAAGCAGGGTAGATCCCTATAGAAAAATCCTGGTCCCACAGATGCCAAGGAGAACTTTTTATCATAGCTGTCAATCAAGAGAGATTTCACTTATTTTGTCAGAAATAATATCTTTCTTGAACAATGGATTCATAGCATATTCATAGCCAGGTCTAAAGTAGGTTTGAAAAGCATTTGAGTAGTTTTCCAGACTTCACCATCACACACGTCCTTTGTATTAATCTTCCCAGTCCAAGAACTAGTAGAATTGGGTAACTGGTTTCTTGATATTTTGTTTTGTTTTTCCCAGGGATTAGCCTTTGAAATCTCACTTATCTTGAACTGTTATATGTCAACCATTTTGATTTATTTTTGAAGGGGAGAGGTTTGTGACAAAAGCTGAATAATTCTATATTTAAAAATACATTTTAGAGGAGCAGACTTCTAAAGGCAGTTAATAAAAAGAAACCTATTCTGTTCTGCCATTTATTAACACAGAGAAAATACTGCTCTAATACTGATATAAAATATTGCTCAGGAGGAGTAAGAGTGACAAAAGCGGGCTCTTTGGAAGAATAGACAAAATACATCTTAAGATGTATAAGCAGCAGGGTATAGTTCTGCAATCTTTTTGCGAACAAAATCTCTATCTTTTGAAAGTATGAAGAACGAAAAGAACGACAACAAAAAATCCTTCATGCACTCTTTCCCCCTTCAGTCTCCCTTTCCCTACCCAGAATTCTGGAGGGAAGGAGCTGTCTTTAATATTATCTCCACCTTTGTGGGGAAAAAAAATATATTAAAAAAATAAAATCACTGGCTACTACGGCATTTTTACAGAAGCAATATATTTTAATCAGTGACAATTATTCTTTACAGCGGGGCAGAAATAAATAAAGATAAATCTGCATCATATAGTTGAGAAACTGTAGCACGATCTAGGGCCACTGTGATACACAAAGTGTGGCTGAAGAAATGTGAAGAGTACAGCGAAATCAGTTTTAGAAGGGTGTCTCACAAGTCCTTTTAGCATTAAATTTAATTAATAAAGACTTTAGAGTCTGCACAATAATTAGAATTGTTCATGGTAGTCATTTTAAGACCAAGCAAGGCATGCAGAACTTAGAAAAATAGGTTATGTGCTGCAGTGCAGTGTCTATAAAAAAATTGGTAGGGGGAAAACTGGAATTGAAATACAGTGAAGGAATGTAACTTTTGCATTTATATTCCTCTTTGATGGCTCAGTTTTTCCATTGTGCATCAATAGTTAATCTTGTTAGATTGGTTTTGGCCTGCTGGAGTTTTTTGTTTCTGAACAGCAGCTCTGATAGAGAGGTTTGTCCTGCATGGCCTCATGTGCATGACTGTAAATTAACTTGCGTTGCTTGATGCACACATTAGGATATGTGGCATTGACTTTGGAATGAAGATCAATATTCTTTGATCTTTGAATCCTTTCTCTTGTTGCAAGTGGAAAGTTGCATAAGGAGAGCATGCAATGTGCAACCAGGAAGACAAAGAAAACAGTGGCAAATTGATCTGCGATAGGTCGTCTTTAACAATGTAAGCAAAAGTTAAGAAAAAGAAAAAAAGATGTATTCCAGTAAATGATTATGTTTGAGAAACTGTTTCCAAAGTGCACTGTAGAAAGATTCTAATCATTTAATGTATTTTTATCTTTTTTTTTTTTATTAGACCTTCCTAATTGACTACATTTCCTTATAAAAATAGAATCATTGCATTATTTACACTTGGACTTACTTTTAAATCCCCTAGAGCAAAAAATGACACTATTTTTTCACTTTGCACAAAGGATTGCATAAAAGGACAGTTTGCATATATGTTTTTGCATGTGTGTGAAATGCTACCTACACTGCCTTAAGAAACGGTGGTTCCCAGAGTAGTGGTCTACAGAAACATCCTACAAGTAGGATGTAGCTGTCTTGTTAAAATTCACTTGGACTAGTCTGCTGGTTCAGTAGTTTAGGAATGAATATCTTAATACAAGTTTACAAAGTAGACTGCTGAGGGTCCTGTTAGACTTTTTGGAGTTGCGCTGGACCTTCATTTGCAAGACTGACTTTACGGGAAACCTTGCATCCACATTTTCCTGCACTGCTTCAGTGAAGTGAAATACGTTTACCACAACAGACAAGGTTATATGGGATAAAAATATAACAAAGACATGTTTTCCAATAGAAAAATGAAACAAATTTCCCACCGTTTAAGTTCAGTGTTTAACATATAGTTTATCAGTGGGTAATGCTATTGATTTTCTTGTAGCTATTCAAGGAATGGAGTAGTCAAGAGGAGTTGAATGTCAAAAAGGGACATTTATTGCTGACACCCAAAACTGATGAGTGATCCTATTGGGCCTGTTTATGATTTAGTGTAGTGTGTACTTGCTGTCACGTGGATATTATAGTTGGCTGACTTATCAAAAAAAGAAGAGACGGACTCTAAATGCAGGGCTTGCTTTAAGGTCAGGGGAAATGCTATGACTCCCTATGTCTTTGGAAAAAAGACACAAGGTGTTGTGTCTTCACCTTCATCTGTACGTACCATTTTTGTGCCTCTGTGCACAATGATAAACTGAGAAAGCAGTATTTTTATGATGAATACTGTCCAAAAAAATCATGATATTGTTGATGCTGACAAAAACAATTGCCAAATGCTCTCTATGGTGTGAGACTCAAACAGAAAACAGTGTTTTTCGTAAGAGTCCTTTTGACAATGGTTCACTTTCTTGTCTCCTGCTTAGCTCTGTTACTGGTAGCTGAAGTAGAAGCATTTTTCTGAATAAAATTTAAGTGGCTGCTGACATTTTAAACACGACGTTGCACAACTGAATTTTAGAACAAATATCGGATTTAAAAGCACTGGCCCTGATTCTGCAGGTAACAGATGGGCAGTGGTAAACTGCTGCGATTTTGTTTCAGGGGCTGGTCTACCTAAAGCAAAAGATTGTAAAATTCATGTACCTGTGACATGACAGTGACTTAAGATCCCAGAACTCACTGTCCCTCTTTGTAGGTCTTTCCCATGGCGTCCTGTGTAATGCTTTAAAACAGGTACTGCTTCTTCACTGTTGTAAATCAATTCTGCAAACTGAAAGCTCACATGCCCTCAAGGTATTAAGGTGAAAGGCACAGCAAGTTTTGATTCTGCAGTATGTTCCTCTCCTCTACAAAGCACAACTGCTCAAACCCTATTAGAGCTTTCCCTAGTTTCATAGCTGGTGATTCAATGGGGGTGCTAAGTTGTGTTATCTGTGTACACTGATGTTCACGCTGGCATTCCCTGTATATACCCTGTAGTGGGAGAAATATTGGGAAAGGGTTAGGTGTCATTCAGTGCACGTGAGAACTATGAATGCCTCGGTATTTTGTAGATTATTTAAAAACTGTTATACTATGTCTCTGCTTAATTAACTGGAAAAACTGTGTTTGAATTCTGAGCTTGAAAACTTTCTAATATTGTGGGTATTTGTACTTTGTCCTAAGCCCTCAGACTGCAGCTAAGAAAGGGACATAAAACTGTGTGAGCATGCTAGTGACACGTAGGTATGTATGGGGACATACAGAATTGGTATATATAGCAGTGTTTGCAAATATGCATCTGAAGACAGTTGGTACAGATTTTAAATCCTCATGTTTTTCTGGAAATTTCTTATCCTGTAAGATAAATTCCAAACTGAGTTTTTTCGTCAAGACACTGTCTTCCTGCAAGAATTTGTGAGAAAGTTGGTTAAAACGTCATATTGTTCACTGGCATTAAGGCAACAAAGACAGTAAAATACATTAGAAAAGGGTGCTTGATCCTTCTGGCATTTTAGCCATCCTTCTCCAAAACAAAGACAAATAGAAAGCAAAAAGGGTACGCTGGTAAGAGTATCTTTTTCAGTCAGTTTATAAATAGTGAAAATAAAAATACGCAACACTTGAAAAATTAAGGTTTGTAATGGAAACACCATTGACTTCTACTAGTGTTTTAGTTTTGCTATAATCTCTTTATTAACATTGTTAAAACAGGGGAAAATGATTCATGTGTTTTAATTCATAAACTGTTGCTGATTTTGTTGCATCTTTTCTTCTTCTCCATTTTTTCTCTCCCATTTCACTCTGATCTGAAGGGTCTGTGGATTTATCTTCTGCCTGTCATTTGTCTTCACATGACTTTAAAATAATTAATTGCAGCACTCAGTGATGATTTATGATTTCTACTGACGTAATTAATGATACACATCAATTTTTCTTGTTAATTGAAGAAGTCACAACAAACTTTTTATAATATATGTTAAAGGAGGGCAAAATAGCTTTGGAAAATTACCTTTAGAATTTTCATTTTGTATTAGGAGGAACCAGGAAGAGAACTAACAATTTAAGACTGAAGGCAGCTAAAGACAGTTTGAAGAATGGAAGTAGAGACATTTTACTGCCAATGTGCAAAAGAATTTAGATAAAATAAACATCAAAATAATGTCATCATGAAAAATTTAATTAAGACTTTCTGTCATTTTAGAAGCAAAAAGTTCATTTAATGTACTAATGTCTTTCTATTCTGTTGGTTTGGTCCCTTTCACCTTTTATTTAAGCAATGAATAATAAAAGAAAAAGCTTGTAAAATTATTCTAACCTGGACAAAAGAAAACCTATTTGAACCTTTTCTTTTTTTTTTTTCTTTTCTTTCTTTTTTTTTTNTTTTTTTTTTTTAAAGAAAAAGGCTCACTTCTAACTATTTGATTTGCAAACCAAGAAGGTATGAATAGACTCTGAATCAGCTTTAAGTATAGAATATTTATTAAAACATCACAAAGTTTTAAGTCACCCAAATGAAAATTGCCTTTCTCAGAATATCGCTTTATTGCAGGGTGTGAGTCGCCTCCACATTTGTTTTCTTGTCAGGTTTTAAAATTTGAAAATGAGAAAATGATATAATACACTGAATTCTGTGAAAAGAAGCAGAAATGATTTTCTGGGTAATTGTTATACTACTTTGTATGTTTAATCAATTGATGCTTAAAGGAAACTCATATCCAAGACATAAAAAAGCAAGTTTAAAATAACATTTCCTCTATTATAACAATTTATTCACTTAGAATAATATAATTAAGTTGGAACTTGAGCAAAGTAATTGTTAGACAGTCTTTATTTCTATACAATCTACTTTTTGAGACAAGAGTGGTATAATTCTCCTTACGCAACACTTTATTATCATTTTTTGTTGTTGTTATTATTATTATTATTATTTTAAAAAGCAACAGTAGATGCGTCAAGTGTTGCGAACCTGATTTGAGCATTTTATGGTACTGGAGTCAGCTGCCTATTAAAAGTGTGATCAGGTAGTTTAGAGTGTGACTAGCTGTGTCAACAGAAGGAAAGTGGAGGATTAGTCTCTATGGCAACAACAAAGCATCCCTGTTTGTAGACAGACAAATTCTGCTACATCTGAAAAAGATTGACAGGTCTATTCCTTTGCAACTGACCCATAGAAATTAGCAAGTAAAAGTTATTATACTGGGTTGTATTGAAGGGTTCTCAATATCTTAAAGTGCTCTTGTAAGTTTTTCTGCGGCATTTGCATGAGAAACCTGGCAGGGATTGTTCTGAGGTTTATATCTATGGTTTGATAGATTCTTTGTGGGGGAGTATTGCTGGTGAGAATAACTTAATTTTCAGTTCTCTGTATGACAGAATTGTTGGAGCATGGATTGAGGGAAAAACACACATCAAAGGACCCGAGCTGAATAATATGCCACATTTCAAAACCAAGAGACATTGTAGGAATATTATAACTGTACCTTCTCAAAAATGGAGGTTTAAAAATATTTTCTTCTCCAATTAGCTAAAAATAATTACAATCTGGAGTTCCTTAATAATTAAGATTTCCACTGGAAAGTTTTCATACATTTCCAGAAATTCTGTAATGTAACGGACTGAGCTTTCTGTTTCACTTAATGCGCTGGAGTTGGAAGGCATGAAGTGCTGTAATTGAAATAGTCTATATCAGAATTAATAGGTTTTTTTTTTTCTTCTAAGGGAAAAAATAATGAAAAATTTACTTTCCTATTTAATTGTTCACAGATTGTGTATTTAGGTACTAGCTACAGAAACAAGAATTCACCTTTAGGCCAGTTATTGTAGAAGTACCTTGAAATGTCTTTTAATCTTATATTTTAATCTTATTATATATTGGCAAAAGTCCAACTGACTGAGAACAGATCAGGATTGTGGATATTTTTCACACAAAAATTGAAATATAATTAGATCTCTCTCAACAAATGTTTTTCTCTTAAATTCTGTCACTATCTGTAATCTTTATATTTGGCAGTAAAAGTTTTAAATATATTTTTAAATCATGATAAGAAAACTATATGAGTGATGTGTTTCCCAGAGATACATGGAAAATTACTAGAAAATATCCAGCGTGCTTTCTTGAGATTTTAAAATTTTGTTTGTGTCAGGAAAGTCCCCGGTAGTTTAACTGCTTAACCTGACTTGATGAAAAAGGCCTTCATCTCCTAAATAGCATGCTTCTGGAATTAGCTTATCTTTCTTTTTGATCAAAAAATACTGCTTGAGCAACTTTTTCTTATCACGATTGCATCTGAGTTTCTCTTTTAGCTGGAAACAGAAATGACAACTGGTTTTGAATCTCCGGAATGAGTTCCTCTAGTTTTAACCAGGTGGAAGCAGCGTAAAGTTTTTAAGCATTCATAAAGTGCTGGCTGGATATAATCAGAGCAACACCCTGCGTGCATGGGTATCTGTGCCTAGCTGGGCCCATGGGCTTTTAAATTTTGCACTTGGTAGTGAGTGCTGTAACAAAATCAAAAGATAAAGCAGATTAGAGTAAGACAATCAGCTACCGTTGGAGGGTAATGGCTATTACGTTTGTTCCTGTTCATTCATACCCACGGAAAAAAACCTGAGAAACCCCTCTCCTTCCTCCAAAATTATGAAAAGTTTCTTTTCTTCCCCCCTGAAAGGCAGAGATGACAGGCTGGTAGGCGCTGCTGGTACAGGATGCTGTTGAGTGTTCATTTCCCAAAGTGAGAATATTGGTGATGATGCTTTCCCAGAGACTGGGGATACATTGGTTTATGCATCAGCTTTTATTTGTGTGTGTCTGTGTGTTTGTGGGTGCACAGAGTCTGCAGAAGGATGGCAGGAGAGTTGTTTTCTGTAATCTCCTTACTCTGTTCCCACCCTGTTTTTATTTTCCAAATATTTCTTGTATTGCACCAGCCATGGCCAGCCACAACCCGGGAGGCCTTGTCTCTAGCGTGCTGAGCATGCTATAAAAATACAGCAAACGATGAACCCTGCACAAAGAGCTTCCAGTCTTTAGCCAATCTTTTTACAAATGTACAGCTTCCAATGGAAAGTGTCTGACTAGGAAAAACGTTTGCTTTTCTGCAAAAGACACAAACAAAACCTGAAGTTTTGACCTTCAACCTGAGTGAATATGCATTCTCTCTACAGGCTATTTTTTAGAAAAGGTGACAAACTTGCAGTGACAGAAACAGTGACTTTCTTGATTTGCAAAACTCCAAATATGTCTGCCAGTAAGTAAAAATAATTTTAAAAAAGTATTGGAATATTTAAATATTTGTTTTACTTGATGTACTAGGAACTCAAGGGAAAATTTGTTTTGCATAGTTACTAATTTTTTGTATGTCCGAAGCGCAAGTGAGATCAGTTTAGAAAGATTTTTGTCCTGTTTTTTTCTCCTTATTTTGGTGATGCATTATTTTTAGCCTGTATTTTGTTTATTCTTTCAGAAAAGTGAATGACAAAGCTTAGCTGAGACATCATCCTTAGAACTATAACTCACTCTGTTTAACTTCTGGGATTTATTTTTACTTTTTCAAATTTGACAATCATCCTATTTTTTCACTGCCTGAAACTGACACAGTACAAACATGCCGATCCCTATCACTGCTGCTCCTGCGTTTCTGAACAGGTCTTTGCATATCCTATCAATGAGCTGATCAAACCGGTGACACTGGGATTTCGTGCCTTTTGACAGCTGAAACTGCTGTGCTTTTCTCGAGCTAATTATTGTTTTCAAGGGCCAGTCACTATCAGAGCCTGCAAGCTTCTTCTTCCACCCTCACATCAGGCTAGAAATGCTTAAAAGGTTTGCCTCTCTCTCCCTCCACCTACTAAGATTACTTTGAGAATAAAAGAAATGGTAGTTAGCATGAAATGTAGAGGTGTTGCTTCATATTTAAATTAATGTACAGGAGCTAAAACCCCTACTATTTCTGAATCATTCTATAGAGATTTTGTAATTTTAAACAAAATACTGTCTTGGATGGGGTTTTTTTTGGTCCCTGCTTCTGTAAGCTCCAGCCAACCTTTAATGGTACTATTTTAAAATTAGTCTTGCCTCACACTCACTTACCATCTTTGCAGGAAATATGTTTTGCCTTTTCTCAGTTCTTTAGGAAGTCATAAAAGTTATGGATTTAGTACTTGTGTTCCACAAGGGTCAATTAAAAGAAAGAAGTCTCTCTATATGCATAGCATCTTATTTTTTGTTATTTGGTTGCTGTCCTGGAATTGTGTGGTGGCTGCAGCTCCTTGTTAATTACCTGCTGAACAGAGGCACTAAGTTAGGAAGTTTTCTGTACCTTCTCTCTTCAGCTGATTTGCATTGCTATCTGCATTTGGGATGGAAAGGATAGGGATGGAAAGGTCATGACTGTTCAGTCTGTATCACTAATGCCACATTTCCCCTCCCAACAACAAAACTACAGGCTGGGTTCATTCGTACTGATGTCATGAAAAGTATTTAGAATCCAATTAAAAATGTAGTAAGAGAGATCTGGATTTTTGTCTTGCAGTTTGCATTATCTTATACAGATGTTGTTAGCGACACATTTTGCTGCGTAAAGATTGCAACCTTGTATTAGATCCATGTCTAGCCTAGATGGAGATTTCTAAAGTGATGCTGAAGCTGAGAAAATTCACTTAAAACAAGAGCTTTGCCCAGAGCTCCGCAGCAAATCAAAGCTAGCTCTTGTACAGCTACATGCCTCAGTTTTGGAGAAACGGTGAGTTACTGTTAAGCAATTGCTTTGTTAAATGGGAGAAATTTTGTATTAAATTATTAGGAAGTATTATGAACTATAGGCTTTCATTTACTGCATGGTGAGAGAAAGAAATTGTCACAGGTTTGAGTGGTTACAGACAGAAAGGCCCTATATTTTGTCGTATCTTTGTTTCCAGATTTTAGAAAATAAACTGGGAGAGTTATCATGTTTTCCCATTGCTGAGGACGGTAATACAAATAAATTAATGAAAAGAAGAACTAATCTGTTACTGAAAGACAACCCTTTCCACACTGCTTTACAGGAAAAAAAGAAGTGAGTCAGAGAAAAGGAAGAATATGGACCCTAGTAGCATAATCTGCTGTGATTTACAGACTGTATAGCCTGGAGTTTCATTTAATGGACTTGAGGGAAGCATTGTGTGGTATTATCACTTTCATTCTGCAAAATCAGTATTCGTCCATTAAGGAAATAACATGTATTCCACTTACAGGTTTTTAGAAGGGTGCAAATCCATTCTGTAGAAGAGTTAGTGGACATGCAAAATGGAAGGGAACTAGCAAAAACGAGTGTAGTTATAGCTTTCCTTTCCTCAAAAAGGAAAAAAAAAAAGCAATTTTGAAAATGGCATGTAAGTTAAAGCTGCCCCTGGCCAGCTTTAAATTATGTGATTCTCACTTATGCAAGATGCTGCTAGAGGAATTCCTTGGCTCTCATTAACATGGAATAATCCCTCTAGACTTCACACACAGCAGATATACACAGGCACATACACATTTCTACAGTCAGTTGCACATTTCCAACTGCAAAACAATATGCAGTCTGCAATGGCTCTTCAAGCAAAAGACTTTAAGTTCCCAATATCTTTTCAGGCAGTCCTCTCTTTTGTTTTAAGAACAGTGTTGCTAAAGTGCTTTCAAAAAAGTTTGTTGGAAAGAATGGAAGAGTGATTATCTTCACTGCAGTAGCCTGAGTGATGTTCGTTCTCCCCATTTTCTAGGCACAGTGTGCCAACTTCAGCAGCTACCACTGAGCTTCTGATTCTGTAATAACCTTATGGTCTATCACAAAGGTAAAAAAGCTGGAAGACTGTGTGAAGGGGGACAAACTCTAGTAACCTGCACTGAACCTTTTAAGTGCTATCTAAGAAGTTGGGGTGTAGACTTCCCTATAAAACCCCAAACTCCACCTGAAAATGCCCACAGCCAGCTACAGCATCTTCCTGTTTATAACCCCTAACTTAGAGAGTGCAATGCAATCTGAAGAGCTTGGATTACAGCTACCAAAACCAGGCCAGTGAATGACATTTTAATGTGAAGTATTACTGATATAATTCATAAAATTCTCAAAGCATCACTGCCTATTTGGCTGCTCCCAGGCATCCGGGATCTTTGTGGAGGTTTGCAGCAAGTATATGTGGTTGAGAGCTAGAAGAATTCGAGCCTGAATCTTGCTCAAGGCAAAGCAAAGGTTTTTTTTCCTAACAAATTAGTTTCTCCTTCTCTCTCCTTATGTTACTGATTTCCCAGCTTGCTAAGCCAGCCTTTTCATTCTTTCCCAATTTCTCTCCAGTTGTAGAACCCTTTGCACAGAAAGGTACGAGAAAGTTGAGGTTGTGGCGTAAAAAAAAGGATTCAACGTTAAACAAAAATGGTAGGAGAAGATGGAGCCACAGAGCAACATTGCCAGATATTGGCTAATAGGCAGAAACAGCCAAATTCTCACTCCTGGGAACGCTCAATTGGTGTCAGCAGGAGTAGATCTGTAGCCCCACCTGGAGGCATTGCACAGGGACTAATTGCTGCAGTGTGCGCATTACCAGGGACAGCATAATAAGGACAGAATAATAGAAACTCTGGGATTCATTTGCATAAGCTTCCCTGGCCTACAAATTCGGGGGGGGGGGGGGGGGGGGGGATCAAAAACCAAACAAAAAAAACCTCATCTCACCTTGCAGCATGGACATGGGGAAGCCAAAGTAGTGATGGTGGCATCTCTAGGTAAAATCAGAACTGAGCCCTGCACGTGCCAAACATTGCTCTCGCCCGCGGAACCCAAGCTCTCCGCCCGTCAAGTAGCTGTGCATTACGAAGCTGAAATTTACTCTGTGTGCGAGTGCAGAGCTCTATCATATGTGTTGTGGGTGGTGTGCTCCCCCAGCGTGTGACCCACCTGCCAACATGTTAAGGCACTCTGCTCTGTGGTTTTTTTTTTCCTGCTGCAATCTGATTCCTACATAAGAAGTCATTCGCCGTCTTGTACCTCAAAGCCCTTTTGATGAGTTTGTGAAGAGCTGTTTCTGAATGGCTTTTTTTGTTTGGTTTTTTTTTTTTTTTTTTTTCGTGAAGGTGTTATTGCTTGGACTTTTTTGTTTTCTTGCCAGATAATGGAAACAAACTGAAATGATGGGTGTTGTTGAGAAGGAGGAGTTTAAAACACCAGGTGATAGGCAGTGTTTCTGAAAGACGTAAAACAAATCTTCTTAATTAAAAGATTTTCTAAGCTAGTATGATTTAGAGTTTGTCAGGGAGGGAGGGATGCGCTTAGAATTCAGGTTCAGGAACTTAGGTTATGTAAGTTTGCCATGCTGATGTTTTAATGAAAAAAAAAAAAATCAGTTAGTTATCATATGGTATATATTGATAACTGATCTGTGTAATAATGTGTTATCATCTGAGTTTTCTCCACTGCAATTGTATTTTCATTTCTTCTTAGAAAATTGTTACGATTTCAGGGGTTTTTTTAGTCAGTTTCAAAATTAGCCTTAAAAATTGCAGTGCTACAGACTGGGAAGTTCAGCCAAGAGAGAGAACATAAAGCAATATTTTGTATCATTCTTATTACTCCACAAATAGATGCTGAAATTATTTTAAGAAATATGCAACATCTGGAATATTTCTCTGTAATCGTATAGAGCTACTAAAAACCTGCTTTTGAAGAACCTCTTTAGCACAATTTCATCTAAGCTGTTTTCTTGAATCCTTCCTAAGCTATATACTTTCAAAAAATATACCTATTTTCATATTTTGACACAATTTTTACCAGTACAAGTGTTTGGTACGTAAATAGCAGGCAATATAACTGATTTACAGCCTTGTGCCTTGTGTAAGACTGGAAGGACAGTATGCTGCTAGAATGGAAGACTCACAATGTATTGGTTCAGTCCTCTCTGCGTCGCTCCCTCTGCCTCTTTTGACTGTAAAAAAAATTATTCCCTTTAGTGTTCATACTTCACAGCAATTCAGAGGTCAGGCTCAGGTGATAAGCTTAGACAGCTTGGTCACCTGTTGCTTGTTAATATGATATTTTCTGTCTTCAAATGGTGTCCCCCCAACCGCATCCTCTTTTCTGGGGTGATGGAAGTGATGTACTTAGCTAAGTACAAAAACATCCAAGCTCCAAAATGTATCAGTCATGTAGTCTTAAAAATGTTGGAGTTGTTTTAGAAATGTAAGTAGGAATGCTCATGAAGAAGTTGCATCGAGGCAGTCTTTGAGTGCAATTGTTTTTCTCAGAGAAATTTTCAAACTGGAATTTGTTATTTAAAATGCCTTTTTTTTGGCTTTTACATTTTCTGAAACTGTGATGTAATGACAAGTAAGGAGACGCAGCCAATAAATGAAAATGGTGAATTTTGAGGAGCATATATACAACATATGTATTTCTTATTGTTGATTTGCCTGAAAAATCTGATTTGACTGAGAACTTACATGGTTTATAATACAGGGATGCTAAGATTTGAAGAAGGCAAGATTTTGCTAAATATATAACACATTTCTGATTTCTGGCAAAAAACCCCACATTATTATCTGCAGTTGTCGATGAAGTCTATAACTTCTGTTTTTGCCATATTTCATGAAATCAGCCTCTTAAAATTTGTGACACGAAGCGCAGATCCAAATATATTTAGTGCAATAGTTAGCAGAAGCTAATGTGCTCTGTCAGAAAACTGAATCTCTTGATTTTTGTGTGTGAAGTGATTATGGTGAGAGGGAATATGTTCAGACTACCCAGATGCAGAAAGTGGAAACATCAGATTAAAATGAGAGCATTATTTCTCTAAAGAATTATTATGAAAATATTTGAGAGAGGCCACTTCACAGCCAAAACATATGCTTAACTTCAATAAATACTAGTTTTCAAGCTTATTAAGATCCATCTAATCATCCTGTTTTAAGTTGGCACTTCTGATTACAACAGCAATTTGTTCCTGGTGTTGATCTCAAGTACTGTAGACTGGCTTTGCAGAAGCAGCTCCCAAACAAGTACTGGGATCCTTTTTGTGCCACTGAAACCTGCGGTTGATTTGTTTCTGGTATTTTTACAGAAGCTTTCAGAACTTTAATACAGTGAATATGGAAAAAAAAAAAAANAAAAAAAAAAAAAAAAAAAAAAAAATAGACTATGCCAGATCAAGATACTGAAAATTTAAAAAGAGTAGCATGAGTTTAACACTCCTAAATTTGATTTCCATGTAACAGTTTTTCATATGTCTTCAAGAGGAAAGAAAATGTTTTTCAAATTAGGAAGAAACTTTATTTTTCTTTTTCAGGACTTAATTTCCTTAATATTGCAATACATGAATCAAATCCTCAGTTTAGCAATTACTAGAAAATATTTGCAATCCAAATGAAGGAGTAAGATTATATCAAATAATGCAAGGAATGAGCATACAGATTGCACACAAAACAGCATCAAGATGCAGCAACAAAAAAGTATCGATATAGAGCAATCAATGCTGTAGACAATATCTTTTAAATCTATCATGCTGCCTTTTGCCCTTTATATTAAGTCAAAGGGAAGGGGCCATAATGAATGAGCGTGTCTTTATTCTTGTCGGCAACAGTTCTGTAGGAAACCTGGCAATATGACATTTAACGTGATTAATTCTGGGTTGTAGCTCCAGTTTATTTTTTCACATGCACATGCATAAAGAGTTATTATTAATTTAAAAAACCAAACCCAATATAGATTGAGACTATTTCCAAAAGTTATACTGCAAGATAGACTCAAAAATAAAAGGTTAATCATGTATTTTCAGTAATACATGCCGTATATTTTCAAATTTATCTTTTTTCTCCTTTTTACAATATGGTTTACCAAAATGAAAGTGCTTAGGATTGTGAATGCAAGGCTCGTCAGTTTATATCTAGCTTCTTAACAGGTTTCCTACATTAAAAATAACACATAACTGAAAGAAATCTCTAGATATTAGAACATACCATGAAGTATACTGTGTAAAACTTCGGGTTTTTTTCTTACTTCGTATCAGAAGGGGGCACTAGTGATCCATTATAAATAGGCAGTGTGACATTGCTTTTGTTGTGCCATATTTAATAATAATAATAATAATGATAATATAATTTCCCCATTTAATATTGAGGGCATTTGTGTGCATAATTAAGATTATAAATATATAATGGTAATTCAAAAAGTTAAATAATTAATAGATTGTATGTAAATATTATCTGTTGTCTCTCATTGTCTTTTTATATTATTATTGAAATACAATTCTTATGGTTTGCTTACTGTCTGTAACAATGAACTAATGCTGATTATTTATTACCCGATTTTGGTGATTTCTAATGTAAAGGAGGTGAATTCTAATTGTAAAGGATCTTGATAATGTCAGTTAAATATATTCCTGGAAAAGGCAGAAATTTAGATCCCACTGTTACAAAAGCCATTTATGTATGTTGAGATTTAAATTATCTTATTACAACAAAGAAAATGTGTTAAATATTCATATAATAATGTTTGTGTTGTTTCATACTAATTTAAATGGATTGGAAAAATATTCTTTATCATGATGCTTGCTTACTTTTTCTTGTTGGCTTATCTGATCCCGTACATTGTAGCAGATTTGTTAGTATTGCTTTGGCCTATAAACTGAGGTCAAGATGAGGTGGCTTTGCCATTTCATAGAATCAACTTTGGTATGTGAGCTATGTGAGCAAGAAAAAGCGATGAACAATAATATGGTTTCTATTCTTTGTCCTCATTTTCTTTCTGTCTATGGGATAAA
The DNA here is from genome assembly GCA_035582835.1 of Phoebastria nigripes. Classification (NCBI taxonomy): domain Eukaryota; kingdom Metazoa; phylum Chordata; class Aves; order Procellariiformes; family Diomedeidae; genus Phoebastria; species Phoebastria nigripes. The sequence goes on along the minus strand of JAYKAV010002821.1, from coordinate 1,942,371 downwards.
AACTGGCAGAATGCATAAAACTGCAAAAAATGTAAGTCAGTAACAGCAGGAAAACCAGCTGAATTTTTGATTTGGAGGTTGCTGAGTGATACTATATTGTAATAAAATACCTACTTATTAGATATGTAGATGGCAGCGTTTGTGAAATAGTATCTACCCACAGATAATTAGATGCTCTTTGGAAATGTCCACTATTATTTTCATGTATAGAAATGAGGGTCAATGAGGAGCTGAATTTAACATTCAGTAAATTGAGTCAAGTTCCACACATGAAAAATACAGCATCTGTAAGTGTTTTATGACATTACAATAGGTGCAGATATGAACTTTCCAAAATAGAAAATGTTATTTAGGGCCAAAATAATTTTCATTAAAATTATTTGCAAGTTATCAGCCAGTTGCTGTGTTCATTTACTCAGGTGTAAATCCAGAATTTTCTTTGTTCAAAGTGCAATTAAATCCTAAAATGGCAGTGAGAAGAAAGGTTCTTTGTACCTTAAATGCAACTTCAAGGTATATATTCACAAGTATAGATAAGTGCTTTATGTGTGCATATAACCAGGCATTTTTCAAACAAAAGTGCCATTTTTCATGCAGGAAAGTATAGTCATTCTAGATCAGCCATTTAATCCAAGCAAGCACATACCTGACCTCGTACCCTTGAATCTTAGGTTCTTTTATTTCAATTTTCCTAACACCAGTTGTCCTTTCCAGATAATTATCTATGAAAGTTACTGTGAGAATAACTGGAAACCCATTGTTTTCTAATGAGGGAACCTGTCTGAAGATCTTCTGTCTATTGTGCTATTCTTTAGTGAAATCTATTTTTTTTTTTTTTTTTTTTTTCTTCTAATGACAAAAGCTTAGATGTGGAATGAGGAGCTTTCAAAAAATGAACCAAGGCAAGCTACCAGTGTAGTTTTTCCTCTGGCCTGGATACAGACAGGAGGTGTCTGTTTTGCATTATCTCCAGTCACTGAATTGACTCTATTTTTATCCTCCTTAGTTATAACATATTGATAGTGGTAGCAGTGTAGCTACAGAAACATGGAGCTTGGCATAGGCTTCAGAATGTTTTTGAGAAGCTGAATAAATAGGTGTATAGATTAGCACCTCATGAATTATCTAGTCTAGCCCCCTGGTACTGCCTGTACAGAGTTCCAGATCTTTTTGCTTTTGCTGCGGTCAATACCTGAATTTGAAGCTTTACGTTATAATCTGAAACTAGCTTGAAAGCTTGCAAACTGTCTCAGCTTATTTCAGTAATCACTAATTTTGAGGCTTATTTGGTATTAGTTCAAATGTCACCATTCTTAACTGTTTTTGTGTTCGGTCGTTTCAGCTGAGATATTTATTACTTGGTACAGTGGTAAATATTAGGACCGTATTGAAACTGACTTCTTAATGAGTGCAACTTGACCTTCAAACAGAGAAAACTACAGTTTTGTTACTTATCTAAACTCTATCACTTCTGAAGTCAAAGTGAACCATTTTTCATGAGAGGTTGTTCGTCTTTTACATTCCTTATTAGTCCTTAATTTTACTTCATTTAATTATCCCTGGATGAACTCATTTGTATCTACTAATGCACAAAGTCAAAACTACTTAGGTATATAAAACAATAAAAAAATGTATTGCCTACTATTCTATTTTTTTCCTCCTGAAATGAAAAAGGCATGCTTATAATTGTCTAGTGTGAGTAGATACTGGTTCTTTCATACTAAACAGGCAGAGATTGTTCAGAGATGCAGAGGCATGCTGCTTGTTTCTCCTTCCTCCTCCCTTCAGTTGAACTCCTTCTCTAGTCCAATGCTGATTTTAAAATCATTGTTTTGATTCCCCCTTTCCTTAAATTCTTTCCCCATCATTTCCTCGTAAAGGAAATTTTTTGAAGAATTCTCTTTCCAGTCCTGAAATCAAATTAGTTTCATGCCTGTGAAGGGACAAAACCTGCAAATGACACTTATCTGTACATACACCGATATGTATCTGTGGCATGCTAACTTCTTATTGCCACTATAGAAAACTTTGGTATACTAAAGAGAGGGTAGTATTCAGGTGTCCAAAACCACACTGGGCTTAAATTTAGAATTAAGAATCTGACTTCAGATTACTGGGGATTTACAGATACAATATGTTAAATTTCGTACAGGTATATTATACTTAATGTATTATGAAATTTCAAATTTATTCCAGTGAAAAGCATAACTTTGTACTGATTGTTATTACGACATCTGCAGTTACTGCAGAATTCAGAACTAGATAACCCCAGGACACAAGAGTCTTTGTTCCAGAATTTAAGGTGAGATTGTCGCGTGGTACGCAAGATTTTGATGAAGGTAAGTAGAATAGAATAGAATAGAATAGAATAGAATAGTTTGGTTGGAAGGGACCTACAACAATCATCTAGTCCAACTGCTCATCTAGTCCAACTGCGAAAGTAAAAACTACATATTAATTGTATTTGAAGTGGTGTAAACTTAAAAATATTTCACTGAAATTTCTGGAGTTATTCCACATTGTAATGTGGAATATATGTGTAATATGTAACAATATCAATAGTTACTCAATTATGTCAGCTTCTAAACTGATAAGAGAAAAGGAGTCAATGAAGATATTTTATGTGCACTTGAACCGACAGAACTAACTGGTTTGTAGCTCGCGAATCTTAAAGCTGCAATGAGCACTTACACTTTATATAAATTGACGGTCAAAAAACCTACTTGATTCAGGGGTGCATTAAGATGAGAAAAAGATTTGTAGTTGCATCTCCCCACTTTATTTGCGTAGGTCAATAAGCAAGGCACTTAAAATGATAAGTAGGTTTAACTTAACTCAAATAGCAGAATTTGAGCAAACAGCTAATTTCAATGTATGGAGTAAGAGCTGGAAGAAATCAAGTGATCAAGTATCCTTAAACTTTCAACAGGTTGAGCTGGAACTACAGAGCTCTTCAAATGTTAGTATTTATACTAATCAATCACTATGGAAAAAAATCCAAATTTTCATATTGAGATCATCTTCACACAGAAGGAAAAATACAGTTTGCTTTCCCAAGTCATCCTTCAATTTTATGCTAAATATACAGGAGGCTGTGATCTGTCAGTACTTTTAGGAGTCTCAGTTATAAACACAAAAAATACTATTCTCTCCCTTTATGCAGTGGCATTCACTAATCACAAAGTGTTTTATGTTCTTTTTATGTATTATAGAATTTTATTGGTTTTGTTTTGCAGTTAAATAAAGGTACAGAGAATTTATTCAACTTTTTATCCAAGGTCACATAGACAACGCTCATAAGGAGTCTCTTATGGTTCCCTGATGATTTTTTCAACTCTACAGTTCTTGCGCTCACTCTAACCTCTTGGTTAACTTGTCTAGTCATGAAACGCCTCCCATAAATTTGTCTCACAGATCATACACTGCCATGATCCATCTTGTATTTCTGGAAACTTGAAAGTTTTCTGGTTTTCTGATTGTGACTACTTTCTTCCTCCCAAAACTCAATGACCTGAGGAAGATTACACGGTTCTTCAACACAAAAAGGGACTTAAAAGATTAGAAGGAGTTTGGCCCTGACAATAATTTCCTGTTTAGGAAAAAAAAAAAAGGAAATATTTTTCAAATGGATCACATCCAGAAAGAAATATGATTTGCAATTTTTTTTCTAGTTTCAGAAAAGAGGTGATTTCAATGCAGTGAAACATCAGAAAAAGTTTCATTGAATATACTTCTTATGCAAATATTTTGTTCTTAACGGGCTTGTTACTTTTGTGAAGATTCTGGCTTTAATATGAAGTTACTGTATTTCTTTAATTAGCAGCTGAAATGCTATTGTTAATGCAATTTTTTTGAGGGAATGCTGTTGATATTGTTTCTTTCTCTGTGATATATTGCTTGTATATATGGTACTCATTGTATTCCTATTTCTATGCACAAGGTTTTGGGTTTTTTTCTTGTCTTTTGAAGGCCTGTGACTGATTGCTAGTTGAGAGCTTGAATACAGACAGGTTCAAGCTAAATGGACTGGAATTTTTGAGCTGGCTACGTTGTTTTGAACATGAGACACAGCAGAGAGGAGAAAGAAGATAAGGCTTTGATATTTTGTTGTGGACTTTTCTTTCTTCTTTGTTCCTCCTTTCCATTTGTTTCATAGAATAATGTCAACTAAAACTCCAAGCCTGGAAAAGATGTTCTGCATTCTCTAAAACAGCTGTTAAAACACCTGTTACTCCATAGCCTCAATGTCTTCCTCACAAAATGTGCTCATCTGAGAACTGAATGGTTTGTCTGTTCTTCAGACTGGTAGAGAGAGCTTGTGGTGGATCCTGTGGTTGAAGCTGCTTTATCTCCCCGTCGCCTTTCCTGTCCTCTTGCCCTTGACGCTTGAGTCATCATCAGTAATGAATTTTCTGCAGTCCCAATATTTCCCTCAGTGGATGTGGCAGTGAAGTTTCTGAAGGATATATTAAAACCAGACTTTTCAGTTTTGACTATCACATTGGCAGCAATAAGGTCTATACTTAAAGCTGCTATTCAGTTTTCATCATAAATTTCTCTCTGAACCTACATGTAATTGCATCAAAAATTCCCTTTAGATTTTGACCCTTTATTGGTCTCATCTCAAATGGTTTTTTTACTCAATTCCAATAAAAAGTTATCACTGGAATCTTAGTCTTCAAAAATCGGTGGATGAACGTGAGCAAAGCAAACACATTTAGACTCTGGCTCTACGAAGTGCTGAACAACTTTCTACACCAACCCAGACTGGTGAAAATAAAAGCAACCTTGCAATGTAAGATCATTTCAAAAATATTAACACTGACCACTGCTGGCTGGAATCCTTCCTGAAATTTCATCAAACCAAGTTTATACCTGGTTGCTTTTTACCAAAACACTTTCTCTTCCTTACAGGACCCAAGTGGACTTCCAGTTCTGCCACAGAAATCCACTAAAATAGAAGCAAAGTAAATCAGACTAAACTGTTATGAAATTGCTTTTCTTTGACAATTACATTTTGTTACTACTTTGCTTTCTGCTTCTCTATTTCTGTGCACCCAGAAGTAGTTTCAGGGCTTCAGATGTCCAGGACAAGGGGAGAAGATGTAGTGGTGATAGGATGATGAATCACTAAGAAGAGTCAGAAAGCACTAGGAGGAAGGTTTTTCAGTTTTGATCAGCACACAAGGAAAAGGAAAATGAGTATTCATATATTGTGGGAATGGGAGGGAAGTGCTAGTGGACAATGCTAGAAAAGTTATGTGGTATTATTTCATTTTGAATAAGTGGCCCTCAGAGTCAAAAATCTTGACATTGTTACGTGGTAAGAGTAGTTAAATATTTTGAATATGCATGGCTTGGCTGATAAAGTCTTAAGACAGATACGGTTTATAAGTTTTACTAAAGATACATAAAAATAATTTCAATCATTCAAAATGTAAAGCATTAATAAAATATTTAAAGGTAAAAGTCCTTATTACCTTTCTTTTCTAGCTACAGGATTTTTTTGTTTGTTTGGTTTTTTTTTCTTTTTCCCAGCGGTTTCTTTTTGAGGAGAAACTTCCCATTTGACAGCCTTTTGGATGATATTAAGAGATGGGAATAGCTATGCTTAATGAGTAAAAAGTAGTTGAGAAGGGCTGGGGTTCCTGATACTTTTATTGATCTCTGACTATTTCCCTGAGGAAAAAAATATCACATGCACGTAAAAATGAAAAGAACTGCAAAACCGGAAGATACCGTTTTGGTTTTGCATGTTGATTTTTGTTTCCAACCATGTTCCTTTGGAAAGGCAAAGGAAGCATATGGTTTTTATTATGTATTTAAAAGATACGGCATATTTGGACCAGTTCCAGGCTTTTAGCTACCTTTTCAGTTTCAGGATCACTGTAAGTGTTGCGGAAGAACAGCTCAAGTGGATTTTAATTACAAAGCAAAGAAAAAAAAAAGAAGTGATGCAGGGAAGGGGAAATGGGTGATAATATGACAGCAGAAACACAAGTCCCACTGTCCAGGTGAATTTCAGAACTTAGTCATGGCTAGTGGAGTTAACGGGTCACCTGGGGTCTTCTTTCTGACTTATCACAGTTTTCAGGATCTCAGTGCTAAAGGGAAAGAGACACTGTGGTGGTTCCCATGTGATAGCCATTATTTCAGTAGGGCTCTTCTTTTTAGTTTCCTGTGTCCTTAGCTCTAGTAACAGATAACTAGTTCCCATATTAGATTATCTTTAATTTTTGGCAAATCTGTATTGGTCTTTCTTTTTCCTTGCATCTTCTACCACACATCAGCCATAACTCCTGGATGTTTGTGGTTGAGTTAGGATTATTTTTAGGTTTTATAATTTTGTTGACTTTCTTACAAAAGGTTAGTGTTTTTTTTAGGTTTTGTGTATTCTTTTTTTTTAGTTCTGTAGGACAGGGTGGATTGGACTACCATTTTTGTTTTATCTGGGAAAACTTAAGATAGTGGTACACAGTGGTGCTTTGATGGGATCCCGTACTGTGGAATTGCTCCAGACATGTGGCTGGATCAAAAGCTTACCTGCACTCTGCTGCAAATGTGATAGGTCTGATGTTTCTGCAGACAAAGTCTCTCAAAGCTAAGTGGGAATTGGGCTGCAGGCTTGGAGGAATTGCACTGATAGTTCACATGCCACTTCTATTTGCTTCAGTGCTCTGCAGCCTCTGTCCCATGATATAATTAGGTGAAAACCTACCAAATGAAGCAAAAGGAGGCCCTTGGAAAAGGTGAAAACATAAGTAAGCAGCTCATGTTGGAGCAGTTCATTCAGCCTGTTTATTGTAGCTCAGGGTCAACTGGGAAAGGGACTAACAAGGGCAAGATGATGACTAGATGACCTGTGGGAGGGAGGAAAGCTCGACTTCCAGCACCCTATCCATAAAGCATAGACCTGTTTGTTCAACAGGCCCTGAAGAAATGAGAGGAGGCAATGAGAGATGATAAAGGTACTGATGATTTAATTTGTGTTTCCTCAGTTGAGCAGGAAGAACCAAATTTCAACTATTTGAATGATGATTTTCTTCAGGAAAATACTGCAAGGAGGCATTTCAGTGTTATTTACCCCTTGATTAGCTCTACAGTCTTATTCACTCTGTGCTTTCATGTCTAATGACTAGTTTGCATTAATATGAAAAGAGTTGAACCCCCATCTTTCCAGAGTAACTTAGCAGAAGAAATAGTTCATACCCAGACATGGTGGAACACATCTGGGTAGAAGTCTCTTATTATCACAAAGGCAACTAAATGCATAGTACAGCATGAATACTTTATTCATCAAAGGAAACTGATTTCAGTCAGAACTGGTGACCTGAGTATTGTCTGACAGTACAGTATTTTATTCCTAGTGTGTTTCAATGTCATTACACCACTGATTGCTATATACTGCATTTTGCTTCCTTTTCTTAATAGTTGCTACCTCTTAATAGTTGCTCTAACTACAATGGGGAAGCTGTGTATGTGGTAGTGGTTCAACATTGGCTGTGCGTATGTATGTTGGCACTTCATTTATAGGAAACAATGCAATCTAAAAATAGATTATTTGAATTCAGGGGTTCAGGAATTGTGTTCTGCTCAACCCACTTAGTACATAAGTAAAGAATTGAAGTTATTTGCAAATAACTAAGGGCTTGCTTGTTTTTTCTCCTTTAGCTGCATAAATAAAAATCTGTCACAAGAGTTTGATAATATGATCTCTATAACACAAACTATCACAGAGGAAAACCTATTTTTTCTGCGAAACTAAAACCAAATAATCTTCATGTTAAACATTTTTATGAAGAATATGATAATATCTGTTAGCAGAAAGGATAAAGAGGATGTTCTAGAGCATAAAGTAATGAAATTATCATTGAGAGTGTTATTAAGGGAAAGAATTCATAAGACCTTCCTTAGGCCTTTCGATCTACCTACCTAGTAATGTCCAGGACAGCATAGAAAAAGTATAATGTTGGAACAGTTATTGTTTACTTGAAAGGTTAAAGGTCATCAAAGTTCAGGAGTGGGAGTCAAGGAGAGAAAAGGAGGCACACAGGAGCAGCAAACAGAGTGGAAGGTGAGCCTGGTCTTTTGACACTTCTGGCTGCTGCAGGAAGAATCTAATTACAGTATTGCTGCAAAACCAATTGAAAATAAATGTGGAAATATAACTGGCCTTTGAAATAAACCTGACAGTTCCCTGATGGGAAAGCAAAGCAGATGATCGTCTTGAAGAACTGCAAAAGACTGCCCTGGTCTTAACTCCAAAGCCTGTAGGAAGAGAAGAACAGACAGTGAAAAAAGATGGGACAAAGTTGTATCAGGAAGGCTAGACCTAGTAGATGTAAAAACACTGCTTGTATTTTATCTCAGGATGGAGAGAATGTCCTCATTATACCTGTTCCCTTATTAATATTGTTCAGAGATCTAGATTAATCTCAGCTACTATTGCGCATGTAATGTAGGTTTCCAAGGCAGGAACTCTTTCTGTAGTCATTAGCTAGTTCAGAGCTTAGTCTGAAATCTCTGGGTGTCTGTCTTCTGCATCTCAATAACTGCCTAAAATTAGTCCATGGATGAGACTGGACTTCAATATATATATATGTGTGTGTGTGTGTGTGTATATATATATATATAAAAAAATAAAAATGGCTACACTGAGCAGCTCTGAAAAGTAGCTAGTTTAAGATCAGGCATGGGGATAAGAACTTCCATTCCTGATCTATGACAGCAGGTAGAACAATCCTGTGTTTTTTTACTGCACTTTCAGCTGAAATGGGGCTGAACCTGTCTCAGAAAATAAAGTTAACATTTGACAAGTCAATGGTAACTTGACCATCTTTGCTATGCTGACTGGTATCTCTCTGACACAGTAGGGATCCAGTCCACACTTTGTATACTGTCACTCATCCCATCCCAACTAGAGAACATCAAGTTTGTCTGCCATTTCTTTTTTATACATGTAGAGTTAGAGAGAGAGAAATGATATGAGACTGTCACTATAGAGAAAAACACAGTAACTTTGTCAGTGGCTAGAGAAATGACATTGTCAAGTGACAAAGGCATACATCAAAATAAAAAATGTAGTGTTTTGCTCATTACCTGGTGGGTAGCATGTATGCTTCTTTGTTAACTTTCCTCACGCTATAGTGTGCTGGGCAATTTCTCAGCACCCTGTTGAGCACAAACAATCCTGCTTAAACCAATAAGCCTGGTCAGCACCTGTTACCCTCCACCCTGTCCCAGCTGCTTTATGATTTATGTGAAACAAAGAAAGCAGGAAAATAGGTTGAATCAGTGACTTGGGAAACCAAAGACGAGTCCAATCTCAGTATGAATAAAAGCATCAGGCTAAGTCTAATTCCCAGAAATGGAAGATACTCCCTTGTTTCAATTGTAGCCTATTAATAGTATGTGCAAGGTGATAAGAAACACAGTTGTTTCTAACTTTGTCGTCTTCTCTTCCTTACTGGTTATCCCAAGCTTTCCATGAAATTGGTAATGCTTAATCTCAAGGATTGGTGATTTTCTTAGTTAACTTCATCTGAAATACTTCAACAGCCTTCTTTTTTTTTAATTATGCCTATTTTTTGTCCTCTTTCAGAGATTAGGTAGTTGACATACAGCATGAGATTTTCTGGGAGCTAGATGATATGTCATATCAGAGGAATCCCATGTTTGCTCAGTTTATCAGCAACGACCAGCTACACAAATGGATAAATAATTCATAGATCTCCTTCTTAGCCAAAGAAATAATATGAAAACTTGATTGCAATACAAAATAGATATAACAGATATGTACTACCAGATACAATTGTAAATACCTCATTCAAACATTAACAAATGAATATTGCTTATTAGCCATCTTCATCACAGGCTCCATCTCTATTTCCTCTAAGACTGAAATCTACCTGGACACACTATCTGATAAAATTTGCACTTTCAGGCCCTTTTAGAAGTCAAAATGCTTTTCTCACTGATGAACGGGAGAGGGCTTGAAGGGTCACAGACAAGATCCTTGTTAACAAACCTAACCTTTAGCCCCCTAGAAAGAGAATTACAACTTTCAACTTTTTTGTTGTTTGTTTCTTTTTTTCTGTTTTAAACAAGCGAGGTTAACTCTTTTTTTAACTTCGTTTCATTGTGCCGTTAGCCCTGAAAAGATAAATTATTATGAAAGAAACAGGCAGCAGGGCTCCACACCTGGCAAGGACCCGTGGTAGAAGACTGCAAAGCATATCCTGGTACTCACCTTCCATAACATGACTCGGCTAGGGCAGTGATGTAGTGCAAACACTTTCCATGTTCACGAGCATTAGCATCCAACCATAAGTGGACAATGAATGCAAATGCTGTGTTCAGGTCTGGCACTGGCACTGGCCCTAGTGCAGGAGGGGTTGCAGTGGAGTGGCCTTTCATTCCTTACTCACAGCTCATCTTTGTACCACGTTTCTGGACTGAAACTGTCTATGAGGACAAGAGGGGTCAACACTTTTAGATCATCCTGGGGATGATTCTCTTGCTGCAGGCAGTCATGCTGACTGACATTATCCCTACTCTGCTCCAGCCTCAGAGACATAGTGGCGAGGACCTTTGGCCTCCTTCATCAGAGGGAAATCAATGTCCTGTAATGATCATTGGGTGATTGCTCTTATATGCCACTACCGAATAGGGATGACCTTCAAGAGACGCAGGAGGCCTCTTGTGCCCCTGGAAGCCTATGAGCTCCCTTCCTCAGTGAGGTCCAAGTCCTTCATTGAGGAAGGCTGATGTCAGAGATACATGCTAGATAGGAGACTCATGAGCAGACCCTGAAGGCAAGAGACATGTAAAAATTCAGAAAAAAGACTATTTCTTTTCCGGACAGTTCTTCTTTATTTAGTACTGCCTTCTTTTACATTGCCAGCTGAGGTAGAAAGTATTGAAAAGAGTGTGTGATCCTTTCTCCATATCTTTAGCCATCATTGCTTGGTTTTGCTTTGTTATTCAATCTCTGCTACGTTGTGAGCACTCTCTAGAGTCTGTTCTCACTGTCAGTCTTTCTTTTTTCTTTCTCCTTCAAAACAGTGGCACTTTGAGAGCATGGGCAGATGTTAAGTTGCAGCAGACGTTGCAGTAAAAGTCCTCAGAAGCATAGTCATTGAAAACATAAGTATTACGCACTTCTTCCACAACAACAAATGTGTCTGGAGAGCAACATGGCTCCAAGAGCTAGGAACAGGCTGCTTCTTCCATTAAGTCTGCTGTCTTGAACTCACAGGTGGACTGAATGGGCTGGTGGGGTAGGAAGAGCTGGTCTGTTTAAACTGCACATAAGCTTTTCAAGAACTTCTTCTGCCCATTTTCTTTCCTTATTTAGAGGAAACATTCAATGAATTGTTTTAACTTTCTCTTGGTGTTTTGAAGACAAAGTTAGGTTGAATAACGTAGAGCTAGGAAATCTATATTTAATCTTTGAATTTTGGACTCTCTGCAGCTTTTGGATATAGGTCAACTTCCTGCAAACAGTGGGACCAGGGGCTTTTGTAGAAGGGGGAATAGCTGACATCCTTATGGATTAATATGGTGCCTGATGGATTTCTTCACTCATTGTATGATGAAGTATACGGATTTCAAAAATAAAATTAATCCTAAGAGAAATCTAAGCAAGGTTACTATGAATTATTCTCAACACTGCACATAATTAAATGACTATTGTACAGAGCTGGGAGTGTGTGGTTGAGTATTCTTTCTAGTGTTAATATTGAGGCCTGTTGCTTAAATCAGTCTGATTTATCTGCTCATTTGTTTGGGTATCCCAGTAAAATCCTTTTAGCCTGATTTGTCTATTAAAAAAAGTAATCTGAGAAAGACAAACAAAACCCCTAAACTGCCTGTAAGCAGTATTTTCTCATCAGTATGAATTTCTGAGCGTATAGCTTTCCTACTTATCTATATAGAAAAAACTACCAGCTAACTCGGTGATTGTCATTCAGCAGCAATGTGGGTTATATATGTGGGAAAGCTGAAGCCTTTGTCCCTTAATGACTCTACCATGTTTTTGCCTCCTTTTGCTCACACATCTTTTTTCTTTTTTTTTTTTTGAAGAAACATGGAATTTTCAAATCTGTAGAGAGCACATGGATTATCTGAGATGGGGGCAATAGCAGATTCATTCATTTCTTAGAAAATTTTCAGGAGTACAATTTGCCTGAGATGTAGTTTTTACATGTAAAAGTATATATATTTTCTTCCTCCATTTATTTTTTGTCTTCTGTTGTGCTTAGTTTCCACTTTATTGTCTTTCCCATTCAGACCCCCCTGATATAGCTGCTACCCAGGTTGGAGGGCTATGAGGACTCCAGTCACCTTCCTTGGTGTCCTATCAGCAGCATTTAAAAGACCCAAATGTTATTTTTTCAGATGTGGTCCTCATGTAATTGTACTCCTGGCTCTGTTATATCTGCTCATAGGGAAAAATTTATTGTATCACTGTATACTGTATAACTTGTATAATGTGAAATAAACTTCCCATTATCCAAAAGCGGTGAACCAAGTGTGCTATTGTCTATAGGTGTTTATAAAAGCTGAAGTATTATGTGATTTACTATTTTTTTCAAATGTATAGTTGAGAACACCAGAAGCTGAGCAAAAACTTGTACTTTAGTCACTTATAAGACGCTGGTCAGGAAATACCCATGATCATATGTCATAAGAGATAGCTATAGCAGGCAGAAGGAGCTTTGAATCATTTGAGCTATAAACTGTTTACATAAAATTCACCCCCATCATGTTTTTAAGTTTTTCTGTATTCATTGTGGAATAAAACCAAATTATATTGCTTTTACAAGTCAGATGAAGGTATTCTACTTTGTAGACATTTTGGCCTGTTTCTGCCTGATGATGCTTACCTTTTAAATCTCATTCCCATTGCTCCAGTAGTTAATCCCATAAAATCAATAGCTTCTTGTGCATAAAATATAAACACCATCAAGCTGTTCCAAGCTATTTCTTATATATGAAGAAGTATATTTGTGGGGTTGGGAAAAGATTAAGGAGAAAGATTTTATGGGGTGAATAGGAAAAGCCCCCACCCCCAGCCCCATTCACTGGCTTGTGTTCTTCTTCCTGCCCTATGATAAAAATGAAACTCCCCTTAAAACTTTTAAGTATGTGATTCTGAGAATCGACCTGTGACTATTTTGGCAATTAACAGCTATCCACTGGAATATTTATGCTGGAAAACTTGCACAGTCATTTTATGATTTTTGAGCCATGCTCTTTGGCTGGTATCTTGAAATGAGCCAAATACATGGTATTTCATGTTATGCTCTTCATCACTGCTATGTTTGCGTTACTAAAAATCTTTGCACAGATGGGCAGAGGCAGTGCTGTCAGAAAATTTTCAGTTGCAAATTCTCTGCTAAATCCAAGCTTTTTCTCCCTCCAATTGTTTAAAAATAAAACAAAACAAAATGCATAATATGCCTAGTTCTGGTTATCTTTTATGCTAACTTACAGCAAAAATGTATTGCCTAACTTTCTATTTCTTTTTATTCCTCCAGAATAAGGACTATTATGAAGAATGGAGATTACTTGGTTTATTTCATATTAATGCTTTCCTGGTTTTAGCCATTGTTTTTCTTTCCTTCCCCCCCCCCCCGCCCCCCCAACTGTTATTTTTTTTTCTAGTATGGTTTTACATTACCAGGAATAGAGGAACTGAATGATCTCAAATAAGATCAAAGCCTTTCATCCTTTACTTCATCTGAAAGGCAATCTGAATCTACCTTGAATTTTTGAAGACTTTAACTAACTGTTTCCTATCCCTCACGTTCGGCAGAAAAATCTGATGCTTCTCATACTGGCAAATAAAAAAATGGGAAACCCACAGTCTGCTAAGTTGGGAAAGAGTGGTAGTACATTATCTTTTAATAGTGTATGGGCATGGAGCAAGGTTCCCTCCTTTTTCAGTTCTCGTCCATTTGTATTAAGGCTGTAATAGTGTAAATCACATCACATATGCAAATACATATGAAGAATTTCTTCTATTATGCAATCATTTGCACTCTATGAAAATGTTCAAATCCACTTTTTTGTGAATTTGGAATAGCTGTATAACTAAAATTATGTAGTATGAAATATGGTATGTCTGGTCGTTATTCACTATATACTATGTGCTAATCTTCTGTTTAAACAGATTCATTCATCCAATATGGGAGGAGAAGTAATAAGATATGACCTTGGTGACTTCTGATAATCTATGAATTCAAAATAACTAGCTCATGTGCATCTTATAATATGAAATACATTTGAATAAATAATATCTTCAGTTTTCCTGAATGAGAAATATATTTGTAGAAATGGCTCTTCTCCCTTTTCATTCAGGTTGTTGAGTCATAGTCTCTACTTGACCTCTACCTGCTTGTGAAACAAAGCCCTCAGTTTCTGTCCCCTGAATAGTTCTCCTGTGTTACTTCTTCATCAAACCCACCTCAGCGTTGTTGTGTAGATAAACCAGTAGATTTAACTAAGAAGATCTTGTAGGAACAATACTATTTAAAATAAAGCCATGTTGCAAGATTATCACTGCAGTGAAAGAGTAGACCCGTTGCCTGCTCCGGGATTTTCCTCTGCAAAAGATGGCAGGTGAATGAGGTGTCAAGGAATGTACCTGGAATCAGCTGAAAGGTGCCAGGGATTTTTCTGTCCCTGGGGTGGCTCAGAGTCAGGAGGTGACAGGCAAATTACATCAACTTTTGCTTTCTTGCTCTCTGGGAATGAAATCTCTGGACATACTTTTCTGATAGAAATCTCTTCTTAATATTTTGAGATGTTTATTTAATTCACTCATTACTAGTCAGGCTACTAATTTTGTCTGTATCTTTATCTGCAGCAAACTATATGTTATATATACATATATATATGCAAACACACACATGCACACACATACACACACGTATATTTATAGACATACATATACACATATTTATATGTCTATTCTGCAAACACATTATGTATAGTTAGGTATAAATATAGCTACAAACAACATTAGTATATATAAATATGTGTAAGCTGTCATTAAATCTGATTATGATTTCTTACTTGCAGAAAGAGTATGTATGAAATGGGTTTTATGTTGTTTTTTTGAAGACTTGCTGCTAATACATTGGTATTTGGTGCTCACATATTTTAATATGCTGCATGCCTGAATGACAGATGATTATCTGACAAAGGAAATCTGGTGTTAAATAAAATGAGCTAGTACTACATTTAAAAACCCCAACTCTAACAGAACAACAGTTAAGTGTATGTATTGTATTTTAAAAATTTAATAGCTGCCTATTGCTGGTATTGTCTTTGTCCGTGTTGACAACAAAAGGATAAATACAGTGCATACAGTAGGTCCCTCTGGTTATACCATGAACATGACACATGTCATCCTATGATAAATTGGCTCTGTGTCTGTTCAATTTCAAATCCAAAGCTCTGGAGGCAGAGGTGTTAGGAAGCAGGCATAATTCTGGCGAGCAGAGGCCTCAGATGCACAGAATTAGTGTGCATGGAACAGATAACAGAAAGCGAGAGGGAGACTGAGAGGAAGTTTGCACAGGTTTGTCAACTTCCTGCAGTTTAGGTAGTATTGGCAGATGTTAGGTGCAAAAAAAACATCTGTAAGCATGATAATGAATGTTACCAGAATTTGAAGTGACAACTGTATCGAGCACAAATGCTGTCTTGTTTCTTCATTTGCATACCAATTAAATAAAAGACCCAAATATTAGGTTCCAGAATTTGTTTGACAAATAATCTGTGGGGCTTACTCGGGACATCTGGGTCAGACATGTTGGCTGTGTGACAGATGCAGTGTCAAAAGATTTTAACGTGGAAAAAATGTATTCAGATTGTTACTAAGTACTGTACTTAAAGCAGAGATTAGAAAAGGGTCTAGTTCAGAAATTGCTTTAAACATAGTGGTATCTACCTCTCTCTAGGCATTTTATTGTGCATTACTGTCAGGTCTGGTATGCAAGACATCTTCCTCACCAACCACTGAAGAAAGGAGTATGCAAAAATAGTGCTGTTCTGTACCATTACGTTATGCAGCAATCTTATTCCCTGGGTAAATACATATGTTTTGTGGGACTACTCAAAGAGTAAGAGACTACTGGATGCAAGTAAGGATGGCAGAATCAAGCATTACATGCTTAAGCATTTATGCAAAATTTTACATTTTTCATGCTGCTCTGAAATATTTACCAAGTAGTTCATGTCTTGTGAAGGTTCAGGTCAGTTCTTGTTTTAGTAAAACAAGTTCGCTTAACCTTGATTTTAAACCAAACTTGAGCCAAAGCAGGATAGATGTTCTCGTGGCCAAATGCTCTGATAAACTGAACCAATATGCCTTGCTAATATGTATTTCTTTTTAACAACTACTGGGGTATGCCACCCATGTGGCGTTTCATTTTGCACTCTTCCATAGAATCATAGAATCGTTTAGGTTGGAAAAGACATTCAAGATCATTGAGTTCAACCATCAATCCAACACTGCCAAGTCCACCACTAAACCATGACCCTAAGCACCACATCTACACGTCTTTTAAATACCTCCAGGGATGGTGACTCAAGCACTTCCCTGGGCAGCCTGTGCCAATGCTTGACAACCCTTTTCGTGAAGAAATTTTTCCTAATATCCAATCTAAACCTCCCCTGGCACAACTTGAGGCCGTTTCCTCTTGTCCTGTCACTTGTTACTTGGGAGAAGAGACCGACCCCCACCTGGCTACAACCTCCTTTCAGGTAGTTGTAGAGGGCGATAAGGTCTCCCCTCAGCCTCCTCTTCTCCAGGCTAAACAGTCCCAGTTCCCTCAGCTGCTCCTCATCAGACTTGTGCTCCAGACCCTTCACCAGCTTCGTTGCCCTTCTCTGGACACGCTCCAGCACCTCAATGTCCTTCTTGTAGTGAGGGGCCCAAAACTGAACACAGCAGTCGAGGTGCGGCCTCACCCATGCTGAGTACAAGGGCATGATCACTTCCCTACTCCTGCTGGCCACACTATTTCTGATACAGGCCAGGATGCTGTTGACCTTCTTGGCCACCTGGGCACACTGCTGGCTCATGTTCAGCCGGCTGTCAACCAGCACCCCCAGGTCCTTTTCCGGCGGGCAGCTTTCCAGCCCCTCTTCCCCAAGCCTGTAGCGTTGCATGGGGTTGTTGTGACCCAAGTACGACCCAGCACTTGGCCTTGTTGAACCTCATACAACTGGCCTTGGCCTGCTGATCCAGCCTGTCCAGATCCCTCTGCAGAGCCTTCCTACCCTGAAGCAGATCAACACTCCTGCCCAACTCAGTGTCGTCTGCAAACTTACCGAGGGTGCACTCAATCCCCTCGTCCAGATCATTGATAGAGATATTAAACAGAACTGGCCCCAACACTGAGCCCTGGGGAACACCACTTGTGACCGGCCGCCAACTGGACTTAACTCCATTCACCACAACTCTTTGAGCCCGGCCATCCAGCCAGTTTTTTACCCAGCGAAGAGTGCACCCGTCCAAGCCATGAGCAGCCAGTTTCTCCAGGAGAATGCTGTGCAAAATGGTGTCAAAGGCTTTACTAAAGTCTAGGTAGACAACATCCACAGCCTTTCCCTCATCCACTAAGCAGGTCACCTTGTCACAGAAGGAGATCCGGTTAGTCAAGCAGGACCTGCCTTTCATAAATCCATGCTGACTGAGCCTGATCACCTGGTTGTTCTGTACGTGTTGCGTGATGGCACTCAAGACGATCTGCTCCATAACCTTCCCTGGAATCAAGGTCAGACTGACAGGCCTGTAGTTCCCCGGATCCTCCTTCYGGCCCTTCTTGTAGATGGGCGTCACATTTGCTAACTTCCAGTTGGCTGGGACCCCCCTGGTTAGCCAGGACTGCTGATAAATGATGGAAAGCAGCTTGGTGAGCACTTCCACCAGCTCCCTCAGTACCCTTGGGTGGATCCCATCTGGCCCCATAGTCTTGGGTGTGTCTAAGTGGTGTAGCAGGTCGCTAACCATTTCCCCTTGGATTATGGGGGCTTCATTCTGCTCCCCATCCCTGTCTTCCAGCTCGGGGGGGGGGGGGGGGTACCTGGAGAACAACTGGTCTTACTATTATAGACTAAGGCAAAGAAGGCATTAAGTACCTCAGCTTTTTCCTCATCCTTTGTCACTATGTTTCCCCTCACATCCCATAAAGGATGGAGATTCTCCTTAGCCCTTCTTTTGTTGCTTGTGTATTTATAGAAACATTTTTTATTGTCTTTTATGGCAGCAACCAGGTTAAGTTCTAGTTGGGCTTTGGCCCTTCTAATTTTCTCCCTGCATAACCTCATGACATCCTTGTAGTCCTCCTGAGTTGCCTGCCCCTTCTTCCAAAGGTCATAAACTTTCCTTTTTTTCCTGCGTTCCAGCCAAAGCTCTCTGTTCAGCCAGGCTGGTCGTCTTCCCCGCCGGCTCATCTTTCAGCACATGGGGACAGCCTGCTCCTGCACCTTTAAGATTTCCTTCTTGAAGAATGTCCAGCCTTCCTGGACTCCTTTGCCCTTCAGGACTGCCTCCCAAGGGACTCTGTCAACCAGGCTCCTAAACAGGCCAAAGTCCACCCTCCAGAAGTCCAAGGTAGCAGTTCTGCTGACCCTCCTCCTTACTTCTCCGAGAACTGAAAACTCTATCATTTCGTGATCACTATGCCCAAGGTGGCCTCCAACCATCACATCACCCGCAAGTCCTTCTCTGTTCACAAACAACAGGTCTAGTGGGGCGCCTTCCCTAGTTGGCTCCCTCACCAGCTCTGTCAGGAAGTTACCATCTTCCACACACTCCAGGAACCTCCTAGACTGTTTCCTCTCTGCTGTATTGTATTTCCAGCAGACATCTGGTAAGTTGAAGTCCCCCACGAGAACAAGGGCTGGCGATTGTGAGACTTCTCCCAGCTGCTTATAGAATATTTYGTCTGCCTCTTCATCCTGGTTGGRTGGTCTATAACAGACTCCCACCATGATATCTGCCRTGTTGGCCTTCCCCCTGATTCTTACCCATAAACACTCAACCCTATTGTCACCATCATTAAGCTCTAGACAATCAAAACACCCCCTAACATACAGGRCTACCCCACCGCCTCTCCTTCCTTGCCTATCCCTTCTGAAGAGTTTATAGCCATCCATTGCAGCACCCCAGTTGTGTGAGTCATCCCACCATGTTTCTGTGATGGCAACTATATCATAGTTTTCCTGCTGCACAATGCCTTCCAGCTCCTCCTGTTTGTTGCCCATGTTGYGTGCCCTGRTGTAGGTGCACTTCAGTTGGGTWATTGATCCCACCACCTTTTTGCAGGGAGAAGCCCTAATTCCTAYGTGACCATTCTCAGGTGCTTCCGTGGTTTCTAACACATCCATAATCCTTTGCTGCCGCATGGATCTCCATCCTCTACCTTCAGTGAGATGGCAGACGGAAGGACCTCACTAGCACACCGTCCCTCAAACATCAGCATGTCGCCCCCAGGTTTATCTCTAGCGAGCCTGGTTTTATCCCTTYCCCCCTTCAAATCTTGTTTCAATGAGCCTGCTAACTCCTGGGCAAAGATCCTTTTCCCCCTTTGAGACCGGTGTACCCCRCCTGTCGTCAGCAGGCCTGATGTCATGTAAACGGACCCATGATCAAAAAAACCAAAATTCTGCTGGTGACACCAGGCTCGGAGCCAGGCGTTGATCTGCTGGCTCTTCTAGTCTCTTCCCTCATCATTCCCTGCAACTGGAAGGATAGAGGAGAACACTACTTGTGCTCCTGATCCCTTAACCAGTTGTCCCAAGGCCCTGAAGTCTCTCTTGATTGCCCTTGGACCTTGCAACTTCATTGCTGCCTACCTGAAAAATCAATAATGGATAATAATCTGAGGGCCATACCGGGGTAGGAAGCTTTCTTTTCACATCTTTAACCCAGGGAGGCAGCAGACTTCCCTAAGTGGGTCCGGTCTGCGTATTGGGCCTTCTGTTCCCTTCAGAAGGGAGTCTCCTGTGACAATGACCCATCTTTTTGTCTTTATGGAAGCAGTTTTGACGGAGGGCATAAGTCCACTTGGCCTTGGTGAAACCTCCAAGCTAGATGAACCATCGTCCTTGTTATTGTTCGGTTCCGCTTGCAGAGCATCATACCTATTATGCAAGGGCAGGGGAGGTGGGGTAGTCATAGAAGAGACGTGGCTTCTGCGCTGGGCAGGAACTTGTTGCCATTACCCCCTATCCCTTCAGGCACTGTGTTCAGCCAGGCAGAGAGAGGATAGGGAATCCTCCCTATCACGTGTCCTGTCTGCCTGTTGGGCCTGTCGCTAGTGCTCCCCAGGGGCTTCTATTACACCTGTGTGGGTCTTGGCCGCCATTGCTCCTGGCTCCCCCCAGGTCTCGTCAGCCGCTGTCGCGCGAGCAACGAGCTCCTGGCAGCTCTCTTGGCTCCCCTGTGGTTCCCCCGGTTCAGGAAACCCACGCTGCATTTCTCAGCAGTGAACACTGGATTTCACCTTCTACTGAGCCAAAGTCACTTCCTGTAATTTTTTATGAAATCCATCTCTTCTTACCAATCTTCCAAAGTTTCTAAATATTTGAGGGTCCTAAGATGCTACACCTTGCATAATATTAAACCACTAGACAGTGAGTATCTATATCAGTGTTTGGAGAGCCATATGATTAAGACTTGCATAGGGACGGACCCTAGCAAAGTACCTTGAAAAATTCCCATTGAAACACCAGTTGTGTGTACACTGTTGTACAGAAGGGCCCTCAAACCAGAAAAAATTATCTGTCTTTCTAGTGACTGCTTGCACAAGGGCCATTGGGTTGATGTAGTGCAACCCTGCTGATATTCTGAGGAACAGGACCATACTATATGTCTCACTTCAGGGGTAAGCATGCAATAATACAGAATTAAAATCAACATAAAAATTTGAGAGAGAAAATTTTGTTAAATATAAGTTATGTTTTAATGAATTTATTGTATCTCTTTTTTTTTTTCATTTTTCCCTCGTTTTTTATCGAGGAAATTAATTTACACAGGGTAAATGTAGTATTTAAATATTTAAAATTTTAATGAAGAAAATCTTCTTGAATGCACCTGTACGTACTGGATATGTCCGAGTCCTTTGGTATGAGAAAGTAGGCCATGAAATTATGTGTTTAAAGAGGTTAAACTACTCACTCACATAGAACTGAAGTTTTCTAACCTCTTCTGCAAATGGTGAACTGCTTGTGAAAATCCAGGCAGACAGCACCCAAGCCATTAACAATGCATAAAGGTGCAGTTTCCTAAATTTCAGAGTTTGGGAACTGGGGGCAGTGGAATTCCCACTTATGAAAAAGTAAGAATGGAAAAAAAGTGTTTTGTATACTAAAATGGTGACTTTCATAGCATATAATATCTTTAAGAATAAAGTGAATAAAACCAGAGCACTGTAGGTTTTGCTGCTATGTGGAAGCAAAAAGACACATGGTTAGTTTTGAACCAGCAAGTGTTTCATACTGCAACCAAGGGATGCATTTTGCAGGGATGAAATTGAGCAAAGGAAAATTTAGTCTTATTACCAGGAAAATGTATCTAATAGTGAGATCTATTAGAATTGTGGAATAGTCCCTAGAGAGAAGTGATGGAAGCCCCATAGTTTGAGTCTTTGAAAACCGGTCTAGGGAAAGGTTTTCTTGCTGGGAAATTGCTTGGCATTGGCTGCAGAAGGCATGGTGTCACCTAATGGAAAATTTCTGCCTCTGACACCTTCTGTACTCTGATTTATTATTAGTACACTTGTATAGCGTTTCACAGAAATCTGAAAAAGAAGACAGGATCCTGATGTCTTGATGCTTTTCATGGCACAACAAAAGCAAACAAGTTCTGAAGTGCTCTATTATGTCTCAGCATCATTGCTAAGTGTTTTTTCCATGTCCATGCAGTTTCAATAGACCAAGGTTACTTTATGCCTTCATTATCTTTAATTATTTTTCTTTTTTTTTTTTTTTTTAAATTCTCCTTGGCTTTTTGTTTATATGGTTGTTGATTTCCAACATCATGAAGTCATGTATGAGCTGAGAGGAATACTTGCATGGGAGGAGGTAGAAGAACTTTATTAATATTTGTTCAAGCTTTAAAAGAAAGTTCCTCAGACAGTAACTTGTGGGTTTTTTTCACCTTTTAGGAAAATGCATGTAACGTAATTGTTCATTTAAACGCCAAATGTAGATGAGTCATTGGATATTGGCAAAAACCAGTAAATGTTAAGTTTGCTTGCTTTAGTATTCGCGGTGAACAGCATACATTTCTCCAATAGAATTTCAAAATACTCCTGAATCAATAATAACAAAGTACACCTTCTCTCTAGCTTTTCAAGTGATTTCTGTGAAATAACTTGCTGGATGCCTGCCACTTGTGCTGGAAGCACGTCCTTAATCTCTACTTAGACTCGGAGAGTCCTTATATGGAGCAGCAGATGTGAACTACCAAGGAGAGCAAAAGTTCCTCACAGGGAGATAACATGAAACAAATACGAATACAACTTGTTATTCCTTAACTTTTCCTGGTGAAAGTATTTTCTTTATTCTCTACAGTTGTTTCATAAACTCTTTTATAAGGTTAAGTTCAGTTCTGTCTTACACATTTTTATATTGTCAAGAATAAAGCTAATAATTACCATGTTCCAATCATCAACAGTGATCTGACAACTATTAAGTTGTAATATGAAATATTAAATACAAGGCACTAATACCTACTAAGACATTTCTAGGTCCCAACTGACTCAGAATTTATCTTAAACAGAAATATGAGAGTGAATAAATACCACTGATGATGGTGCACAAAGGAACAGAGGATTGGCTGACAAGAAGTCTGCATTTACCTAGTTTCACCATCAGTATGAAGATAAAGTTGCTTTTCATGACTAAACCCTGTTCATTCAAAGTGAGTCAAAGATTTGCCTTTCAGTCGTGAACAGTGCCCAGGTTTCAGCTGGATTTTTGTAAAAATGAGTTTGAAAAATGTCCCTTTGGTGGAAAAGATTTTTACATTTATTTTTATATTTAACTTACTTTTCATTATTCCAGTGTTAAAGGTTAGAGTTTATCCATGAAAATACAGCATGTCAATAGCTTTGTTCTCATGCATGTTTCATGATTGCTCCTCTATTGAAACCTTCTCACTTGAAGGTCTTATGAGAACTTGTACAACTGGAAGCATTTTGGTGGCAGTCATCGGCTGTGTTTCAGTTCATCTTCAGATTTGCTGGATAACTGTACGAAGGTCATTCAAATGTCTACATAACATGAATTCCCTGGAGTCTGAAAAGATTTTAAATCTACGTTCTAGCAAAATTTTATCTCTTTTCTGCATTTCCTTTTTTTCTTGTTTTCCCTTTCATTTTCAAAATGAATTGCACAATGAATGTCAACACAGAGCAGAGTTTAGAAATTCATTTTACAGTTAAACAATATAAATTTCTTAATCCTGATTTGAAGGTGAATCACACAAGTAGGATATTGTAGAAAATGATCAATGCACTAAAGCCACTCCACAATTATGAATGGATTTTATTTCATTTTTAAGCTTAGTCTGAACTTATTTTTGCAGATAACACCAAATCTAAAATTATTTTGTTCTTCTATACAATTTGTTTATATTACACGGATAGTGTTCCTGAGAAATGAATTGATTAACCATTGCAATGCAAATGTGTCTAGGTTGACCCTGTAAATGTTGAATTTCCTGTCAATGGTGCTGGCCAGTCTCCCTCCTGTCTGATGGAGGGAAGGAAAAAGATGGGGAAAGGTGAATCTGTGCAGCATAGAAAAAGGTGAATGGAGAAAGAAACAACACATTTCACCTTTGGAGTTGGAAATCTGCTAATGCTTACAGTATGATTATGTTTAGTCAGATTTTTTTTTTAAATGCCTGCTATGTCAGTGTACTTATCAATTGTTGGAATAAAATTTCTGGGTGCTTTTTAAACTACTTAGAGGAATTACAGAATATGAAGATACCTGGTCTGTTTGAAAACAATTTGAGAAAAGTCCACTGCTGGCAAAAGACTTTGAGGTCCAGAGGAGGCTGCTCTCAAGAAATTGCTAGAAACAGCACCACTTTTGGTAAAATGATGGCTCTAAAAGTGGAGCTGCATTTTGTGACATAGGTAGGAATTTATTGCACAGACAATTTGCAGGAGTATGGAGCTGTGGCTTGATTTTATCCTGTCTCAGCTATCTAGACAATGTAAGAAAATTGTAATTTCTATATGGTATCAGATAGCTCCTGCTGTGCTGAGTCAGAAGACTCTGCTATGCAACATATGTGTGGGATTCTGTCTTCAATCTGTTCACTTTTTGCTCTGGATTACACCACGATAATCCCGAAGCTGCTATACAGTTTATAACAGAAAAATCAGTGGCCAATATCACTAATGGGGATGACAAAACCGAGACACAAGAAGGGCAAGATGCGACTCAGGTGCTGAAAGGAAGAGCTTAAGAGCTCAATGTGCATGGAGAGCTGCTGGCAAAAGATCTTATGAGATTCTCAGACCCTGTGAAGTGTGAACGATACAGAGCCCGATTTGGCAACGTGCTTCACATAGTCTGTTCTTCCATAGGCAGGAGCCTCCCTGGCATGGCTGAATTATAATGCTGTTAGACTTGCACATCTTGTGGATATCTGTGCAATATACCATCAAATTGTCAGCGTAGCTGCATTGAGGTTATGGTATAGAATATATTACTTTCTGTAACAGGAAGAAACTTGTCCACTTGAAATATTTTCAGTAGCTCAGTTTGCTTTGCAGTTCCAAGGACTTCTTGCAGTGTGTGTTCATATTTTAGGCAGTTAGTTTTTCATTCTTTAATTAAGGTCTCAGAAGTATCCTGATTAAACATCCTGTGCCATCACTGAAAAGATTCCTTTTGGTGTCAGGTAGTGTAAATCTGGGCTCAAAAACACTTTAGGCTTTATCTTCGTATACATTGATACAATTTAACACCTCTCTAATTATTAGTTCCCTGGTCACAGTAGGCATGTATAGATCTATCTGTTTTCACTTTGAAAGGTCCTTTCATGTTGCTAAAGCATCAGGAATTAACCTTAGTGTAAATAAGGACCATTCTCCAATTTCTAAAATATTGAAGCATTTACCTAACCTATATATTCTAGTAAAAAGTTCATACCTTATCACTTTATGAATAATGAGTATTTTTAAATTGCAATCTGTCTTTGATTTTTTTTTGAAGGCTTCCAATAGCTTTATTTTGCCCTTTGTGCATATATCTTCATGCCTTGTATTAAAATTTATGCATTATGATAATACTCACTGTTAAATGCATTTATGAATCTCTTCTTGATCATGGTCTTAAGTTTTCAGACACCAGTCTTGATCTTTTAAGATGCTGAACATCCCATTCAAAGCCACCGAATTACCAGACTCTGAAATCTATGTACTCTTAAATCTTTATTTAAAAGACTAACAATAGGTGTTCAGCTTTGGAAAACTTGGTCCAACTCAAATACTAAGAAGAATATTGTTGAAGAGTGTTGAGATGAACTCTGCTCAGAAATATGCTGGACAATTTTTTTTGACTCTCAAACTCTTGAAGTCATCATGTAATATTGCAAATAAACAATGCATATCATAGAAATTGCAAAAAACATATTCTCCACATATTGTCTACCCAGTATCAGATTTTTTTCACCTGAATATTTTAGAATCTCATAATCCCAATATGAAAGGATTAGTCATAATCCAACTGTGTGCATTATGTTTGAAAACCGAGATAATAAAGTCAGGTTTTTTTATTGTGCAGTGTTAAATATAAAACTCACCTTAACACCTCCAATGCTATATCTTCGTAAACATTTAGGATTGTTGCAATGAAGATCTGAGAAGTGAGGAAAAAACCGAAAGGTTAGCTATTTGTGGCTGGTTTGGTATTGTACTGGATACATAACCTTGAAAAACATTTTAGAAAAAACAAATACTCTCTCATGTCATCAGTGCAACATGAAGTAGACCAAACGTAGTTAATAGATCAGTATGATAATGAACGAATGTTTGTCTAACATTTTTTGTTTTCAGAACAAAAAATGTGTCCTTCAGTAGCATGACATCTTTGAACTGGTTTCAAGGATGAAGGAAACTTATAGCAGGGTTAAAGAAGAGTATATGACAACTGAGTTTATATTTTAGTTAAATAATTAAATCACTAACTAATTCTCAATCCACTTGCTATTTTCGTGATCATAAAAATTAGATCTACCTGAACGTATCTTCTTAGGGGTGCTGTAATAACCCGTGATCTATTACAAGATGCTTTGTTTTAGTGCCAGTTTTATAAAGTTTCTCTTTCATACTAATGTTTCACTGAATTGAAAAAGGCTTTTTGAATATCTTCCTAAAAACACTTAGAAGCATAAGGAGGAGAGTTAGATAAAAGATGGTAGCAATGTTAAGTGATTAAGAGTAGCCTTAGTGAAGCTGAAAACTAATCAGCATACACTGAAATGTTTATTTATTATGTACTATTTCTGTAGACATTGACAGAGAATGAACTACCATTAGTACTAGATTCTGAGAAATAGTCAGATTCCGTTTCCCAGACAGTTTATGATGTCAGGCTGTATGTAAGTATGTCCTGTTATTGTATTTTATTTTATTTTATTTATTTTATTTTTATGTATTTATTTTTGCTAAGACTATTGGACCCTGCATGCCTCCCTTGGACATGCTTTCTTAAGGGATGGAAGAGAGCCATTTATCAAGTTTGTTTCATATTTCTCTTTATGGGAAAGTATTCACATCACCGAACAGTATTTCCAAAAGTAAAATGGGTAAGAAAGTGATGTTTGTCTTCTAAGCTGACAGGTGGTGTGAATGCAGGAGTGAAGGCTTGCAGGTCTTGAGATACCATGGCCATCCATGATATGTGTAAGATACCATGACCAACCATGGTGACCTAGGATTTTTGCTCAGCTGTCATTTGTTCTGACCTTCACCACAGAGAGACAGAGCAGGACAAGGTAATTAATGCAAGTTTATATGGCCTGGATTTGAATTCAGATACTTCTATTCCCTGTAGTATCGTGGAGATAGATCATGACACAGATAGCTTCAGTCCTGTTGGTGCTTTCCCCTTCCACCAGAACAAGAGGTTTTCATGCAGAGAGATGGATTATGGTGTCTGTAGGGATGATATCACGAAAAACACTTTTTTCCCCTTTTTATATGTTCACTGATTTTTTTCACTATCTTGCTCTCCTTTTGCTCTGTTCAACGAATTGTGGTAAGAGCATCAGGAACAACAGAAAAAGCCCCCAGTTTCTTAGTTGTTCCTGTGTATGACACATTTTCTAATATTTGCTATCAAAGAAGTTTGCAATCAACTCATAAACAAAACAACCCCAATACTATTACACAGATTTAACTGTGTTCTTTAATAATAGATGGAACTTAAGCTAACTGAGCAATGTCCTTTTACTCTGAAATCATTCTTAGTTAATTATCCCCTTGACTTCTCTTATTTCTCTTAGCAGTAATTTCTAATTTTACTGTGATCTTTTATTCACCCATAACCTTTGAACAGTATTTCCAGGGTATTTTTTTATTCAGATAATTTCAGCTGATTTCTCTTCAGTGACCTCAAAAAGTACAATGAGCAGCAGCCAAAATCTCTTCTCATGCTCTTCTCTATTTTAATAAAGCTGTTCTCTTCTTTAGCCTCTTTAATCTTCTTTTAAATATCATTTATTTATACGTTCAAAAACACCTATATGAAAAAGTGTACTCTTTCACAGCTGGGCAAGGGGAAGAGCATAGAATTGAAAACAAAATTTGCTCTGGGAACCAGAGTGGGAAAGAGATGTGAACAGATCACAGAAATTCTCATAACCACCCCTCTTCAGCTGCTGGACAACTGTGAAACATGCAGAATTGGAAGCCTATACTGAGCTGCCATTCTCCATAACCTTGTTTGGTAGGTCTGGAAGATAACATGAAGTCCACGTGTTTTGGGTTTGTTGGTCGGTTTTTGGTTTTTTTTGAGGTGGGTGAATCTAGAACATAATAAAATGAATGGATAAATATCCACACTCTTTCTCAGAATCAAGAGAATGACTCATTGCAAAGAAATTAAATAAGTATACATAGGTATGATAAAACCTAAGGGCAACGTCACTGTTGTTGCCATTGCCTGAATTCTGTGCAGCTGTAGATTTGTGGATATGCCAGAAGTGGATCAAATGGCACCTTTTTTCCTTTTAAAAATTCATCCGCTGGTAGGTTCTGAGAAATACAGTCTTTAAGTCTGCTGTGTTGAACTCTATCATTTACAAAAAATGATACTATCCTTCCTACTAGTTAAAGCCATTTAGCATATTCTTCAGCTATAACCTACAAAGAAAACAGCAAAGCATGTAATTAAGGATTTTGCAGTGATATTATTCTTTTAAAATTTGGTATTTGCCTTCAACACTAAGCGACGCTAACAAACAACTGTGATCCTAATATCTGACTTTAGCACCATTTCATATCGAGGACTGTGATATTCTAACCCAGGAGAGAAGGATGAAAGGACTGTACCACGCAGTAATTTCTGAAGTGAGAATCCATTTCCATCCCTTAGCTAAAAATACAGAAAAAATAATACAGGAACTTGAATGTGAAGGAGTTAATGTGAGTTGAGGATGACTGGTGAAACTTCTGAAGAGATGTAGATTTATTGGATTTATGTATGTGTATCTGTGTGTGTGTGGATGTGCATGCAAATGACTCTTCCACTGTATATGCACCACATGAATGTGTGACTTGTGAATATCTGCCTTCAAATACCCTTCTCTAATGTAGTCTACTGTAACTCAAGCAAAGAAATTTACATGAGTAAATTGTGGAAAGCCCATGTAACTCTATGAATAAAGCTGATTAATTATGTTTAAATTTCTATAATCTGTTAAAAGGGTCAGCCCCCAAATTAGAAGAGTTTTCTATATTCCTATTATAAAACATAGACACCGTGCCTGAGCTAAATTAAATTTTTAAGCAGCCTCAGGAAAGAAAAAAAGATTTAAATTGCTGCCACAGGGAAATTTAAACCTGACACATAAAATAGAAAAGTGATCATCAACAGCCTGTGAAACAGAGCTTCTGGTTCTATTTCCAATTTGCCACTTTTTTCCCCATAATTTTCTTTATTCTTTGTTTTGAACATAAAATTCTACTGAGAATGATAGTACTATTTAGCAAATGCTCCTGTGGTACAAATGCAGTAGTGTAATCATGTAATTTTTTTTTTAACAGTGCTTTAAACTTGGGAATATATTTTTTACTGTATTTCACCACTTTCGAGTGGTGGGTTATCAGTATGTAATCAAATAAAATTAGAATCACATTTACTTTATTTTTAGTTAAAATTGGGATATGCAAATATCCACGTTATGTTTTTAAATATGAAAACATAAAATTATATTGGTAAAAAAATAATAACATTAGAGCAATACAGCAATTAAGAATCCGTATGTCCATAAGCATTGTTCACTTAATATCTGATGTATCTAACCTGGAGATTATTTCTTGCAATTGACAGAGTCTAACAAAATAAACACTGTGTCTACTCAGTAACCTATCTTTGTTTTACTCTCAAATACAGTCTATGTTATGAGAAGTCTGAGAATTTCACTACAAGCAATTCTTTGTTCAATGTGTACGTAAAAAGAGCATGTACGCATAGTTGCAGAAGGTGTAGGTCTTACTGAGTGCGATAACCATTGTACAATATCTTTTAAATCCCTTTCTTCAGCAGAGGTCTTAAATCAGAGTTCTACCTTAAATACGAGAAATAGGTAAATTTTATCCCATTTGTTTTCCTTGTGAAACTGTAAATGTATTATCCCAATTACATATCACAATGACTATTTGCTGAATGCACCAACATTTTTTAATTTTTAAAGAGAGCTAGGATTTTCTGTTTTCATACTGACATTTCAAACATATTTTTTGTTTAGAAGTGGAGCAAAAGATGAAAGATTGTACAAATAATAACAAATAAAAAAGAATAACTAAAAAGCATGGTTTCTAAATGAATCTTCTGCAATGGTTTTAATATTTTCTTCCATGAAAATTTTCACAGAATTAAACTTTTTACAAGATATTCTAGGAAAAAACTCCAGGAAAATATTTGTTGTAAAAATACATATAAGACCTTTTTTTTTTTTTTTTTTTTTTTTTTTGCCAGTTTTGTTCAAATACACGTTTTGGAAAGTTTGGGAGAGCTAACTTGTAAGTGTTCACTATGACCTAGAATAGTTATTTTGGTTAGATAACAATGTTTTGACTAGATATCTTAGACTGATAACAGGGAAAAAAAAATAATGGATAGTAACTAATGACCAGTATTTGTTAACCAGTATATCAGGTAAACACTTAACCTGAATTTCCAGTGAATTTCCAATTACCTGAATGATAATTTGTTTTAGGATTAATGAAACTGTTCACAATTAATATTTTCCCAAATTTATCATATGTCTAAATATGCACAAATGAGATGCAGATGCAATGATTTCACAGTAGACTGAAATAGCCATTTTATTTATTATGTTTTCAAATCAGTTTCTTAATTATTTAGAGAGGTCTACTCAACATAAAATTAGGGTCGTGTGTTAAATGTTACAGTGCAGAATGGCATATTTACAACATCAAAACTCAAGAAATCATAGCTTGAAATATGTCTTTGAGTCCCTAAAGTCATTTAAATGCTTTGAGAAGGAGTGATAGAGTTCGTGACTGACCTTTTGTGTTAAGTAATCCACTGATTGTATGTAAAAAAGAGGCAGGAAGGATCTTGTCTAAGAATTTAATGTGAGAATATTAAGTAGCTTTTGACAGACTTTTATACTATAGTCTATATGTTTTCTTGTTTTGGGGAAGACCATGGAGTCTGTTTGGCCTTTCTTGCTCTTTCTATTATTATGCTTTTAAAACTAAAATTTTAGAACTAGGACTGCTGGAAATGATTAAAATCTTAAAACATATGGTTTTCTATAATGTAACAGTTTTGCACCATATTGGACCTGTGAAGATTTAATGTATCTTACTCTTTCCATACAAGTTACAGAATGGCTCAAAATCTTTTAATGATGCTGCAGAGATCTAAATGTAAATGCTAAACAGAATCCTAAATGTTATAGGACTGGTCTATAGTTTAATTCAGATTTTCCTGTAATGCTAGTCTGAATATACTCTAATTGAAAAATTCCTAACATCTGAAGATGAATTCTTGAGACAAAACAATTGTCAGATTCCATTTTTTTTTTTATAATGATGCAAATCTGTTAGGATGGATTATATTATACCTTCCTAAGGTATATATAATATTGTGGGTGTCATATAACTAGTAATTCCTTTTATATGATATTTATTCATTAAACATAAAAAGCTGTACACATATTCTCAAATCCAGAAAATTTTCAATGCTACATACAAAGCAGAAAATCTAGTAACTGAATCTCTCATATATTAACTGCCTAGGACTACTATGTTTTCTTTTTGCTCTTTGATAAGACTATTTTACCAACTTATTTGCTTTTTTCACACCTATTAAGAAGTTGTGACCAACCCAATCTAAATGTGCTAAAAACATGTTTGTTTGATGCTGTGTGGTGGGGACCTGGATGCAAGTTTTCTAAAAATTAACAAAATTTTGATTTTGGCTGTCTTGCTTATGAAGTTTTCCACTGTTTTGATAAAATAAAGGGATTCTCATCCTGAGGTTTTAAATTGGAGAAATTTACATGTCTGTTACACCTGTTGTGTTTCAGCCTTTTTTTTCCAGTTTTGAGATTAACCTAGAATCTTTGTATTTGACATCAGTCAAGTTTGTTTAATAAGGAAAAAATGCTTAATTGCTGATTCTAAAACACTTCAAATTTTCCTCAGCAATTATTGTAAATCTCTTTTGACTGAATAATGACTGAAACTCTAGTAACTTCAGTGCATAATGTGGGATGCAAACCTTCTGAATCCATCTTCTGCTTTAATACACTCCTGTGGAGTCCTCTGATGTGTAAATGCAGTATTTAATATTTTTATTAAATATTAAAGAGCATAGACTTGGATGGCATTTCATTAGGCATTTTAAACCTGCATTAAAAGGATTATTTGTAACCCAAAGCACTTACATTTTTTCAGGATGTAGTTTAGCCGAAACCAACTTCACACCCAACCTAAGCTGTAGGACAGTGTCAAACAAGGCTGGTCACAGGCAAGAAGCTGTTTTCTGGAGAAGAGCAGGAGCACAGTCAGCTATGAGTGTTTAGCTCCCGTTTGGGAAATCTGGATAGACTGGGGATGGGCAAGTGCCAATGGTGCTGTGGCAGTGTCCACCTGGAGATGTTTTGTGATCTAACCACAGCTGATGTTCTACACCTGAGCAGAACAGGTTGTCATCCTTGTTAACCGCACACAGGAACACTCAGGTCATGGAGGTTGTAAGGCTTCATGCTGCTTTTTATCTATCAGTTTTGACATTCTTGGAAGATTATGGGAAAATGGGTCCTTGAGACAGATGGTCGTTGGGGAAGATTTCAATTTTCATAATACCTTTTAGTTATAGACATAGTACACTTCAGTAATAAAGTCCCTTAGTAAAGAGATCGGTGTGCTTGCATATCAGACGCTATAGGGCATTTGTTCCATATACTTTTCCTTGTCCTTTTGCAATTATATTTTTGTTTTCAAATATTTTCATCAGAGTTGTTCTCTGTTATATGACTTCTTCATCAACTCTCTCTGGACAAACAGGGACCCTTTCCAATCTAGAACAATGAAAAAGGTATTATGGTTTGAATCAGTCTGAAATCATTATCTCCAGGGATTATAGAAGCATTTTTATGATAGCGTGGCATGTTTAAAAACCTTGTTTCCCACTATAAACGTGAATACCAGTTTCTGTGAACTCAGCATAGTATGGGCTTTTATTTTACCTTTCCTATCCCTGTATTTAGCTGCAAGAGTTGGTGATTCTGACATCAGTTTCTAATTAGGCAGGCATTCAGTTTCCTCTCTTCCCTTTTTTGCCAAAATGTCAGCAGATGGTGACCCATGTTTCGCTGATGTGTTCCTGGAATTTCATAATACTAATTATAGGCTGAAGTTTGAGTTTGTGTCCTTATGTAGGCCGTTTTCAACTCAGCCATTGGTTTATGGTTTCCATGGGATCGTGGAAAGTAACATGATGTAACTTGCACTTCACTGCAGACTGCTTAATGCAGTACATTATTCGATAAACCGTGATTAAGAAAAGTTTGATGTGATCATTAGCTATAGAATCTCCTAGTGAAGCTGCCACATGAAAGTTAAAGTAATAATCAATCACTTTGCTTTTTTTTTTCCCATGTCTTGTAAGTGGGTCATAGGGCTGGGGAGAACCCTCTGAAATCATCCAGGCAACTCAGGTCTCCAGAGGGAGTCAGCTGCCCTTGCAATTTCTGGTACAGGCTTGTCTAAACTTTCTGTAAGATCTCTGTAACCTCCTAATTTATTCTGATGTTTACCATGGTTAATGTACCCTGCCTGCAGTACAAGCCTGTGACTTCTTATCCTATTACGTGGAGAACAGTGTTCCTTTTCCCTCCACAGGAATGGTTCATGAATTTGAAAACAGCTGTCACATGGCCCTTCACTTTCCTCCTCTTTAAACGAACCAATTCCTATTCGTTATATATTTCTTTGTAGGTTGTATTTTCTACACCCCTGCTATTTTTCATTCGTGTTTTCTGGACTTTATGTAAGTCGTTAATTTCTTCTAGAAATACATTGTAATTGACCTAAAGCCTTGCCTGGCAGAACAGAAAAAAGATGATTATTTCAGATACCCTGTGTGTTTTTCTACTATTCATAAACCCCAGGTCAGCACCACCCTTTTTTGCAAATGGAAAACATTGTTGTTTTAAGATTCATTATGATTCACAAAAAGGCTCTAATCCTTTTCTGCTGAATATTTTGTCTACCAACTGCTTCCCAGGTTATATAGCTGATTTTTTTTTTTTTTCCTTTCTGCCTGGCTGTAACATCTTGCACTTGCTCCTATTGAAAACGAACATACTTTTTCAGACTATGTCTCCAGTTTCTCAAGATCATTTTGAACTGTAAAATCGTCTTGAAAGATGCTAGTAACCCTTGCCAGTCTAGTGCAATGTGCAAATTTATTATATGTGCCTTTTATTTCATTACGTAGATATTCCTAACATTACATAGTTGTCATGGTTTAACCCGGCAGGCAGCTGAACACCACACAGCCATTCGCTTACTCCTCCCCAGTGGGGTGGGGGAGAGAATCAGAAAAAAGGTAAAATTCATGGGTTGAGGTAAAGACAATTTAATTGGACAGCAAAGGAAGGGAAAATAATAATAATGATAAAAGAATATACAAAACAAGTGATGCACAATGTAATTGCTCACCACCTGCTGACCGATGCCCAGAAAGTTCCTGAGTAGCGGCAGTGCCCCCCTCAGCCAACTCCCCCCAGTTTTGTGTTCAGCATGACGTCATATGGTATGGCATATTGCTTTGGCCAGTTGGGGTCAGCTGTCCTGGCTGTGTCCCCTCCCAGCTTCTTGTGCACCTCCAGCCTCCTCGCTGGCAGGACAGTATGAGAAGCTGAAAAGTCCTTGACTTAGTGTAAGCACTGCTCAGCAGCAACTAAAACATCAGTGCGTTATCAACATTATTCTCATCCTAAATCCAAAACACAGCACTATATCAGCTGCTAAGAAGAAAATTAGCTCTATCCCAGCCAAAACCAGGATAGTAGTACATTTGTAACATTCTTCCTTCTTGACAGTTAACTACCAATAATTCTCTAAGCACAGTTCTTGGTTTAAGTTTATGTTCACACTGTGGTATTTGGATCTAGACCTTTATGAAAGTTCATTTCCTATTAAAATTTAGATCTGATAATATAATGTTTAGTGTCTACTTCATGACAAGTTCATTCTTCCTGCATTTCAAAGACAGTCTCTCTTTCTTCACTTGGTCAATGTCTGAGTGTATGTGCCAAGCATGAGCACATTCCTGCCTCAGATCTTCAAATTTTAGATCTTTAAAGTAAATATATTTTGTATATCTTTTCAAATTTTTTGTTCTTCAACACTGCGAGGAGGATCTTTGTCCTTCATTCCATAGCAAGAACCTTTTAGTTGCTTTAAAACAAAAACCCTGTATAATATTGAGAATTCTCAAAACAAGTAGAAAATACACTGTCTTAGCAATTGTCTACTGATAGCTTTAATTATGTTCTACAAGGTTTCTACACTAGTAGTGTGTTTGGCAATCACAGTTCACATTTTTTCTGAAACTGATCAATTCTGAAAAAATAATTTTAACGTGCAGCTGTTAAACAGATTATCTTGATATTAACCATGCTTTTGGTAAATATTCTGGAGTGTATTTACAAATATCATATGTGTCTCAGATTTGTACCTCATTTCCAACTGAAAGGTTTAAAGATGAAAGAAACCCCTGTGTACTTCTGTGCGAACTATTTGTTAGGGTTCTTTCAGCAATCATAACCTATATTTTGTGATCATTTTAAGCTAATGTAGGCATGCCATAACTAATGGTGCAAAACATGTTACTCCTTTGGGCTGTGGCTCCAGTCTATTTTATTTTAGAATGGGTTAACATATAACTTTTATTACATTTTGTCACATACAGACTAACAGCCTCATATTCTTGTGAGATAATTGCACGCTATACCTTCCTTGTGAGTCATCTGTGGAAATCTGGTTAAACGTGTACTATCATTGTACCTAACACTCAGGCATCTTTAATGCCTTCCATTTCCCCTCATCATTAAGATTTGCATCTCATGGCTTTTGGATGTGGCAGTGTGCTCATACTCCCAGGGTCGTTACCAGTCCAAGTGGCTGGAATAAGCACTTAGACATAATCTTGACATAAATTATTATCCTAAGGAAATGTTGTACTTTGTCTATATTTACTAAGGCAAACATATTAAGGATGGCCACAAACTTATTGAGATCTATTTGTATACTTAGTGGTAAATTCCCCTCAGCTTTGTTTTTTTCTCTTGTGTAGTGTTTACATTACTGCTTGTTTAGCTCTGGGATACAAACTCTGCTGCTTTCCATGCTGCTCAAAAATTCTAGTCATATCCTTACACTGTTTTTTTCCATAGAAGAATCTCATCGAGACCTTTGTGTTGCTTATACTATTCAAAACTCATTGTAGTTACTTGTGAAATATCTTGAGTGTTTAACAGAAACCAGACAACAATCTCCAGAATGACTTTCAAGAAGAAGTACACGTTGAACATAAATGCGTATTCTGATTTTTGTAAGACCTGTGAGAATTGTGCTGACACATGAAATATAGAAAATATGCCAATATCTCTCCCATCAAAATTCTGTACTTTTTAGGTAGAATTAAGTGTTTCTTTTATACAATAAAAAAGACCCTGCCTCTGTTGGTCCTTCTGCTTTTAATAGGATAACCAGGCTATGATATCTATTACCTTCTGCATCCTAGTATTAGCAATTATTCTAAATCAAGATTAGTGGGAAATGTATATCTTTTGGCTATATCTTGTGCTCAGATGAGAATTTCTCTACCTTTTGCAAATATTTTCAAATTTTGCCTCTTTTGTTCAGGCTCTTTGGTGCTCCAGAAAATATTTTCTTTGAGACCTGGGATTTGAGATTAGTCAAATGTTCACAGAATTACAGAATAGCTGAGGCTGGAAGGAACCTTGGGACATCATCTACTCCAACATCCCAGCTCTGAAAGGGTTAACTAGAGCGGGTTGCTCAGGGCTGTGTGCATCTCGGTTTTGAATATCTCCAAAGATGAAGACTTCATAGCCTCTCTGAGCAACCTGTTCCAGTATTTGATCAAGCTTATGCTAATATTTTTTTTTCTTTTGTTTAAATGAATTTTTCTCTATTGTGCCCATTGCCTCTTATCCTTCTGCTGGGCACCAATGGGAAGAGTCTGGTTCTGTCTTCTTTACTCCCCCATCAGGTATTTATACAAATAGGTAAGATCCCCCCTGAGCATCCTCTTCTCCAGGCTGAACAGTCCCAGCTCTCTTAGCCTTTCCTTGTGTGCCAGATGCTCCAATGACCTAATCATCTTTGTGGCCCTTTGCTGGACTCTCTCCAACATACTCATGTCTCTCTTGTACTGAGGAGCCCAGAACTGAACACAGTACTCCAGCTGTGCATCTCAGTGCTGAATAGAAGGCAAACACCACATCCCTCTGCTTGCTGGTGATTGTTTTCCTTGTTTCCTAGTTCAACCACAGGATGCTGTTGGCCGCCTTTGCCACAAGGGCACAAGGCTGGCTCATGTTCAACTTGGTGTCCACCAGGAAACCCAGGTCCTTTTCTGCAAAGCTGTTTTCTAGCTGCTCAGCTGCCAGCATGTATTGGTGCGTGGGGTTGTTCCTCTCCAGCTGGCAACTTGGCATTTGCCTTTGTTGAACTCTATGAAATTCCTGTTGGCCAATTTCTCCAGATTGTTGAAACTTTCCTCTAAGTTAGTGTGCTGTTGCCAGTCTATTCACGTTATGTGGTCCATAACTTAGTAAAAATGTGAAAAGTCATAATGCATTATACTGGAGTTCTTGTAGTTTTTTCCAGTGCCACATATTACCTTTATGATGTTTTCAGTTATAGAAAGTGCAGATCCGTGATGTTGGAGGGGAACAAACTTAAGGCTGTCTGGTTCTTACCCTATTAAATTCTTGCATAAGGACTATGTGTACCATGTTTAGTATGACTCTTTTAGCTATTTGAATTTCACTTAGCAGTCTTACATTGGTTAAACTTTTCCCCGAAGGCTCCGGGGAGACCTTATTGCAGCCTATCAGTACTTAAAGGGGGCTTGTAAGAAAGATGGGGACAGACTTTTTAGCAGGGCCTGTTGCAACAGGACAAGGGGGAATGGTTTTAAACTAAAAGAGGGTAGATTCAGGCGAGATATAAGGAAGAAATTCTTTACGCTGAGGGTGGTGAAACACTGGCACAGGTTGCCCAGAGAGGTGGTAGATGCCCCATCCCTGGAAACATCCAAGGTCAGGTTGGACGGGGCTCTGAGCAACCTGATCTAGTTGGAGATGTCCCTGCTCGTTGCAGGGGGGGTTGGACTGGATGGCCTTTAAAGGTCCCTTCCAACCCAAACCATTCTGTGATTCTACGATTCTTTGTAACCATGTGAGTTACTTTCAAAGATGTGTTTATTATTCTAAGCTATCTGTTCTTTTCTGAGGCTAGGGTGTTTAGGGCCCTTTCTAACTCTTGAAATTAAATTCTCAAGAATATATTTTTCTGTATTACTAATACTTTACGCAGGCCTGTTACCTTTACTGTGCCCCTCTTCAGCATCATGATAGACTGAAAAACACCTAAGCAGGATATGAAGAAACATATACTTTTACTGAAATAGCCTTAATATACAATTTGGAGACTAAACAAATGAAAGCTTGGGATGTGTAGTAAGTAATGGGAATAAGAACAATATTACTTTTATCCTGCAAAACCTGCAGAGGATGTTGCTGCCTTAAGAAGAGAACTGAAATATATTTCAGTTCATTTCAGTGAACCCTATGATCAATATTATTAGTAAGAAAGAAGCAAAGATAGTTGGTAAGTGAAATTATACACTTTTTTAGATTTCAGTCACTAAACTCACAGAACTAGCCATTAGATATATAATCAGGGGCCAAAGGGACAAATCATACTCTTAATCATCTCACACCAAAAGAAAACCCCAACCCATTTAAAAATTACTGTAATTTCTGAGGAAAAATTAAGCTAAACTAAATTTGTGCACAAACTTGAAAGTCTGGGATTTAAAAAAATCCAAATCCTTTGTTCTGTAATGTAACTTAACAAAACAGTTTGAGGACAGGACCTGTTTCAGAACTGAGCTCCTAATATCCTCTGAACATTTCTCCAAGAAGGAGGTGATATTCC
Organism: Phoebastria nigripes; assembly: GCA_035582835.1. Classification (NCBI taxonomy): domain Eukaryota; kingdom Metazoa; phylum Chordata; class Aves; order Procellariiformes; family Diomedeidae; genus Phoebastria; species Phoebastria nigripes. Next base: position 1,903,366 of record JAYKAV010002821.1, on the reverse strand, counting down.
TATGGGATTAAAACCACAATGAATAAGAAGGCAAGCACCCATCAGCATGCCCATTAAATATAGAATTACACTGGGGCAGTAGACGACTGTAGCTTTTCAAGGATGACATCGTCTTTGACGCTCCTGAACCTTTGCTATACTATTGCAATTTACTTTCTAGAATTTCATCCCTTCTTCCTGTATTTTAATTTTTAAATATCCTATTAACTCACACTCTCTCTTCCATCTTCCACCTTTCTTTGTTCTGTTATTTGATAGTTTTTTTATAAAATGGGGTGAATATGTGCAGATTTTCTCCTTTGCCTTATTAGCTGGGGAGAATGTATCAGAAGAATTGATGAGGTCCTCTGTTTTCCCTTAGCTGAGATGATTCCTCAGCTGTATTGCCCAACCCTTAGGCTTGAGAATGTGTATGGCCTCGCTCATTCAAGAATATGCTACGAAATTGTCCTCAAAACACACCTACGTCAATACCTGTCTGCTCAGGAAGGAATTTCTTTGGGTAATGAAGCTAAATTTTGACAATGAGGTGGTGATGGGTGCTTCTTGCACCCTTTTAATTGTCTTCAACACGATGTCTAGCAGGGGTAGCCGCAGGGCTGCCACCATTGCACTGGGACTGCAGCCAGCCCTTCCTTCCCCTGCCACACGCAACTGCTTCGTGTTGCCTGAATTCTTCTCCTCCTTCCCTGTTTTTAACAATTCCTCAAGAACACCAGACATACTTTTTGCCCACAGCAACTGAAAAACATCCTGTGAGATCTCCTATCTTCTTCACTTGCTGATTTGTATTGGTTTCAGTAGGACAGAGTTATAACAATGTTATGCATTTTTGAAATTGCCTCCAAAATAGTGACAGTAGAGAAATGTTTTTGGCAATGTTTATACTAGTGCAAGATAAAACCTAGCTTAAAAACTAGGCTTGTAACAGTATGACAGATTTCTACTTATTTTGCTAAGCATAAATACTGAGAGAAATAAATCAACTTCCCAACAGGTTTGGTAAAATATTTATTTCAGGAGCCTTTTATATTTAAATATGTATAATTCCTATAGAGATCTTTGAGATGTAACACAGTGACAAGTTTTTGAACTCTTATATCATTAATTCCACCATGCTGTACGTTACTATTTTAAAAATATATACACAATCAAAGCTGTCTGTTAAGCCATGTGAAATGGTATGATGGTTTGACCCCTTAATTGAGGCAATTGGTTTATTTCACAATACAAAGAATTACAGTAACCACTGATTTTTATTTTTATTGGCAGTTTCTGCACAGATATCAAAAACATCTTATAGTCCCATGGAAGATAGATAGTACATTTTTTTTCTGCAGGAGATCCCTTCAAATCCATATGTGAAAGAGAGAAGCGCTACTGGCTTTACTCTCCCTTTTTTTTGGATAAACATCAGAATTATGTGGTCTTCAGCAGTGCCAATTCTCAGTGCTTTCTAAGAGCTAAATAGATTCAAAAATCAAAGAAACTTCCAAATATAGCTTTTGGAAATTGATAAATGTTTTAGCATTATGAATTTCACAGAAAAGAAGGAAAAAACAGAACTAAATATGTATTAATGGATTTTCTCAGTTCTGGGAATATCCTCCTATGATTTCTGTTGTAAAGTGTTAAATACAATGGAAGTCTGTTTAAAGACATTAGTCTTTGAGCTTGTGCATCAGAATTGATTTATTTCATCTGATTTTCTCCTTTGAACAGAATTTGCTTGGAAAACTCTGGTGCTTGAGGTTTGGCTGCAGTTGCTTTCATAGAAAATACAATCAATTTATCAAATTCAGGCTTCGCTTCTGTATTTTTTTCTGTTGGCTTTTGATTTTTGGTGTTATGGGAACTGACTGGTTTAGTTGGTTAAGGTTTCTTATAGGTTACTTAAAATGTTTTCAGATATGTACATTACTAATTTTTTTTTTTTTTTTTCCTGTATCTGTTTATTTGACTTAGGCACTTAAAATGTATTAACCATTTCATTTAGCTGTTAACAATACGAGGACGTATTGGTTTGGCGACAAAGGGTAGCATAATTATGTAGGATTTTTTCCTCATCCACTGGATCCCACGCTGTTTTCTTGGGTTGCACTTTGTTTTCTTTTGTCAGCCAGAGCTGTCCTCTTTAGTTTCCACTTGGGCAGAGTGAAATAGCATCGCGTACGCTTCTGGTAACCTATGGCTATGTAAGATCTCATAACACAGAACAAAGCAAGATACAAGACCAGATAGGCTTTAAAGTGGATTGTCTGTAAAGCCTTGTACTTCACCAAATCTGTGCTGTCATCCATTGCTATACGTGACTGGTCTCATTTTGCAGTCTGTCAATGTTCCTGCTGAGTCCTTCCGAGCCATGCATTAGCTCAGAGGTATCTAAATCCCCAGCAACCACAGATGCATGTCTGGACAATACCACGAGGCACCTGAGCTGTTCCCTTTTGTAGACTCTTCTCTGTGCCTTCTGATATTTTCCCAAGCAAATGCAGATCAACGTTACCACTAATAAGGAGGAGAAATGCTGTTTTCTTCCACCAATGCCTACAGCACTATAAATGATCTTTTGTAGAGTTTTTATGCAATGCTAAATATTACTATAAGTCCTATGGAAAAAAATGTTCTTTATCAAATATTTATTTATTAGCTATAAATGTTCAGAAAGAATAAAGACATCTTTGCTTATGTATTTCTGCAGACAATTTTGCAGAGTGCTAAAAATGAACATTCCATTGGAAAATAATGAATTCATTAATATTTGCACAATTTTAATATATATAGCATGCGTTATCTGTAATACACATAGTTTGACCCATTCTGACCTATTTTTGTGCCCTGTATTCACCTGGGAAGCTTTGTCCTGAACATGGCTATTATAATAAAGATTTACACTTAGGATATCTGCACTAGAAGTTGATACTGTATTAACCATCTTGTGTGGAAGTGAATAGTGCTTGAGTGAACAGGTATAAATAGGAACATGTGTCAACTCAAAGCTTCATGACAGGTGCATTTAGATATAACACATGATACATCACAAAGTAACATCTTAGCCAGAAAACTTGAAAAGACCCGGTTTTCTAAAGAATGCAAAGATGAAAGACAATATTTTCCAGGGAGAGCTGCCTTTATATTTTCTTCTGAAAGCTCCAGGCCTTCAGAAAGTGTTTTAATAGGTATTTGTTATTTGAATCTATGTGGATAATTACCAGGTCAAACTTCTTTGTAATTTTCTTCTCTTCGTTCAGTCTGCACTTCAGAGCTGGCACGATGCTGACTTTTCCTTCCTTGGATGCTCCGAGTGATGAGAGAGACCATGCTGGAGGAGGGATCGGACCCGTAATCAGCTGCTCAGGTTGGAAATGCAGTTTATTCTTGGATACACCTTTCAGAAGCAAACACCACACTAAACTGATTTTGCTTTCCCGGCAACTTCACAGCACCACTTGCGCTGTCCTCTCCACAACTGAGCAGCACTCAGCACAAGTCACGAAAACAATGGAAACTTTCTTCTTTACTTTTGGAGAGAAAAAAGTGTTTTTGTTTGCTTTCTATTAAGTATTCAGGAAGCACTAGTCCCTTGAGGAGAGAAACTTTATAAACAGGAACATTGAGACTAGGTCAGCAATTACTAAATCTCAACTTAAAAAACATATCTTTTTGTTTTGACACAAGCTGTGTTTCCCACAGCTCAGTTTAGGGAATTGAAATTGACCCAGTTGTGTTGATCTCAGTCTGCTAAACTGGGACATTAACCTACAGCTACAGCTAGGAGAAAGGATTAGATTACTTAACATGTTAGCTAACATCAGTTTGATCTTCATTTCTTCTTATACAGATAAAGTGTGAACAAATAAAGTTATTCGATGTCTTTTGTTTCATAAGTAAGTTGAAGTAGATTGATGACATATAATCCTAATTGCTTTTATTTAGGAACATTAAAACCAATTCATTGATGCCTTTTATTCTGAATTTCACGCTTAGAGAATATTCTCATTGACCTCAGAAACACACTTGTGCAACAGATGCAAAACTATATCTTTTTCCACCAGAATTACTCTTTATGAATCTTATGTAGCTGTAATCAGAATGTTACTGAAGCCCTGACAGCTATTAAAAATAGACTGGTGACAATATTGGAAACAAAAGACTTGTCTTGAGAAGACAATTCATGCAAGCCCCAAACAAGTCTTTGGAAGGCTGGAAATTGCATATCACCCAAATGCAATGTGGCCAGCAAACGCGCTGTGTTGTAGAGGAGGGCTGGGGAGACCAAGAAGTCACTCTGATTGATCCCTGGGGTCGTGAATGGCGAGGCAGGCTTGCTGGGTGAGATTTAAGTTCCCCCAGACTAACCTGGCCCTTCACCTCCTATGGGACTGATTGCTGGCTGCAGGCTGTACAGAGCTTTTTTTGGTCATCCTTGGAATTTTAGTATGAAAATGAGCAATAATGATGGAAGAGCAGTGAAGTGCTGTTAGTGGAAACTGCAGAGTTACCAGAAAGTGGTTTAAGGAAACGTTACCCTTAAATATGAAGACAAAGGTCAAATAAAAGAGATGCCTTATCCTGTATAATGTACATCATGTTGCTCAGATCCCTGAGCTGGGTACAGTGTAAGTCCGTGGGGAGTCAGTAAGTGTGTGTATGTGACTTATGACTCTGACATGACACTATTATGTTTTAGTTTTTAGCATTTTTAAAGAGTAGGTAATAGTTATGAGAGATGAGGAACTTTGAATTAAGTACTGCAGTTATACACAGAAGGATAATTTGGTTTTGATAAATTGTCCTGAGCCTGTTAACTAATAACACAATTTTTTTAAGTAGCATCTTACCAGTACAAAAAAGAGGTAGTATCATTATTAATGTCTAAACTATAGTGTGTTTCACACAGGATTATGGTAAAGGTCAGACCATGTTTCGCTGAATTAAAAGCTATTCTGAGCTATAGCATTCCTAATCAACTCAGACCTAAAGGTGCATAGCTCAATTATAATGAGGCACAATGAATTTAAATAAACTGTGCAACACTGTGTAGTGATTTATAAATGCACTGTGATATCCTTTTAACTCATTAGCAATGAATGATACTACTATATGTATTCTCCAGTATTTTCTGCTATGTAATTATTTTTACTCACAATGCTTCTTAGAGAAGACACCTTTTGTTGTTCCTTTATAATATGTGGGATGCTAAATGCAACAGGGGCTATCTTGATAAACACAGAAAAAGAAAAACAAAACAAACCCCAACCCTGCAGTAGTTAGTAGAGCAAAGTATTAACTGTTTTTAATGTGAAAATCTGTGATCACAAGTCTATACTATCTGGCATACAGCTACTGCCAGGGTCAAGGATGGTTCCTAGGCTTTGTCATAGGAGCACAAATACTTTTACCTGAAAAGAGTATATAGGGAATATTTAGTGGAAAAGGAATTTCCTGGATCTGGGACACAGCCACTAGAAAAAAGGGTTGCAAGAATGTTTTGGTGGGAAAAGACAGCATGAAAAGAGGATAATAAATGTGGTTTGCAACATGTTGTGCCATAACATGGCCATTACAGTTTGGGAATGTTAGTTTGTAGGAAGGGTGAAATATTTTGTGAAATAATGTTCTAAGAACCTTCTGAATGTTATACAGCTGTTTGAGAAAGTTGAGAAGAAGATGTTAAATAATAATTTATTGATTAATAATTAATTACTAATTGATATAATTTGGTTTGTATTTGCCAGTATGGAGAACATTAAGAAAATAATTTCTGTAGGTTCTGGGCTCTTATGCTCAAATTTTCAAGGGTGTTGTGCCCCTTAAATCCATACCAATGGATCCACCTCAAATGTGGCCAGTTTTCTGAAACACTGAGCCTGTGTTAACTCCCAGTTTTGGGTGTTTTATTAGCATTAGATGTGTACGTAAGATGAAGAACAGTGGCATACAACTATCTGAAAACACAATTAAGCAACTGATTTTCCTCCCTTATTCCCAGCAATATCAAAAAATAAGTTTACCTGTCTGTGAAACGACATACAAGCTTTGTAAGCCATCCCTTGAGTGGATGGTTGTAGAATTTTCCCTATGCAGTTGGTAGACTCATAATATACACATTTGGTCTATAAATTATGTTTGTTCTTGGAAATCTTGCCCTTGACATGCTTAGCCTGTAAGGAAGTGTGTGTGTATATATGTATGTGTCAGTGACATTTGGATTGGAGTCCTGCTGTCAGTCCAGCCACCCACAATCACACACAGACAGACACATGTTTTTTTGGATTCTTGATGCATCTCAACCAAGATTTGTCAAGCACACACCACAGTTTTAACAATCAGATGTGTAACATCAGATGCATGGTTAATTTCAGTTGTATTCAGTAAATTAAATCTCCTAGTGATGTGAGATCAGATCACTGGGCTTTCTTGCTTTTTTTAAAAAAAGAACAGGAAAATAAAAACAAAATTACTTTTATTTGCTTTTCTTTTTCTGTCATCAGAAATGTTACTTAACAGATACAGAGGTACTACACATTAGCAAGTTTGGCAACAGACTGATTCTCTCTAATGTGAATAACCTCACTCACATAAAACTAAGGGTCCCAAATCCTCCCACTTAACTTGTGTACTTTTCTTCTAAGAGCTGAGAGACAAAGGTGCTGCTGGTTCAAACTTAAGTCAGCAGGGCTAGAAATGACTAGAAACACTACCCAATACTGCATGAAAATGTAGAAGATCAGACTTCCTAGTGAATTCAACTTTCTAAGAACCAAGGAAGCTTGCTTACCTATCCAGCAATTTTCTCTCTTGGCCATGACTCCATCTACATGCATAAATATCTCTAAATGACCTTTGCAAAAGACATTTCATTTGTTGATTAGAAAAGTACACTGGCACACTGATCTGATCTTATTTACAAAGGTGACTAGCAGTATTTACAATGTAAAGCTTTTTGTAGTGAAAATCAAAAATTGTTGTTCTTATAAATGAATTGAAGCTACTCACATTTCTGGTATATCCTTGATTTTTTTTTTTTTTTTTTTTTTTTTTTTCCCCCCTTTTTTTTTTTTTTTTTTTTTTTTTTTTTTTTTTTTTTCAAAAGGAGGGGAGGAGGGATAAATCTAGCTTGACTGCATGGTAATAATTCCATCTACCCACTCTTGCATTAAGTGATTATCCCACTGGAAGTCAGTGATCTGCTTTGAAGTCCTCAGCTTCAAAAGAGTCACCACATGAAGCCTATTCATATAAGCAGGGGTTCCTCTAAATAGAAAAACATCCTCTGCATCTCACTCTTAATTTTTGCAGTTGATGAAATGCCTTTCAGCATCAATAGGATTTTAAGATTACCATAATTTCTTCTCAGATGCACAACTAGAAGGGCAAGGGCTTGGAGGCCTGACTTTGGAGGTTGGATTCCCTTTAATAATCAGGATGAAACAATTGGAGGATGATTTTGATTACCTGCTGTCAAAGTATTCCCCAGATTTCTTCAGTGTGGAGTACTTCTGTTATCAAGTCAGTACATTTTCCAGACAATGAAATATCAAAGAATATTTTTGCTCATTTGAGAGATAGATTATAAACCTGGAGAGAGAAGGCAGAATGGGAAGAATGCCGATTTCATAGGTACTGATATCTTAGCAACCCCTACCAAAGGGCCTGATCTGCACTCTTGAAGATCCTGTGTTTAAATCAGAAAGAAAATTGCACAAAGCTTTTATAAACATAGCTAAGCATTCTGCAGCATGCCCTATAAAAAGATACTTGAGGTTACCCATTCAAAAATGCACTCACAGTAATGTCCATGACTAACACAAATAGAGGCTAATTACATTTATTTTAAGGTAATGTCCCAGATGCATACTTAAAGCTGCAGCCTTGCCCTTATGTTCATGGTTGTCCATGAATTATATAACATATTTCTGCGAATAAGCAAGCAAACAGATATATGAAAGCATATCTTCACTGCGTTTAATTTTATCCAAAACATCAAATCTTATCCAAGAAGAGGAACAAAGCGCTAGAAAGATCATTTTAGGTCATCATTTCCATTACCCTGATACTGCATGTAACCACGTCATAAGACTCTCACTTTAATCAAACTCCAACATGTGTGTATTAATTTTTGCGTACTCTAATTTGACTCATGTTGTTCTAAAATATTTGGGAGGAAGATCTGCAGGGAATGGTGTTCTTCTTCAGATTTACAAGGAGGAGTAGGAAATGATCCAGTTGCTAGTAATGCTGTCTTCCCTTACAGAGAGGTATGAGCTCATGGAGATCAGAGAACACCTTCCTGGGGGACTCGGGGCGGGGGGGGGGAGGTATTTTTCCCTGCTTCCTGTTTACCTTTTCTTTCTGTTTCATTTTGTTTCCTTTTCTCTTGGTCTTTCCTCTACAAATCTAATTTCTCAGAAGATTTGTTTTCCTTATTATAGTTATTTGTTCTCACATAAATCTCTAATGTTTGATCTAAGCCATTTCTGCATAATGTTGCATACAATGGTTTACTTTTCTACTTTCCTGAGTGGAAAAGTGGAACATCTCTTCCTGTGTGGTGGCTTGTTGGCCTCTTATCCTAGTAGAAAGGGGTGTGTGTGGGAGGGTATAAACAAGCTAATTACTGATTCCCACTAATAATTAGTATACATAATGCATAAAAGTTCCTATTTCTTGCTAAATCCAAGTTGAAAAGAGTGTTAAGAAAAGATGCCACCAAAGGAGGATAAGAGAAGGAGCTGGAGGTCCTGCTGCCTGGTGCAAGTGAGGACACAAGTTCCTTTCCCTCACTGCTTAATTACCATAGGAGGGATGATGTGAATTATGAAGTTATGAAGAGGTGGGGAACCTGAGACAGAACATTACATGGGAATGAATACAAAAAAAGTTGTGTAGTAGTTATGGAGAGATTGTTCCCAGATGATTTGAATTAATAAAATTGTGGTTTGATTAAGCCACATATATTATATCCTGTCCTTTTTTACTCTCACATCCAGAATGAAACACTGACTGTATGGGGAAATCATGACACTGCTGCTTCCATCCACAGACATAAGTGCAACTTCCCCTGAACAAATAATCTTTTTTTCCTTCTCATATGCAGCAATTTTTCAGCCACTGCTGTTCTGCCCCTTTTCTTTACATAGAAGGAGAAGGCTTCTTTGACATACTCTTCTCTCTCTCTCATCATTTGCATCAATGAACAGGATTTCAGCTTCATATATATATAAACACTTCCTCCCTTGGTGCCGGAAAATGAAAAATTAAATGTGGTGAAAAATAAAGAATCTATGTCTGCATTAAAAATAGTACACTGCTTACTCCTCCAATACATGTACAAAACTGTACACCCAGTTGCAGGTGCAACCGCAAAAGGAAACTTTGGGAGAAGTGTAAATTGTGTGTGTGCTTTTGGATGTTATGTAGATTTGCATATTCTATGTTTGCAGCTTAGACTCAAATTTTTAAAAGTGATCCCAGAAAGATTACGAGACAAGAAAGAATTTTGACAAGCGTGGCATCTGTGTACAAGTGTGTGTGTATGTATCTATCTATGCATCTATCTATTCCCTATGTAATGCATACTGAATATTTTAAAAACGCTATGAAAAATAAACCTGAATTCCTTGAAAGATAGTTGTTTACAAGAGTACCTCGACGTCCTGCTTGCTTTGTTGCTCTCTAGGTTGCATCATATATCATTTGGTTATACATGCTTCTTTCTCTTGGTATTTCTTTTTATGCTGTCAGATCCTGCCATGTCCATTCAAATCTAAAATTGTCTGAAACTATCTAAGTAACAACAAATCTGCTGTGTGAATAAAATCTTTATGGCGAGCTGCTAGGTTTCCAAGGCACATGCATAATAGAAATTCAGTATCACTTCATTTGAGTACAGGCACTGCTAGCTGCATATCATGGAGTCCCACAAATTGTCCTATGAAAAGAAAGATTATGACAGAAAGACAGCCCTATGTATAAGAGTCTACTAAATGTATTCCACAGCCAGCTGTGTGAATCACCTTGGGGAAAAATGCATATGAATGCACATGTATATTAGAGAGGCTTCTAACAATGATCTCATTCTGTACCAACTCTGAAATACTTTTAAAAAATATGACAGTTTAGCTGAATTATCTGGAGAAGACATTTGGAAAGGCTGCCTGAACATGAATTGTGTTAATTCCAGAGCTCTCTGAAATGTAGCAGTTTTGGTTAACAGGGGTTCCTGAGAACATCGGTTTTTGGCCTCAGTTAAAGTGTGCTTGCAGACCCTAATTTCTCTTTGGAATCTGAGTTTGTAAAGTATTTCCGAATGGAGCTGAAAATGCTGAAGCATATTAAATGTTGACATTACATGAAAATATGCCACAAATGAATGAAATGAAACCATGTCTGTTTGTCTAAGCTGGGCTTTGGCTGACAGAAAGGCTTAGCGTTTCTTTGGAGAATGAGAGTATAATTTGGGAAGTGTCATGAAATCCAAAATCAAATAAATTAAATTAAGTTCAATATTTTATTATAAAGATTGCATAATGTATTTCTTCCTATTCTAGCTTTATTGTTATTTTTAATAGAATACAGAAAATATGCTAAACTCCAGTAGTCCTCCATGATAATCGTATCAACCACTCCTACTCCCTCTATTGTCTCTTCATGTGTGCCCATAAAGTCAAATAAAAGCAGGATTCATTGCAAGTAGACACAACCATGTTCTGTTAATCTAGTTAATATATTAATTAGTAGGAGGGGAAAATGTGGCAACACATACCTTACCATGGGCTGCATGAGCCTCCTGTGGACCTCGGATGTGTTCTTGCATTGCTGATCCATTCTGAAATCCATGTTACCCCATCCTGACTGCTATTGCCTACCTATGTACAGCTAGTATGAGTGTGCCTGCTATACTTGGAGCCTTTTTTTGGTGCACTGATAAAATTCAAGTCCACTTCTTTCTATATAATATTCAATTATAATACAGATAAGTTCTGTGCATACCATATTCATATATTGGTGTATATATATTTACTTAGCTATGTCTAAATATCAAGCAGCAAAATTTCAGTGTAAAATTCTCCAAAGATGAGGCATAGCTCTATAAATTAAATCTTAAATGTAAATTAAAAAAAAAAGATTGGGATTTTACACCTTTAGTACTACTGAAATGCTTTTGATTTAAGTCCTTGGGAATTCTTTTGTTCTTTCTCCCATAATTGAAAATTGTCAAAAATGAACATACTCAATATTATTATTACTCCAGAAGTTCAGTATTGACAAAGAAATAATAAATTTGCATTGTAGGTAAAAACATTTGAAATAGATGTCACCTGTGTTTGTAATGAATTGTATCTTTGTAATCTTGCTCCTTCCCAAGAAATTAAATACAGCCTAATTACATTCAAAGATTGTAATGATAGTAAGGAAAAGACAAATAACTTAAAAAAATTCTGAAGTAGAAGGATCATCTTAATAGATTAAACTATCAAAATGTCCTTCAAAGGCTAGCTGAAAACTGATCAGATCTGACATTCCTGAAGAAAAAACTTCTGAGCCAGGTGACCTCAAGCAGAAATCACAAGGAAAAAGCAAACAATGTTTTTGAATTTTTCAAGGGATGTTCAAGACAGGTGTTCAACAAAAATGTAGTGTCCCTAAATAACGTTTCCAGTGGGGATTGTCATGGAAGATCAGCATGGATGAAAGCTAGAAAAAGTGTCTCTTCTTTCCTGTATGAAGCCTTTAACAGAATTTAATTTCTAAACTGTATGGATTATGTTTTTTAAATTTATCCAGGAGGCAACACTGCACTACTGGAAAAAAATTTAGTGAAGTTTTTTGATTTTTTTTGTTTGTTTGTTTTTTGCTGGTACCACTGGACCTTTATTAAGGGTGAAATCTTAGTACACTTTGAGAGTCTAAAAGATTGTTGAGTTAATACCCCTGTCACACAGGCAGAAAAACACCCAATGTTTTGCACAAAAGGAAAATACCTGCAAACAGAGTCATTAGGCCAGGTAATTACCTAGGCCTGGTTGAACTTCCTACTGAATTCAAAACAATAAGAGCACCTTACAAAACCAGCCCACTTGCTTAAGTGCACAAATTCAGATTTAATAGCCTTCTTTTAACTATCCAGTTTAAAAATGAGCCAGTGATCTTACAATCTAATAAAACATAATCATGCTTTATTCAAAATTCAAAATTCTAAGTGATTTTTTTTTTTTTCTTTAAGCAAGATTTCACCTGCTTGAGATCAATATTACTGATCTAACAGAATTTGTTTAATGGTAGAAATGTTAAACCAAAATTACTTCAAGTGCCACTTTAAAGGTGAAGAGAATTCCTTCTAAGCTTTTTTTTTGCTTTTTCCTTGTATGTTTCCAGTTTTATCCCCTTCCTTCATGGCACTTGATCCAAAAAAGTCGTAATGGGCTGTGTGAGGCTGGGGGTCCAGCATCACCTTCCAGTTCCCTTTCACAGAGACTGAATTCCACCCTTACGCGGAGGTTCACTTGCCCCTGTTTTGAAGACTAAAGAGGAGAGTATTTGGTGCTTAGACTTTTCCTTGCACAGTAAAAAAATCTCCTCCATAAGTAGTTCCATTTTCAGTGGGAGAACTCACTTTAGCAAAGCAAACAGGATTTGGCTCTTTTATTTCTGTGAATTCTTATTTCTTAAGCACTACTTAAAATTCCCTTCATTTCGCCCCTACCTGCAATAGAGAAAAACCTTATTCAATAGGCTATTTATACTCTTTGTATTAGCTTTATTTATTTATTTTAAACCAACACGTTAGGCAAAAATAACTTTGGTAAAATGGTTGTCTTTCTGCATTTCGTATCGCTACTTTTTTTGGCAGGATTGTCATATGAAAGTCAGATAAAGGTTCATTCTCCTTGAGCAGAGCAAATGATAGCAGCCAGCCTCAGGTCAGTCCTGCCTCTTGAGATACAGAGTTCATCATATACTTTCAGAAAGCACTACTGTCTGTGTCTTGCAGACCTGCGAATTCAGTATTCTCAACCCTGAAAACAACTACTGTATTGTGACAGCTCTGTCCTTCGTATTTGTTTATTTTTTATCTGAATCACAAGACTACATTGTATTTTAGCTTGTAGTATCTAAAAGGTATGATACTTCATCCTGGTGCTTGACAGTATCTAGCTTACATCTGTGCCCCTCACGGTTCATAAGGTGTCACTCACCTGCCGGTCAGCACAGGTAGATCTTCTGCGAAGATGTCTCCTGAATTGCCTGACCATGCACTGCCACCATCGCTCTCTCTCATGATACCCCACTGGCGAGGGTATTGCCTGGAGTCATGGAGGACATTCAGCTTCTCCAAGGTACTTTGCCCAGGACGATAGAGAAGCACGTCCCTGCAGAGGATCTACAGTCCCGGAAGGAAAGACAGGTGCCTGCACTTGTTTTTCAGAAATCCTGCCTCTGTCACAACTATCACCTCAGTACTTCTACATAATAGCCTTCTATATAGGGTACCTGTGGGTCTGTCATTATGCTGATGGACATCATACAAGGCAAGTGGAAACATGTGAAGTTTTGCTATTAAAATGCAAGATGATGGTGCCTGTGGTACAACTGTGGAGGAGATATAAGGACTCTGAGAAGCTGGTTCTATATATCATTTGATTGCATTAGGTGAGAAATATCTGCAGCACTTACGCTTGAGAAATTATGCATCCAGAGATGGATGAATACTGCTAGAAATTAAAACAGGAGGAATTTATGAAAGAATTCTCTTTTGAATAAAGTTGTAAGGCAACAAAACTGTTAAAAGAAAAAATCATAAGCACTGAACTTTTCACATAGATATTGAAAAGTATCAGCCTGTCTTTCTTGTTATTTACATTTTTAGGAAAAATTGGAAATAACTCAGTTACTGAAATATTATAGCACTGATGCAAGAGGAGAACTGGGAGGCATGCTTGCAGAACATGTTTCAAAATATATATAAACTGATTTTTATTTTAGATAACATTGATTTTTAGAGACAAAATTTGTCCAAAAAGAAAATACAAAATATTGTGTGACTAATTCACATATATCTTAATTTGAATTCCTATATTTTGGGAATAAACGTTTTAAGAATATACTATGGAGCAAAAATTATTTAAAGTACAATCAGAACTAACTTTTTCAAAATGTTTTTTTGTGGAAAATTATGAAGTACACTCGCTTTTACATTTCTGAAGAAAATAAATTTCTGTCAAAATTCTTGTGCTTATTCCAGTCTTGAGGAATTTTTAGAAAGATCTGGCAAGGTTATTTCTCTGGACATCTTTGGAATTTACTGGTATGTAAAAGTGGGGGAGGTGACTTTCTGTTAATTGAGTCATTCAAATGATGACAAAACTCAAAAGTATATTCATTAAAAAATACTCAACTGACAAGAGATTTAATGCTCAGTGGGGACAAATGGTTTAATGTATTTAAAGAATTTTAGAGACTGATCTTGTGAAGGCTTACCATTGTGAGTAGCTCTACTGAGGTAAATTATACTATATATTTTTACATTTAAAGACCTGTGTAACAGTACAGTGGAATTACTGAAGTTCTTTAAATTAATCTAGAGCTTAAGTATGCAGCAGGATCTGGATCTGGGACTATATTTTAGTTTGAAAATCACTGCATGTGCATATTATTATGAATAGAATTTCATTATATTTGACTGTACACTGTATCTGAGCTCTGTAATGTGCATATCTGAAATAACATACACAGAATGTAAGTCTGCTGTGGTTATCCCTATGCCAGTGTGATCAAAAAATACCTGCAATACATTTATTATAAGCTTACTGTGGTATCTTGAGTTCATTTGAATCTCATTGTAAAAAAAAAAAAAAAATCTGATGAACTGATAAACAAATATACTTAACCATTTTTGAAAATGAAATATTCATTTAAAATCTTAATCTCTGTTGATTTGAGTGCAAATTCTTACTGGCTTATTAAGTAATACTTTATTACAGTATTTTCAGTAGTGGAATTTGGATTTTTTGTATGTGGAATTCTGTTTCCTACCTCAGAAGTTCAACAGAGGTTCAAAATCAGTATTGGTGTAAACAGGTATAACTTTAAAGTCTAGATACTTATATTTAGAGTATGAGATTGCTTTATTTTTATGCACTTGCATACCATAGCATCGCCAGTTATTTACCTTGAATTTTTAGATTAGAATCTCTTGAGAGCTCAAAGCTAATTCAGTAAAAACAGGAGATTTTTTGCTTGGTTTCCTTACACAGGCAGGTCTGCTCGGAGCAGTGGCTGGTTATGCTGAAAAGGATTCTCTGAACCTGGTGAACTCTTTGATAAGGCCATCTGAGTTTAGAGGTTCTAATCCACCACATACATGATTGGGTGACTCCCAGTTTTGTTGCATGAATTTCTCAGACTCTCCATCTTTGATTTTCTCATTAAATTTTTATTAGAAATTTTTGTGTAAACAAAAAATACTTATGAATTAGGCATGGCCTAAATTCTTAGCTTCTTTTATGTTTATGCTTCTCACAATTTTGACATACAGTGGGTATACTCACAAGAGGATTTGGACTAAGAAGCGTT
Source organism: Phoebastria nigripes (assembly GCA_035582835.1). Lineage (NCBI taxonomy): Eukaryota > Metazoa > Chordata > Aves > Procellariiformes > Diomedeidae > Phoebastria > Phoebastria nigripes. Next base: position 1,887,787 of record JAYKAV010002821.1, on the reverse strand, counting down.
ATACTACAGTAACATAAGAAAGAAAGAGAAGGTTTTTATAAAAATAATTTTAACATTCATATATATCTTGTCTTGCAACTTTTGAATGCTTACCTTGTAATGGCATATCAAGTATAACTTAAAATAGACAATTAAATGGTCATTTAGGATTAGTTATTGTGATTGTGCGTACACATATAGTAACTTTTGAAGTCTGTAATACATTTTACAGCAATATCATGTATATTGTGTATTGCTTTTCTGCTCTTCTATGAAGGAAGAGTAGGGAAATAATTTCACACTGCATATAATGCATTGGATATGAAGGAAACTTGAAAATTATTTAGTTACAGATTTCTCTGACCAGGCTTGCAAAATGGCATATATTATGTTAATGGGCAAGAATTTGAAAATGAACTTGAATATTAAACACAGTAAGTTTGGGTTCTGACATGAATGCAGGCATGGTTGGTGTATAGCATAGAAAATAGATTCTTTTTTAACCCTTTCAGGTCTCTTACAGAGTAAGAGATTGTCTATGTCAAAATACACATAATTATAAGTGAAATATCAGACAACCATCTGTATTGCTATTAAAGTCTAGTCCCTGTCATATCAAATCCCACAGCTCATCCTGTGCTCCTCCACATCAGTGCATTTCTAAGTCAACAGTGTTGTGCTCTGTTGGCTAAAATAAGCTCAAGTACAGCAGACTTTACTGCTAATAATCCTAGGAGATGAGCTGCTTCTGCCTTTGCAGCAGCCCCGCACATCCTTCAAGAAGCGTGCAGAAATGGTGAGCGCCGCTCTCTGGAAATTGGCCACACGAGTCGCATATGGTTCACTGGTGATTGCTCAGTTTGTGGTGGAGGCATCTATTACAGCTGTAATCATGGCTGAAATGTGAAAGACTAACAAGCACATTATGTACTCTCATCTTCAGTATGTCAGATGTGTCATCGGCTTTTGGCCAGTTTTTAAGCAGTTTCTGAACTGTATAATAGGGGTAGACACATGCTTAGCCATTTTATTTGGCTTCAGCCAAAAGTGATTAGAATTACATGAGATAAATAGGACTCTAGTCTTCCTCAAGGGCTGACTGGTCACCCTGAGAAGTCACACCACACGTTGCACAGGGAGAACACTGTGCTCCCCATCCTTGGAGGTACTCCAAACTAGACTGGATGAGGCCCTGAGCAACAAACCCCATGTGACTTTGGAGTTGGCCCTGGCTGAACAGGGGATTAGACCAGAAGACCTCCAGACACCCCTTGCAAATGAAGTTACTGCATGCTTCCATGACTGTGAGCACCACTGGGTATGTCCATACTAATGCCTTTAGAAACCACAGTGTGCAGAGCACAGAAGTGACAGGGACCATGTTACCTTAACATGGCACTTTGTTTCCCATTTTGTCCTGCCGAGTGCTAGTGAACCTATCACCAAACCTTTCATGTAGAGCACACAGAAAGTCACACGCTTCATCGTCCTTCCACAGCCCAACATGCAACGGAATTGAGTTGCATAGGAGTGGATCATCGGAGGCAAACATGAGAATTAAGGTGATCCCCTCCTGTGGCTGTGTGAGACCATGATACCTGTGTACTTATCCCTCTAGTCCTCAAAACAGAAATATCTCTGTCCTCTTCCTTAATTCTCTGAGCAAGCACTGGGCTATGAGACACTGGTTCGTAGACCACAAGTAACTTCTGTGCTCCTCTGCAGAGATTTGTTTCTTTTCCTTACAATACAGGTGCATGACTGAGCCTTTCCCTTATCTCTAGCTCTTCCCATATGAAACAGAAACATTCTGTTTAAAATTAGAATTTTTTTCATGGTCTTTCAAACCCTTGGCATCCCTGAATGGCAGGCATGGGGAAAGCAGATGTGCCTGGGAGTGTCTACAAATGCTCTTACTGACATGTGTGTGCTAGAGAGAAAAAAATCAGAGATGAGACTTAAGCTCAATTCTGCTTATTTGGGCTAGTAATGGACATGCACGGCGCATGGTTTATTGCCAGGCAGAGTAATGGCAGTCTTCTTGTCAGTGTCACAGCCTTTGCAATCAATCTGTTTAACTACAGGAGTGGAAAACTGAGAATGGTCAGGTGTCCAAAGCAGGTTCACTTGGTGGTGTGTCCCATATTGGCCGAGGGTAAACCTTTTCACCTCTTGACAACACCAAGCTCTGACTTTGACTCTCTGCTTGAGGTTGATTCTGCTCAGAGGTGATGAGAAGGAGAGGAGGGCAGAAAGGAACAATGAATCCCATGACAGACAGTGACAGGGTGCTTTTGCACCTGTGTTTGCCAGCTGACAGAAGATGTGTTCGTGTATTTCTGAGTTTTTCCACTGAAAATTGAATCACCATCTTTGTGTGGCGATTTTGCTTTCCTGCTCGGCAGCGTTGGTGGCCTTCTGAGCAGGTGTCGTGCTAGATCAAAAAGTGTACAGAAATGCATTGTTATGAATATATTTAGCAGCTCACTAACTGCTGTTTCAGCTGGAGTGGGTAAAGATTTGGGAAGGGCAGGCAGGAGGGTCCAGCTCCCAAAAATGCGCTTGGGTCATTTTCCAAAACAGGTTGTTTTATGTGAAACTGCTAAAAACTCTAACATAGCTAAGAATTTACTAAAATGAGACTTCTAACATGGCTTTGGAAATGTTTATTAACAGTTACTCCAACTCTGAGGTTTTTGCATTTGCTTTGGCAGGGCATTAAAACTGTTCTTGCAACTGGTTGTCAAAGGCAGGAACTAAACTGGCTGTAGATAACCTTGGGCTAGCCAAAAATGTTAATTTTGGCCCAGGTCCTAACTAGACATATGGAAGAAGAGAGAGCATGTGATAAATGTAATGGATTCAATTTTTCCTGAAATCAATGGTCAGCCTGGCTAAGGGTCTTCACGGGGTCTCAGAAGGAGTTAAATGATGAGCACAACTGTTGGGAGAGAAAGAGCATTTCTGAAAGCTACTGCTGATAAGTAGTTAAAGCTGTTCAAAAGCAGCTGCTGCTCTGAATGTGGAAGTGCACCTGTGAGTTGTCATACTCACAGCTAATTTGCCACCGAAATACCTGCACTGGATTATAGGTACTTACAGATAGATTAGCAATGCAGTGCTGTATGCACTCCATCCTTTCACTTCTCTGTTTGGGAATGACTTGTGGCTGGAGCCATGTTCTTTCCTAACAACCTGGAGAATGTGGCATAACCACTTATTTAGAAAATGGTTGATTATTTCTTAAGAGGTTTCATGTAAGTTATGGGTTTTCTGAAAGGAGATGTTAATTCCTGGTTGTGTTTTATCTTAAATCCTTTATCGTGAAAAAAAAAAGCCCAAACAATAAAAATCAGAAAAAGCTGATAAGGACATGCTTTGGTTGGTCTGTTACTCAGCCATCAATACACATTTAACTGAAATGTCACATTTCCTGTTCAGACAAAATACCGGCTATCCTGAAGAGCTGTCTCTGCAGCTTCAACATGCAGGAGGCTAATAGTTAATAGTAAACATTTTTTTTTTTTTTTTTTTTCCCAGAGCGTATTTCCACTGAAAGAGCGAAGCATTACAGTAGACCGGATGTTTTAGGTCATTTATTTTGTTTTTGCTTTGGGTCATTTTACAGAAGCACTTCTGCTCTCTAGCGTTAAAATGAGAGCCACTCTACTCCCCAGATATTACCCAGCAGCACTTGGGGGCTCTTAATGATTAATACCATCACAGTCCAGCCACAAACCTTTCTGGCGCAGATAATGCCAGGCAGCAAGCACGCTTGACACTTTTAATGTATAATTAAGTAGAAAAAGTCAGCACTCAGTATGCAAATTTTTCAAAATGATAAATGATGCCATACAGCAGTAGGGATTGATTTGGTGTAAATGAAACTAATTAAGGAAATGTCAAACATAATTAATAAAACAGGTTTAAGCTGCAAAACATTGTCAATTGAATGAATGAGGAGGCATTGGCTCCCATTGTTTCTGCTTTATTTAGGGCTTGTGTTTAGCTTGTACTCTGTTCCTAAATGCACTTTCTCTACCTCACACCCTCCACTACCAATTCCCAGAGAGGGGGAAAATAAATTTGCTTGTCTCTCCACTGACTGCAGAAATTAATTGCAGAAATCTTGTCCCATCCAAGTGTTACATTCACTCACAGGACATTAACATAACTAATTTGAAAGAGCCCAAATGACTGCATAATAGAGCACTGTCAGTATGCCTGACAGTCTTTGGTCATACCAAATTAGCTTGGTTTTCTAATTGAAATTTTTTTCCTAGGACTCTCTTTATAATTTTTTTCCTCAGCTATTCATTTTTGATAAGAACAAAGGTTTTATAATTTACAAAAGAGTGCTTGACCTATAATTACTAGGAGGAAATTAGGGGAGGTAGAAAAGTCAGATTTAGTCCTGGTAATGATGCTGGAGACCTTGCTCCCTCTAGGGAGCCTGAAGAATAATGGAATCTTCTATTTTTACGGGCGACCTGTGCACTGGTGCTGACTCTAACTGTGAATCCACTTTACCTTGCAGATCACTTGCTTAACACTAAAAGTGCCAACAGAATCACAGGCCATTATTCCAAATGTCATTCTGTGCCAGTGCCATTTCCAAATGCCCTTCCCTTCAAATGAATGAATCAAAGAACATCTGCCAGTCCTCTTATCTTGTCCTTGTAAATCTCCTGGTTTAAGAGTTTCACAAAATGAAAGTGGTACTTAATTTAGGTAAATGGGGTCACCGGTAAGATTTTTGTTTTAAAAAAGTAGTACTAAGATGCTTCTTTTTTTAAAGAAGTTACATAGCCTGACACTTCACACATATTTGGTTTTAGAGCAGAGGCTCTTTTCCACCAGTTGAGTCATCCTTTCTGATAATTTACTGTCTCCTTTTGCATATCAGACTATGTGCTTGCGGTAGACCATTTAAGAAAATCAAATAGTAGAATATCTTCCTCACAGCACCTCCCTAAGTTCAATGGTTTCCACCCTTTATACAGGTTTCAAGTTAGAAGTACATGTACATGTATTGGTGTGTACACACATTTGTGTATGCAAATATGTGTGTGTGTGTGTGTATAACACATATAAAAACCACATAGAGTTTCAAATCCATATTACAATTGTACGCATATATTTTATATCTGTATATGTGCATTTTTACATAAATAAATACATATTGTATGTATTCTTCTAATGGATGTTACACACCTGATGTAACCCAGGAGTTTTGAAGTTGTTCTTTCTGTATTTTTCCTACAGATCAGAAGGGTCAAGGCAGAGTTTGTGGTTGAAATATTTTAAAAAATCATAATGCTTTTTATGTTACCTTTGATGATTTTTTAAGAGATTTCTTAATATTGATATGAAATTTTCCATTTCAACAGTAATTTGTATGTTGCTAAGTTTGCTAACATAATTTAATTACTAGAACTGCTAGAGAGAACAGTGCAGAAAACACCCATATTTAGTTCCTCCCGATGAGGAAAAATAAATCATATGGAAATAAAATAAGGTGTAAACATTTTTCAAATTCTCTGTTATAGAAAACAGTTGCAATAATTTATTAAATCAGTAACAGCTTTTTTAAAGACACATACTTTCACTTGAGGACAAAATGATATGATTATACTTATGGTGTTGATCAGCTCTGAAATAACTCTGTGTAGAAACCTTGTAGTAGAGATTAAACTTTGTAAGCCCAGATGGCTTTTGGGAGCCACCACATCCTGGTCACATTTTCCCTTTTTGCAGAAGAAGCTGCAGAGAGCCCGTCAGGTGGGGTTGCCCGCGAGAGGTAGATGCCACGGGCTGAGCAGCAGTCCTCAGCCGGTTGTGCATGTTCCCCCGAGTGTCAGAAGGCGCATTCCAGCTCTGCCTGGGGCGTGCTGGCTGCGGTGCCTCGGAGGGTCAGCCAAGGGCTGCAGGGGCCCTCGCGGATGGAGTGAGAGATGTCAAATACATCCCAATTTACAAACCGAACAACAATCAGGGAATTAAATCTCCTTTTCTAGATGGTGCAGCAGATAAGATACTCCTGGGACTTCTATCTCCAAATTCTTCTTGTTGTGTTTAAAGGTGTATATTCATTTCCTCATATTAATTATCTGCAATAAAATAAAAGATATACTCTTTATTGAAAATACGTGTTTGAAATGAAGAAAAAAACTAACTTCATTTTAATTCTTTAAACCCGGGAGTGCATTCCACCTTAAATCCCAGTTCCCTATTTCCAGTACCTGCATCAAAATTTGTGATACTGTTTCCCCAACTGAGGTAATGACATTTACCTTATTTCTCAGAAGTCTTTTGCAAAATACTTCGGAAGAACTAAATTTCTCATGAAAAATTTAACCAGGTAACAACCATTTTCTAGAAGTTTCCTACAATTTCTGGAGGTCCCACCAGCTCACCCAAGCTGACTCAAAAGTTACAACCCTTTTCCTGTAGCTGCTGGGTGAAGTTGTACATCCTCTTTAATGCCAGAGTAACCGGTTAAATAATGAGAAGATCTACCTCTGACCTTAAAGTCTGTTTCCCTACATGCAAATATTGTAAGTTGAACATTGGCTATATGTTTAATGCATGTAGTATTTCAAGAAAATTGTTGTGTCTCCTGCATCTGAGCCTTGTACTGTTTTATTTGTTAAGTAGCGTCTGTCCGACTTCTTCCAACTTATGTGTATGAGAATGCACATTTTCTAAAAGTAGAAGAAAAATAGCTCTCTAACATGTTCTTTTGTTTCTTCCACTATGGTGTGCATGCAAGTGCAAAAATGGAAACCATGGAGAATCTTGGATTTTAGGATTGTCAGTGTGTCTGAGGAGTGTACTGGGGACAAGTTCTTGCTTAACTACAGGAATAACTATAGACCTTTCCAAACTCTTTCATTGCCTACTGGTATTATCCCTGGCTTTTTAACATTTTGCTTACACTGCTTGGCTTCTTTCCAACAGCTTATTACAGTTCGCACTAGAATAACAAAGAAATTAAAGGTTCTTGGGCAGATCAATGGTTTTCTTAATATGTTGGCATCAGGGGAGAAATGCAGACTTCTGTATCTGACCTGGTCCTCTATCCTTACTTTATGGTTCATGGAAGCATTTTTAGAGTCTGATTATTCTAATGCCAGGCTAGATATCAAAAATAGTTCAGATGACTTGCACCCTACAAGTGCATACCTGCTTCCTTGACTTAATTGGACCTTAGTATGACAAGAGCAGGTTAAATCTGCCTGTATATTATTTGAGCAACGGTTGCTGAGAGGCCACTCTATCCAAACACTCATCATTTTAGATTATATTCAACAATGTTTTAACTGGACCCTAAAATTTAAGGGGATGTATTACCTTCAGATTTACAGTTCCTGCCTCGACATTATGAGAAAGACAATCCTGTGAGATCTTCACATAGAGAGCCTTTGGGGAAGACCTTTCTGTAGCTGCCTAGAAAAGTGGATCATTGAACTGTCATTAGCTCTCTGAGTATAAATTGAACAGATGAAAACCAAAATTGTCCACTGATGTTTTTTTATAAAACTTGCTCTTGTATACCCCTACCTCATTCCTGTATCTGAGGACACATGTATATGTATATACATTTACACCATATATATCATATATATGTTACATAAGATGTCCTTTTTTCTATAAATATGTACGTGAGGGCTTATGTATGTATGGAAAGGATTATCCCCAGATACCAGTCCTGGTTGAAGGACTCTTTAAGACACAGAGAGCTTGAGGCTGGGGCAGTGTTTTGGGGAAACCTCATTGCATGCTTACGGGGCTCTGAGGCTCTTCGTAGGATCCACTGTTGAGTACCATTGTGGTCAGTGAGGTGTTTCAGCCAGACTACACTGGAAAAGTTTCTGGAAGATTTTTGAATAATTGGAGTATGTGTCAAAATACAAGTGTGCTGTCTGGAAGTCCACAAATCCATTTTAAGGTTCACCAGCATGCAGCATGCCCTGCCAATGCCTGTTTGTTGTTTTAACTGATGACAGGTAGTGCTATAGAAGCCTAAATTGAGGTGCATGGGGTGGCAGTAAAGGACATGGATTTCACTCATATTTGAGGATTCATACCTGCATATATATAGTTTAAGCCAGCGGATTTAAAGTGGATACATCATAATATAATACATATATTCAATTGTACTTACTTTAAAGTAAGTATAAATGATTGAATAAATGCACTTTACACTCTATCACAAAATTGGTTAATAATAATAATAATAATAATAATAATAATGATGCACTACTACTACTACTACTAATAATAATAATAAAACAACCCCTAAATTAATCTGTTGCTCAAAATAACATGAATATGTCATGAAAACAAATAACTTTCAACCTTGGAAAAGGTTTTTCTATAATCATTAAATAAATAATAATAAAAAACCTCACATATACATTACCTTATTGCCTCTTTTTCCCCCTAGGTTCTGATTTAATGAAACAGACCATTTTTCTACACTACTAACTTTCTTATTCCGAGAACACCACGGAAATAGAAACCTATATAAGTATTCTTGAAAATATTGCTTCATTTACAGTTTTCAGAAATACTTTCCACAAGAAATCTGATGACAAAGACAGTCAAAACAGGAAAAACAATAGGAAAGTTTATGACGTATAAAATGAATTCTTCAAAAGAATTTTGTTTCAAAATGCCAAGGGTTATAAGTCAACTATATGCAGCACATATTACTATTTATTACCTTGCATTTGGCTGAAATTCATCTCTTTTGACAACCTTGGGTAAATCATGTTACATATTTCATAAAATATGAGTGCTGGACCTTTTTCTGAAGACACTACTTAGTGAGTGAACTCATTGTTACTGGCTGCATCCCAGTTGCCATAAGCTCCCTTAAGACTGGGGCTTTTGCAAGATCCTGTGGCAGCTGACTCAAAGAAAAGGTATTTATAGAAAACATGCAAAAAGTTGATGTCTTGTCCAGTTTTCAGAGCTAAATACAAATTGAGATATGCAAGTTTCACTTTTGAGCAAATTTACTGGATGAAAGCTTCATTTTTTTTTTTTTTTTTATTTCATTTGAATATATTCAGAGCCCCTCAGAATATACAACTTTATAGCTAATGTATTTTTTATTCTTGAAGGCTCATTATTTTACAGTGAGGTTACTGAACCTAGACCACATAGTGCAGATTACCCAGCATAGTATTAATCAAAATATACATAGCAAATGGGATTCAAAACAGTGCCAAATAGGCATCTGCTTTTAGCAGGGAACAAAAATGCATTTAGCTCCTTTATTAAAAGGTATTATGGGCAATTTATTTTTAAACCATCTCTCTAACACCATTAACTAGCATATAATTTAATGTACTCCCAAGCAACTTGACTTTTACATTTCCTTCAAAACATTAATTTGCTTTTGCAAATTGATGTAAAAGATGCCTTTGACCCCTGGAATGATTCAAACCATTAACAATAAATTAGATTATCCTTTAAAACAAGATCACAAATTTTATTTTTGGATGGAAAAATAAAAGTCTTCCATTTCTGGGAGTGAGATAATACTGCTTAGAGGGAAGTAAAACTTGGAATAGTTACAATTATTTATTTTTTCCATCCTTATCTGTGACAGTGTTAAGGGACTTGCTTCAGAAAATTTTCAGGCTACTCAAACTTTTTTAACAGATTAAATTAAGAAAATTTTGTTTGGTTGTTTGGGATGATTTAACTTCAGGAAATGGTCATTAGGCTAATGCACTGTCTTACTGAAGTCCCACCCTTAAGCATGACAGGGCACTCTGTTTCCAGAGGCGACAGAAAAATACAGCTCTCCAAGGACGTGCTTATTTTTTAAAAATAATGCAAATGTCAATTTTCCTATTCAAAGCTGCGCTACTGAGAAGGAAAATCTTACCACTTAACTAAGGCACATGGTACTGTGATGCATTTGAAGATGCTCAATAATTAGTAGGCTTAGCTATCACAACTGGCTTTATTTATATGGTGGTTGCCACTTTAACCCATAGGGGCCAAGCAGGAGAAATGTCAGAAGAGAACACCCGAGCATATACAAACTTGAATTTGACAGGGCTGGTTGCTGAAAGCTGTAACTGACTCATATCCTTAGCATGGATATGTCCCAGGAGGAGAAGAGAAACCTCCCCTGTGGGTTGTGTTACATTCACTTTCCCCCTCAGGTCCCAAAGATCCACTTGCTAAAATCTAAGATCCTGATACAAAGCCTATGGAAATCAATGGCAAGACTCTTATAAACTTTGATGGAAGCCCTAAGGGTCAGCTTCAACCCCCTTATTTGCATTGTGTAGTGGCATAAGCCCCTCTCAGCAAAACATCTAAATACACACTTAATTTAAGCACATGAGCAACAGAATGGATTATTATGCAATTGGTCTTGCCAATTGCGGTCGGAAAGGTGCAGTGAAGTGGAAAAGTCTGGCTGCATGCTACTTTGGCATTTTCTTTCCAAAAAAGAAAAAAAGGACACTGATTTATAACACATGGAGATTGTAACTTTCATCTTAGGAAGTGCAGCTGTACTTGTAGTTTCTGTTACAGTCCTGTGTAGGGAAAAGGTCTAGAAAACTTGATCTCATTATCAGCCCAATTAATTATAGTTGGGCTATTTCTAAAGGATTTATGTAATATTTATAAGCTTTCTTAAAAGTGTAGAGTGTGGGGTTTTCAATTTATCCCACAGAGAAGCTCTACACTGATACATATCTAGATGTTCAAAATATATCCTACTACACAGATATTTCAAGTCATTAGTATGAACAGCAAGTGACTTCAACTACCCACTTAATGTGGTTCTCAATTTGCAAGAATCACTTAGATTGTATGATAAAAACATTTGCAAAGAAAGGAATTGCTACACAAGTTTGCACTGCACATTCACCTCATCTGGCAGCTGCCAGTTCCAGATATTAGGAGAATATGACCAGGGCAATTATTTGATTAGTTATTACAAGAAGGGTTTTTCTCTTAACAGAAACCCAATATTGAAGGGCAAATGTTTGCATATTTCAAGAGTTTCAAATGTTTAAAATATTTCAAATTAAATACAGTTCAAATTTTATTACCCTTTCATGACTTAGAGCATTCACATTTAAGCGAGTATCACTCTGACATGAGATGTGGAAAATGGGACATTTCATGAGTTGAAAAGTTATTCTTCGCCTGCTTTTGCTGCAAAATGCTGTTCTCCAACCCTTGGTTGCTCTCTTTCATTCAGTAAGCTGCTTTTAAAAAAAAAAAAAAATCCTTTTCTGATTTTTAGACACTTCTATGTTGTGAAACTTTAGCATTCCTGACTATGCAATTTTGTTAAACCACAATATATGCATCTGCTTTTGAAAGTAAGAAATTCAGGTTTCAATGGGCATAGAAATTACCACTGCTGCTGAAATGCTGGTTCTGTGATGCTCTCTCCTTCCTCCAGAAAACAAACTATGTCTAGGTTATGGCTGACATTGTTTTGTGGCAGAACAGAACAAAGGCCTGGGGAAAAGTCTGGGAGCCTTATTTAGTAAATCAGAGTGTGTGGGTCTTTTGTTTTACATGCCAAAAAAAGCATATATTAATTTTTATTACAGTTTCTTGTTCAAAATTTTCCTATTTTCCCTGTGTTTCCACAACTACTTCTCTGGGAAGTCGAAACATTAGCAGCTTGGAGAGTTGGATGAGAACACATATGGAGATATATTTACAAAAATTTCATTATCTGTCACTTATATTTTTCCATGCATAACAGGTTATAGACCTGATTAAATACAAAAAGAACGGGAGTTTTCTTTCTACTTATTTTTCAATTTAAATGCAGGAGGAGAATGCGTAACCTTTTCTTCATGCACTTCACCTGGTAAAGAGTGAGCCATCAAACCATGTTCTGGCCTGTTTTATTGAGCTGGGAAAATGGATCTTTACAGTGCTTACATGTCTCTTTTTCCCCAAGTCATCCAGCCTTGACCTCACCAGAGATTATACCCTTAGGGTATGTCCAACCTCCCTAACACCCTTTAATCCTCATTGTTTCACTCATAAGCAGATCAGTATTGAAAGCTTCTTCATATTGACTTTTAAGCAGCCAAATTCAGATGAAAAGCAAATCTATTCAAAGGAGTTGCTCCTCGAAACAGGTCACACAGTTTACTGTTGTATTGAAATGGGAAGTGACTAATAAGAGAAACTTTTGCTTGGGAAAGTTGGTCTGATGCTATTCCATTGCTCTTGTGAGCCGCTCAGTGGAGCAACTTATCAGCTATCCTTTCTTTTCTACATTTATTCAGCAGCCTGGTATTCAAGCTTAGACCAACACATATATAGAAAGCTGCGTTCTTATGAATAAGCGGGTAACCAGTTAGTTTTTTAATATACATTAAATATATATTTAAATATATAACAAACAATGATGCACGAGAGAGAGAGAGAGAGAGTTCTAGTTCTTTTACTATAATGTAGACACCATTTTGCACAAGAGCTTTTTTTTTTTTTTAATTGAATGGCCGCTTTTGTAGCTTGACACATTAATTAAAAATGTATCCAAATTTCAAAAATGTATCATCAAATAAATGTACATGTTGGGGTTTTTTTTGGTCATTTAACCAGTTTTATTGTAACTCTGGGTGTGGTAAATATCTATTTAAGCCTCATCTTGTACTTTCTATGTCTTGCGAAGAATGTGTAGCAAAACATAATAACAGTTTTTTCATGCTTTCTTGGAACCTGAAGCTAAATATTTCATTTTGTTTTCATTTAAAAACAGCAGGAGAAATTCCTTTAAATGTTGACAGTGTAATCTGAATATGAACTTTACAATAGATGTAGAATTTTCTCAAGCACTGTTGAAATTACAGCAGAAATAAATAGCAAGTTGATAGTTAAAAAACATATAAATTATATATAAAAATTATATATAATATATAAATAAATTATAAATATAACATATATGAAAACTATAAACAAATAAATAAAACAATGTAATCTGTTTCTGAAGATGATCGTGAACGCACTAACTTTCCAGAACTCGTGCAGCTCAAGCATAAGTCAGTTAAATGGATGAAACTAATCAAGAAAAGAGAGAGAAAATCCTGATTAAAGGGCCTTTTTGTTCTCTTGAAAACAGAATACTCACAGCACAGTTAAATTAGAGAATCATAAGCCTCTGCATGTGATTTGGTGACTGGAGCAGCCATGGGGGCTGCTGCGAACGTTTTCATGTTTGTGGCCCATCTCTCCTGCTTAAATGGTCTCAGAATTTAGCCCTGAGGTGGTGATGTACCAGGTTAGACTTTAAATCCTGGTTTGCTGTTATCTGGGTAACCTCCTGCATGAATTCATTATTTTTGCGAAAGTACAGACACTGAAGCAAAGGTTCCCCTGCAAGGGCAAAAGCAGATTTACTACTAATGGAAATGGACTACTAATTCTATGTTCACCCTCATAAAACTCCTGCAGTGCAGTAGGGAACAGAAATTAAAGAAACATTTGGAAGGTCAGCAGCACGGGAATATTATGTAAAGAACAAAGACTGTGGATTTCAAAGGGTGAACTGCAGAAATGTAAAGTGGGTATCTAGTCTCAACTCATCTAATATAACTTTCGATGTACAATGTTGTTGCATATGGAGGAAAAGGTCCCCTGCCAAGCAGAGCAAAAATAATCCATTAGAGTGTATGAAAATTTCCCTACTGGCAAAAGATGCCAGGTTTTTTAGTGATTAAATTTAGTTTTCTAGACTTGAAGAGAAAGAAAAAAAAAAAAGAAAGAGAAGAAAAATTATGAACTTCCCTGACCTGAAATCTCCTTTGCTTGGCTGCATTGAAAGAGCAATATGCAACTTTGGAATCATTCTGTGTCCAGAGATGGTGACAGGCACAGACCTGACAACTGTATTTTAACCATTATAGACAACATTTGGAAAAAAAACCTGGAAGACCCAACAGTACATTAATCAACTCCAAGTATTGGTCCACATTGACTCAAATATTACATATTAAAAATTTCCTCATTCTACACTGATGGTCCAAAACGATGCAAGAACAAACCCTTTTCAAAGGATTTTACCCCAGTTAGAGTTACGCCCATGTTGTAGTCACAGTGAAAGCACCCTCTTCAGCAGATTGAAATTAGCATGCACTAAGATAGGACAAGTGTGTTGGTTTTGGTACCTAACTAAGCAAGTCTAAAGAGATTTCAGGTTGTTATCTATACCAATATAATCACTTCTGTTACTGCAGTGCAGGATGCGCCATGATTTTAAGTATTTTATATTTCTGTTTGGAGTTCATATCCTCCCATGAAATAATTTCTCTTAATTTTTCTTATTATAGTTTCAGTTAGAGCTGGGAAATAACTTTTCCCTGTAAACATTTTTATTCAATTAACTAGTCGGGTTTTGTTTTCTTTGTCAACAGGGAGAGACACGATTGAACCACCACAAACTGAAATAATGTTGCTTTGAAAAAAAGAAAACAAAATTAGAGAGCAACAGATGCTTTGAAATACTGTTTCAGGGAAATTTTAATCAAAATGCTACTTTCCTTCCAACCAACTGAGGGTGGAATGTGGTTTTCAATTTTTAATGCATTATTACTTAGTTACTATCCAAATCATATTAACTGTTATTGTAGTCAGAAGAGCTGTAATAAGAAATCTAAACAAATAATCAGACGTTGAGGGACTGTGTTTTGAATGATAGTTAATATTTATCGCAAACAAAACTGAAAATATCTCGAAATACCCAGAAGTGCAAGGCCCTGTTTGATACTCACATGGCACAACAGTAACCTCTGTAAAAGCAGAAACAAGTGGTTCAGCTTCAGGCTCCTCCTCTTGGAACACACTTCATTACACAATAGGTAGGGATTACTTTGGAAAATCAATCATGTAAAAAATAATAAGTAATTACAGAAAAAGACCAATAATGTCAACCCCTGCACTCCATAAGCAGCAGATTTGGTAGGTGCTTATGTGCAACACGGCTGGGAAACCAATGTGGTCCTTCGTGGTGTATTTGGAGGAGTGTAACATCATAGGGCAGAGTAATTATATCTCCCCTCAATATAACCATGATAATAGCTCACACAGATATTACCATGAGTTTGTAAACACTTCATCACCAAAGATAATGGAAAATTTGCAGTTCAGAGAAGAGCCCTAAACGTGATTAAGAGATTGAAGGACTTAATATATGAAAAAATATAGAGCACTGAATATGCATTTATAGCTTGGCTAAAGACAACTGGAGGGTTCATAATAACTATATGTGAATATTTGAAGGGAATGATCACTGAGAATAGAGAACATTTAATTGACCATAGAGAGGGGATCGAGTAGGAGAAATATAATGAAACTGAGAAAGGTTTAGCGTAGATAATCAGGAGAAAAGCTCTGGACAGTGACAGCTGCCAGGACCAGAATAATGTTTCAATTTTTACATGCTCTGCTGTATACCTTAGCAATATCCCTTTCACTAATGCCATTTGTCTGTCAGAAAAAGAGATAGCTCATAGATGTTAAAGAAAAAATACTACTAAAAGCACTACAAATGTTAGGTGACAAATCATTGAAAAACTTCCTCCTGCTCTTTTCTTCCATCGCAAGCAGAAAAAAATGGTGGAATTTCCTTTAAAAATGGGGAATGTCTCCCACTTACAACTACCTGTGATGGGTTCTTAACTACACAAAAATATTTTGCTGGCTATTACATGCAAAAACATATTTTGGGAAACTCTTCTTGTAATAATATACTGCCACAGACCTGTGACACATAGCAGGACTGATTTTGTACAACAGAAGACTTCTGGCATGTTGATGAACATCCAGTGCTATGGTATTGCAGTGCTGCAGCAGCTGCTTCAGAAGGACTTTACAAAACACTCCCTGGACTATTGGGAAGGATAAATGATGCTCGGTGGATATCTCATCTTTTTTCACTTTTTGCATATGAAAGAGTTGGAAACGACTGCAGATGGAACAGCACTGCAATGGTAGAAGGTGTGATAGACACAGTGACACAGTAACAGTATTTGCGAAGCTATGTCAGACAAATTTCTTCTTATACTTTTAAAATTTATGTAAAAGGAAAAAAAAAAATCTTTGAAAAAGCACCAGCACTGACTTGTGATGTTCCTGATCCACAAACTGTTGAAGATTGGGGCAGTGTTTGAGGATATTTGCTCTATTTTTAGACTACTCTTTAGGGGTGTAATTTGGGAACTGCCAGACACAAAATAATGCGTTGGGTCAATCCTTTATCTGATCCAGCATGGCTGGTCTTATGGAACATTGGAGCTCCGTTACTCATATGATACAGCATTAACTTTGACACAGGGAATAAAACAGGACCACTGTATGGTAAGCTGCCAGTGCTTGCTCCCACAAGACCTTATCTTCTTGAATGTCCTGGTAGGGCTGTTCTTTCCACATATTTTACAGCTATCACTCCCCTACAGGCATTGTCTGCAGTATCCTTCCACAGTGACAACCACTTGGAGGAATTCCAGCAAAGCATGTTTCCATCAGGGTCTATTAAAACAAAACATTTAATAGGAAAATTGTTGGATATCAGTGAACTTCTCACAGTTCTTTTGGAATGAACTTCGAGGAGGTTTTTTTAAATCTTCCACTTACCATCCGTTTCCTTGTCATGCTTGTTATAAAGGAACTCCTGAGCTGTGAGTAAAACTAGGATGTCAATTCCTCAGAAAAAAAAATAATTTTGTTATTATTCTGTGGGGGCACATTTCTGAAATGTCACAGGTTTTCTCAGGAGTGGAAAACCATTTCCTACTTCATGCTGATACTGCTATAACCTCATGTAAGGAAAATAGACATTGCGGTTTAGTAATCTGCGTACAGTTGTAAAGGAATTATGCGTTGTAAGGTGATGAACAATGCATATGATAAAGTGACCTCAGCTTAGTTACTGTCTTCTTGACTGAATTTCTGCTGATTCGCTTACTGTACAACAGTCACAGGGAGCCCCATTTGCCTTGCAGTTTTAGGTGCTACAGGGAACAGACCTGCATCTCACAACACATTGCTTACACTCCAGCTGCTGGTCAAGGCATACCCAGCCCACTCTAGAAATCTGTGCATCATGCACTTCACTTACTGTCCTGCTTGGGAAAGGAAAATGAAGACAAAGAAAAAAGTAATGAAAGTACCAAGAATTCTCTGGATCCTCAACATTAAGAAATACCTCTGTGCAGAAGAAAGTAGATTTTATGCATAATTTGGTATAGACCTAATGATAAAATCTACAAATGACAAACAAGACCTCGACACGAAGCAAGATAATTTTTAGTATATTATTTTTTTCTTTCTCTTCAGAGTATTTCTATAGAGCACCTACGTCAAAAGTCTCCTCTTAGTTGAGATCCAGATTATTAAATAAATTACCAATATTCTTATTCCATTCTACTTTTTCATCCTATTGCCTTCAGCAGAACTGCTCTTTGATTTTACCCCATATCTTTCCTAACTGGTGACCCTATGTAGACAGGATAGATTTAGAGAAGGTATGAGAGAACTGTAGATGTGGAGATCCTGAGGAATGACATAATAGCCGTTTTGGGATGAAGATATTAACACAAAGGATTTTGCTGTTTCCTTTTTTCTAACACTCAAAAAAAATTCTTGATGACAGAAGAACCTTTTGTTTTCTCTTTTGTACATTGGCTGTTTCATCGTTACTCAGTCTTATATTTTAACTTCAGACCTAAGAGCTTTTTCCTGCCTCTGTACTACCAAGAAAAGAAAAAAATTTTTTTTTTAGTTGAGGTTTCTGGAGTGGATATCTGGCTGGATTTCACTGGAACGTCACAAACTGCTTAAAACTTCCAAAAGTCACAAAGAATATAGGTTTAGCACTTAACCAGTATTACAGGGAAACTGTATGTTCTTTCCTTTAATTTGTTGAAATTACTTTTGGAAATTAAACAATATAGATTTAATAAAGAAGAAGCTCCTGAAGAGACACTGCCAGCAGTCTACAAGGAAATAGAGGGGTAAAGTGAGGAAGATGGCATAGGCAAAGGAATGTCTTCTTCAGGCAGAAATGAGGAGGACCCTACAGTATTTTCTTCATTGTTGTTATAAAAAATATGCATAGCTGTCTAAGCTAAATTTATTTACTTGCTATAATATTCACTCTAATTTCCAGAACTAACAAAATACTACTGAACAGTAAACCACCTTCACAAATAGCAGGAATTTTATTTTAAAATAAACATGAGGACTATACTGCGTGCGGAAAAAACATCCACAATATGTGTGACATTGGAAATTCCTATATGCTTTGTAACTCTTGAGATGAGCTGAACTACAAATAGGACATACCATAGACAATTATTTCCTTCAAATTTAAAGTGGACATTGATTGTATCTGAAATCTCTTTGTCTTGACGTCTAAGAATAAAAACCTATTTTAAGTGGAGACCAGTACCTACATCTTTTGTCTTCAAAGTTAATTCCTTGCTTTCCCCATATCCCTTGCAGACTCCTAGCACTTGGAGAAGGACATGTCATCCAGGGAATCTCCATCCAGAAGTGTGTGGATTTCCCATAGACCCTGACTATTACCTGCCAGCTGGTGCCTACATCCAGGATATCTTCGAGCAGCTACCTGCATTTAAGCATCTGAATTTATCCTACAGGAAATATTCAGGAAGTTCATAAAATGCAGTCAGAGTTCAGATCAGGCAACTCAAGGTGATTTGGTGGTGGGTGGGTTTTTTCGGACTTAAGCATCTGAATTCCACCTTAAGTCCTAATTTAATTTTTTGGTTACTTACTCTGAATCTCTTCTTATGGCATGTGAGAAGCATTTCTTCTGTACATTAGTAGGAAGAATTGACTGTATTGAATACAGCACTCTCATAGTTCTAATCCACCTCTTCCTCCTCTAAAGGGGAACTATGCGAAACTGAGGAAAAAATATTTTGTCTATATTGAAAGGATTTAATAAAAAAAAATTGAAAAATTTATTAATGCTCTGATGTTTTCCAAAGCAGTTTGTAGTTAAAACCAAGACTAATTTTTTTTTTTTCATTTTAAGACAATATGGAGAAGCAGGGTATGTATTTGCCCATACACATCAAGCATGTATGCACATATATATTACAAATAAATGTGATACTTCTAGTATGTCCTCTCTTTTGTTAACATTGCCAAGAGCAAACTCTACTTATCAATTTTTAGAGGTATTGTTCTACACCCAAAACTAAGTAACTGACAAATGTTGTGATGAAATCACTATATCCTCCCATGGAAGGTGTTGTGCTTCTTTTAGAGGAGCCTCCAGCACAAGACATCTCCTCAGTTCTGAAGAGGTATTTATTTCTTAGCCAGTGAATTAGTAAAATATTGGTGATGATAGGAAAAAATGAGAAATGTTACAAATGTAAAAAGATGGAAAAAAAGACCCTGATTTTGCCTGCCTTGTTAATTCTCTTGACGATTGTTTGTATGGTTGTCAGAAACACAAACTCATCTTTTTTTGCCTCATAACTGTAGGCATCAGGCTCTCCTGCTAAATATTTACTATCTCAACCCACTACTGACTTTTTGTGCATTGTTAATGTAGGTAGCATATCTTCTGTTTGCAAGGCTTTTTCTTTTTTTTGTCAGAGAATTATGTCAAAATTTAGACTTGCAATATCCATTGTTAATATCAATCAATTCACTAAATCCCCACGTAGAAATCTGAAATTAATCTATGTCCATTTTTTTGTTGTTTACATAACCTCATAATTTAACTTGCTTTTCTCAAGAAGGACTTCTTAATTTTTAACCTCTTTCTTAATCTGTATTTGCTTGAAAAGCTTTTAAGAACATATTTATAGGAGCATTTAATTGATAAAAGAAATTTGGATAGGTTTTAACTTGCTTTATGATTGCTCCTTGAATCTGAGACTGCCCACTTGAGTCCCTCCAGAGATATGTGAATGGTTGTCAGTTAAAATGTTAGCTGTGTCTTTAGTTTAGATCTCTCAAGCACCTCTAACACTGGAGAAAACGGCATACATTTCATGTGGTGTCATGGCCAGCACTGAACTGGTTTGAAATGTAATTATCTTAGTCAGTGCACACACTATATTGGGTAAGTAGATTGTCAGAAATTTTTAATTTAAAATGTGTACCCCTAGAGTTTTATATACATATTTTTATTTTTATATTTACATGCTCCTGTTTGGCAGGGCTGTGAACAGGTGTGGGTTTGATTACCATATCTTTGCTGACATTACTAGGATTCATCTACCGGCTCTTATAGAATCATAGAATCATTAAGGTTGGAAAAGACCTCTAAGATCATCGAGTCCAGCCGTCATCACAACACCACCATGCCCACTGAACCATGTCTCCAAGAACCTCATCTACACGTCTTTTAAATACTTCCAGGGATGGTGACTCCAGCACTTCCCTGGGCAGCCTGTGCCAATGTTTAACCACTCTTTCAGTAAAGAAATTTTTCCTAATATCCAATCTAAACCTCCCCTGGCACAACTTGAGGCCGTTTCCTCTTGTCCTATCGCTAGTTACTTGGGAGAAGAAACCAACCCCCACCTGGCTACAACCTCCTTTCAGATAGTTGTAGAGAGCGATAAGGTCTCCCCTCAGCCTCCTCTTCTCCAGGCAGAGCAACCCCAGTTCCCTCAGCCGCTCCTCATCAGACTTGTGCTCCAGACCCTTCACCAGTTTCATTGCCCTCCTCTGGACACGTTTCACCACCTCAATGTCCTTCTTGTAGTAAGGGATTTATATTTCAAAATAAAGTGATGACTTAACATATATTGCCCTACTGGAGCCTGCTAAGTGGTCGTTGCCAGCACAGAACTTCTACAGGCAGCATGACTTGCCTTGGAGATCCTCTGTGTCCTTTACTTACCTTTTTCCTGGCCAAAGATCATGAGGATGATTTCAACTTGGTCCAGGTACTGAAGTAAATGATTTTTGTTGCTGCAGTTGTGGGATATCCATATGCTAGAGAACCTTGTTTTGGATGGAGAGACTTTGATCTTCAAGAGATATGAACTTGGCACCTCATTTTTAGCAATGGGTGTATCATTGCCATAGGTGTCTCAGTCAACATTGAAATTTCACCAAGCAGCCAAATCAATTCTTGGTGCTATTCCATTTAAATCATCAGCAGAATCAAACATGGCTCCAAGTAACCTGGATTTGTGGGCAAAGGGTCTGAAAATACTTTTGTGGTTAGAATTAGAGAAAATCACATCTCTTTGTGAAGCTTGTGCAAATGGTTACCTAGCCACTGAGAAGTAATGTATGATTACATTTAATTTATGTTATCTGCTTTTTGCATATAGTTTGGAAGTCAAGCCAAACCTGAATCCTGGCTGCTCCCTCCTATTCTGACAGCTTCTCAAGAGTTCTTGGAAGTGAGGAAGTTCAAACTTTTAACCAAATCTAAACGGCACTGCTTGGGTTCTTTTCTAATAAGAGCAAAATTAAATGATATGTGGACATTTTAGGATACCCTCAATTATATCTATGCTCAAATCAGTGAAAGTCCAGGAAGGATAATCTTCTGCTTTACATTTGCAATTTAACATTCACATATACTTCTGGGAATACATGATTAGTCCACCCAGCATGTAAACTTTAGATTTGGGGTTGTATTTTTTTTTTAAATGCAGAATTGATACAAGTGTACTAGAAGTACCTACAAATCACTTTGGATTATTTAATCCTCTTCCAGATAATTTTCAGATGCCATTTAATCCCAAATCTAGCTACTTAAATGTTGATATATATGAAATATGAGATGGTCAATATGACAATTGCAGGATCAAAGTAAATCAGGTAAAAGAGAGGTGGTTGTGATTAAGAGGAAGCTGCTCCATCTATTGTGTCTTGCTGGCATCACTGTGAGCCATACAAACCTAAACTCAAGCGATTCGATAATTACATGGAAACCATAAAACAGAGTAGGAAGCTTCGTGATCCTAGTTATTATTTTAGGAATTGCTGCAACTATTTCAAATTACAGGCAGGATAAAACAGAGATAATGCTAAGAAATGCTGTCCCTGCAGTCTTCCCATGAATGATTTTTGCAGCTGGTCAATTTTTTGTTTCCCTGTGCTATGCCTTCTCATTTCTGCTTAATTTCCCCGGCATCAGTGTGGCTGCATTTCTCTCTTCTCACTTTGGTCCCTGCCATTTTTTAACCTGACTTCTTTGCGGAGTCACTGGGTCTTGGGATGTGAATGTTGCTGCCAGCATTGCATTTAAAAAAAATGCAGTGTGTTTTGTATTTTTTAAAATTGCTGTGTAGCTACATTGTCACTCATATACCTTGTTATATATAGTTCTTTCCACATAGCCACATGTTGTAAAGCTTTGATTGACAAGAAAGTTTATTTTAAACGGATCTGATGTGTCATCAGTGTAAAACAACCCTTTTGAATGACATCTTAACAGAGGAAATACTACACCAATCACACCGAGCTAGAGTAATAATACTTGTTATTACCACAAGACTACATTAGGTCAGCTACCCAAAGAACCGGTATCTTTGAAATGTGCGTGTGATCCAGCACCAGCTTCACCCTGGCCACGCGGCTGTCTCTCCATCTCCCTCTGGTTGAACACCGAATAGTGTAAATGCATTTCCACTGATTCTGTTCTTTTTGAGGTAGTTTTGTCACAAGCAATTGGCAAGGGTTTTAACACAGGAGGGCTGTTTGAGTGAGGCACATTTCTAGTTTAGTTTGTATCTATTGCAAAAAAAATCTTCGAATATTCTCTTTAATAACTTGAAATTTTAATAAGAACCTAAGGAACGGTTGAAGAGTGAGTGAACTTATATTTAAATTAGGGCTTTGAGAGCTTGGAGATTCTAACTTGGTGAACTCTAATTAAATCCCATAAGGCCATCAGGTCTGCCTCCCTAGCTCTTGATGGTGAAACTGAGGTCTTCAAAAAGCATCCCTTGACAGTATACAAGTGGGAGGAAAAAAATCCTTCAACCCTTCACGATAGCATTTTATAAAGCAAGAATTCCTGAAGGAGTACCAGAAAAGAGGAACAATAGTTAGAGCATGAAACCGTGAAAAGCTGAGAAATATGTTTTGAGTATTAGTGTAGCAGTCATCCTGATATTCAGTTTTGTAATGTTTTTAAAAGACCACTGTTCATACAAATTGTACTGGACCTGAGGCTTTAGAAGGTGTCATAGTATACATTTTCGTTCTTGTTGCTGCTGCATTACTTTTGTCTGAAATATAAAGTAATCATGGCTGAATGTTTGACATGCTGCCACATTTGGTAAAATGTATTTGGCTCATTAGGCAATTACTATTATTTAAATAAGTGTGTAGTATGCATGTTTCAAACCATGAAGTACAGAGGGGTAACTAGATGACTTCTTGAGGTTCATTCCAGCTCAGATTTCAAGTTAACTAGAGGATTTTTGGAAGTTGTGAAGATCTAAATATTTTAATTTTTATATATTCTGTACTTTAAAAGTTTTGTATATGGAGATTCAAATGAATTTCAGATTTTTGTTCTTTTTTCATTTCTGTTCTAGAGTTGACACAATAATGTCAGAATTATTTTTGTCTTGCCAGCCAGAAAAACACGACAAGATAGCTTTTTCCCTTCAAATATAAAAAAACCCCCATGAACATTTAAAAAAAAAAAAAAAAACAACACCAAAAAAACCCAACAAACCCCCAAAAACTCTCCATATGGAAAATTTACCATTTCTTCAGGAGAATATAACTTTTTCATTAAATATAACAGAGACTTCTATTGAAATAACATAGCCATACATGTCCATTCCACTAATGTAGCTCTAATTATGGTCAAATCGGTTCTTCGTACAGATGAAATATTTTCTTGTTCTTAAGAAAATACCCCCAAAATTGAGAAAAAAACCTATGATACGATTTTTATGAAAATCATTATTTACTTACAGTTAGCTATCTGTAAAGGTCTGTTGCCAAGTTGTCCCTGGACATTATTCATCATTTTTTTTCCAAGAGACCCTCCAGCATTTTTTGCCTTCCTCACTACACTCACAAAAACCTTATGCTGTGACAGCCTTATGAAGGGTCAGTGGTGACTTTCTCCTGAACTCAACAGTTCCCATTTTTTCTCTGAGACTTTGTCTCTCAAAGCACTAAATAAATTCACCATTTGATTATTATTTCTATTCTGAGGTGTATGGACCGAGATCCTGAAGCTCAATACGTGCATCTTTTCCTGTGGAAGGTTTCAGAGTAGTTTTTTATGGAATTGATCTAATCAAAAGACAGATACAGCAGATCTCACTGAAGTTCATTTTATATACCTGTACAACATGAGGCTTTACAGACATATCAACCTTATCCTAATAATGATAATTCCTTTCGATAAGATGCTATGAACTGGTTTATAGTGACTTCACTGCAATTCTATGTGCTCATAATTAAGCTCCCACAAGTCAAGGTAGTCCTGTAATTTCTTGGATAAAGAATACCATTGACAAGGGAAAAAAAAAAAGCATTCTTACTTTGAAGACGACTGTTATGGCCTGCTACCAATCAAAAGAACAGGTGTGGGACACCTATAACATAATTTCTGTGAAATCATGAAAAATTATTTCTGAAAAAAAAATAGGATGTTTTATTTGTTGCCATATAAAGACATTGTGATAAGTCCAACTCTGTGTAAATTAATGTAATTTATGAATTGCTTTCTTGTTTACTCGAGTCTGTGTAGCTTTCTAAGCAGCTTTTCATTAACTGCCTGAAATACCAGAATACAGCAAAGTAAATAAACCAGCAAATACCAAAAATGAATTCATGTAAAACAGCATATATCAGAATATGGTATTTGTTTAAACGACAAAATTTCAGAGCACTTAATTAAATTACGGATTACATCAGGACAAATGAGAGTTAAGTTAGATTCAGCCCCACTGAGAAAGGATTTCATTTTGGTATTGTTAGTGTAGAAGGCTAATTGATTTTCTTCCTACAAGCTGTACATCCTCTTTGCCTTTCAGCTCTGGTACATTTTAGGGAACTTATTCATTTGTATAACCTCACATACATAATGCACAAATATAAGTATTTATATTTTATGGAAGAAGATGTGTTCCTCCATCTTGTACAAAATATATGGGGAAATACTCAAAAGCTTTATATTGTACCTTTGTAGCTCCTGTCAACTGTACGCATCAAAAGAAGATTAAAGTGCAGTATGTGTCATTTAGCTTACTTATAAATCTAGACAGAATCATCCTTGATGTTTTTCTTAATACACCTCTGACCTGAAAGAGATATTGAACTATTATATACCACCTTTGTTGTTGAGTATGAGATGCAAAAGTATTGTTTTTTCCTCTTTTGAACTCTTTTTTTTAATGAAAGTGTTGCAAAGGCTCTCATGGTTTCATTCTAAAGTGGCAGTACCCATTCCCTGGATATAAAAGTAACAGGTATGAAATATGAAGCTACCTTTAAGTTGTTCTCTGATCAAAGCTCTGCACATTGATCAAGTGCATTAGGAGAAAAGATCCATTTTTAGGAACGTTAATATGTTTAGCTTGAACTAACTCTGATCTAAGGCCTGTGAATTACAAACTGGGTAAACTGTTTTTATAGAACTCTTAGTTCTTTTGTTTCTTCTGTGTTGGTGAAAAATATGAAGAATAGCTGGAAACTAGAGACTGCTTGTCACACTTCAGTACCGGGATGCGTATTATTTTTGTTGAAGTTACAAACTCTATCTTCTGTGTTGTAAATTAATTTATTTTTTGCAAACACTGATTAAAAAAGCTAATAAAATATCAGCCCTGTATAGCTTATTCACAAAAAAAAAAAAAGGAAAAATTGTAAAAAACATGCAAAAAGTATTAGAACTAAGTTTTATTTATATTTTATTTGTTTCAGCAGAGAGTACTTATTAACTGACATTTCCTCAGTGAGATAGTTCTATATAGGCTTTTTTCTGCCCCAGATGCCTGTTGGTATCAATTTATGAATGCCCAAATAGCTCAAGTCCTTTCTGCCTAAGAGAGCACCTCTAACTTTATAATGTTATCACAGCTGTGGTCTGGAGCCATGCTTACACCAGAGCCCTGTCTTTTAAAGGAAGAAGAGCTGTGTGGCAGGGCATTCCAGATGTGGGTCCACATTTGGAAACTGTTCCCTGTATTTGATCTGAAGCAATATGGTGCATGGCTCTCTTTTAGGGTGCATGGTATGGGCTATCTACGGGGGAATCGAAGAGGAGTTTTGATTATGGTGATTTGCTGGATCTCTTTTTGCAGTGAGGTTTGCTGGCAGGGTTTGCTACTAGTTTGATCTCATTTGTTTTGGTAATTTGATCATTTGTTTTTGTAATTCATGTAAAAGTCACTAGATGGATGCTGCTGTAGAACATATTTATAGATTTTACAAATAACAGTGAGTCTTTAATAGATATCACTAAATACTGCTGAAATCAATTTTTTTTTTTTTTTTCTAGTGGGTGATTTCAAACATCTGTAGCAAATGTTTTACAAGATTTGATGACATTATTTCAGAATCATTATTGTCTTGTGTTTTCATTTTGGCTTGCAATTTTGTGACTTTGAAATAAAGACACTAACATATTGACATCTCTTCCCATCTTGATAGATGGAAGGTTCTTCGCAAGATGCTACTGTCTGACTGGAGACGTCACAGAGAGCCAGTGTTCTCGAAATGCTGTACCCAGCTTTATGAATTATTTCTTTGATTATGTTGTTGTCTGTTGGGAACTGGTGATTCTGTCTCAACTGTTATTTTAACTGAATTTTAATTGTCCCCAGCAAGACATTCTAGTAAAAATAAGAATCTGGTAGGCTAACATCATTTGGCCCAGCATCTTTGTTCCAGAAGATCTCCCAATTGCTTACAATGCAAGATACAGCTCCTTAATGGTCAGGTTTAAATATTGGTGCGCTGTAGTGTGGGAGTATGTGTGCAAAACATGGAAGAGACTACAGAAAATCTTTTATTTTCACTTCTCCTCCTGTAATGTCCTTCTCAAGCTATGAGTGCTATCTTCCTATGACTATTGTTTAGGAAGGGGATAAAGTAGTCACATTCAATTTTACGAAAAGAAAGAATTTGCTTACCGAGAAAAGCCTTTCAGCAGAAAATGTTCATTCAATTAAGTCTGCCTGTAGGTTTTGGGTATCTGACTATGTACAGAGCTCTGTATTTGTGGCTTGGGAGCCAGTGTGACCACTTTCACTCTCACTCATTCTAATGCTGTGCTTTGGCAGTGCAGGGGAAAGAGCTGATCTCTTCGGAGAAGAGTTGAAATACCTGTTCCAACAAAAAAGCAGTCCAGATGTGTTGGATTTACTTAGATTTGAACATAATTGTAATATTTTCACCTGACCCCCAGAAGTGTTGGATCACCTTGATGAAATTCATCATAGTCAGATTTACAGACTATTTCCTGCATGTTCGGTTATTAGCCACAGCTATTTTCTTCAGCTTGGCAGAATATATGTTAATTTAACCCACTCATAATGAGACACGCGTAAGAACTTGTCACTCAAAGTGTAGGTCTGCAGAGGATTCTCCCTTCAGAGAACTTTGGTTGCAAGAGAAAATTCCCTTTGTGGCTGATAATAGTGATTCTTTTTAGCAGTAATGGATTGGGAAGGGGTAAAAACATGGTATTCAGGATATCCCAATACGCTACAGTACAAATTAAACGTATCAAAAATGTATGGGTTCAGGATGTATTTAAACAAATAGCATCAAGGACATGAACAGATCAGTGCGTCTTAAAGCTGAAAGCAGCATAAGAGTGGAAGAATCCTAAATAACGAGATATCATAGAAAATTCTTGCTCCTGCATGCACCACATCATGACTTTCATTTCCCACTAATTCATCCACACATTTGGTTAAGTAACTAAAAATGTATTCTGAATATTTTTATAACAATATTTTTCTGTTTAAAGGAAAAGACACTGCCAGACACCACCATCTGTTGTGTAGACCTACAGAATATGCATCTGATGTCTGTGAGTTGCTGTCTTTTATATCCTCTTATATAATTAGAGATTTCAGCCCTTAGTGATGCCTCCTTCTCCACCTAAAGAAGACCAAGTGTAAGTTTACCCAAAGTGTATTAATCATTTTCCTGCTACTCACTGATAAGAGCAGTGCTCTGTATGGTTAAAAGCTATTAAATGTGTCTATTCAGAGGATGTTTTAAATCCTCTGCTGAGCACTTGGCTAAAATCCAAAATTATTACCATAATACCTTCTGAAATGAGACAGAAAACATAATGTATTACAATTGATAAGTGCATCATTTGTACTGTAGATTTACTTTATTTTGGAAATATATTTAAATGTTTTATTTGTCTTTTACACACCACAGATTAGATTTTTAGTATACTTTTGGCTAACAATATTATATGTATCAAAAGAAATATGTATAATGCGAAGATATGTTATATTTAGATCAACAGAACATTTCATTCAAAAAGCTTTAGAAGCTGCTCTATGGGTCCAGTCTAATTATGGCTTTGTAACTGGACTACAGTAATTGGACATAATCTAATGGAAAGGTATTTCCACATTTTCAGAAATGACTATGGATTTCAGCCATTCCAGCTTCCCTCTTGCCCGGTGCTCCCCCTCTGCTGCTTCCCATTTTGGTTCCTTGAGTCAGAATAAAAATCAAAGGTTGTAGGAAAATGTGTGTCCAAACTGGCTAATCCAAAAATTACGTTGCCTTTTAAAATTCTTGAAATTGTTCATTCAGTATTTTGACAAAAAACTTTTTTTTAAGAAAAAGACATTTTGTTCTCACAAGTACAACCCATCTTTAAAACAAACACAATTGACTTTTTAAATTTAAAAATTATTTCCATCTTCTTGTCATTATATAACCAAAGTGTCTTTGGTGGGAATCACAAGAATTTTTTTTTTTTTTTAATCCCTATATAAAAATGGCTTTTTCAAGTATTTCTTTTAAAATTATTTGTATTCCTGCACCTGGAAGAACATAACCAGAGAGCCCAGTACAGGCTAGGATCTGTGTGGCTGGGGAGCAGCCTTGCTGAGAGGGATGTGGGGGTCCTGATGGACAACAAGACGAACATGAGTCAGCAGTGCGCTGCTGCAGCAATGAAGGCTGATCGGATCCTGGCCTGCATCCACAGGGTCATTGCTAGCAGAGATAGAGACGTAATCATCCCACTCTCAGAGGTAGGTCTTTTCACCCCGGAGAAGAGAAGACACAGAATTCCAGTACTCAATGGGTGGTTACAAAGAGGTCAGAGGCTCTCTTTTCACAAGGAGCTGCATGGAGAAGACAAGGGGCCATGGGTACAAGTTGCACCGGGGAGGTTTCATTTCAATATAAGAAAGAAATTTTTTATGATGAGATCAGTCACAGGAACAACCTCCCCAGGGACACGGTAAAGTCCACGTCACTGGAGATTTTCGAGATATGATTGGACAGGGTGCTGGATAATCTCATCTACGCTCCCTTTCCCATGAAGTGTTGGACCAGATGATGTTTCAAGATCCCTTCCAACGTGGACCGTTCTATGATTTTATGTTCTATGAAATAGTAATTGTCTAATTTCAAATACATAAGACAGACCAAAGCATGAGATCAAGTATACCAAGTCTGCCCTATCCAGCTTGATGCCTTAATTGCGGTGCTAGAGTTATGGGCTGTTCTCCTTTGAGTTCATGACGGCTGCTCTCTGCAGAGACAGCAATAGCACAGATTCAGTAGGAAGTACCTACAAAGATTTTACTCAAAATACCTCAAACTAAGATTGTTAGAAGTACTCCATGACACAGGATGTGATTTCAAGGTGCATTATACTACAAACACTGTAGGATGTTGCTCTCCTGCTTCTGAGGAGGTGTCCTCATATCTAGGTTCAATGCTCTGCTTGCTGGAAAGTGTTGGTAAATCCTGTCTAGAAGTGTAGTACTTCTGTTCCTACACCCATTATCTGTTCCACACCTAGATCTGGATGACAATAAGCATCCGGATGCTTATTGTTAGAAAGGCTAACTCCTGCTGTTGCTTACAAGCTTAGGTGCCTGCATCTCCAACAGGGTTGCTGCTGTCTACATGTGGGATTTTAAGCACAGATAGTGTGACTTTTTTTGGTCCAGAGTGGAAGTACAAATTGTTTGCAGGCAACTCCTGGTCTGGTTTTCATTTGAGAGATTATGTTCCTAACTCCTGGTAAAATGGGATTTTCTGTATAGGTGATCTTAGTCTCACCAAAGCTTATTGTTAAGCGGCTTTCTTTTCCAGAAGATAGCAAAAAATGAGATTTATTTTAGCTACAGTTCTTCTTTTTGCCTACTTACCATTATAATAGTTACCGCTGTTGGCACACCTGTTTTGGAATACAAGCAATTCCGTAGAATGCTTATTTTTTCAGAGAACAATTGCTCTGTTAATGAAAATGCCTCATGAATGTGCTCGTGATTTTAGGATTTTTAAAGCTCTTTTTTGTTAAAATAATATTTTTGGGCCAAATATGATCAGACAGTATCTTTTAAAATAATCTTACGTCTCTCATGGAAATTTCTGGAATCAAACTGAAATAATCTGCTTGGATAAGGAAGATCTGTTCAGTGCTTAATTGCCCTTGAGATTATACTTTCTGAACTTCAAAGGTTTGAACTAATGATGTTCCTTTACTTATAGCATTCTTTCTTTTGTACAAGTCTAAAATTCCTAGTGAAATTAGGATCGAAAGGCCTAAATGTAGTTGGCAAAAGAAGATATTTGTAAAATACACGATCAGTATTGATTCTAGCTAAAAAGTCATATTTTATTTCCCTATTGGTTACATTTTGACCTTTGTTAAGCTGTCATATAAATTACATTTGTCTTTATAATACCACTGCTAACCACAGTGCAGATTTTGTGGTTGGATAATTGTGTTATATATTGGTCTATGTCTGAATTAACTCTCACCTTGGGAAAGATAAAACTTGCAATATCCAAGTTTGGTTAAATTCTGATTCTTCATTTCAAAGTTCTGACTATATAAAAGCAAATCAGCTGATTCTGAATGAACATGGAACATCCTACTGGTATTTTAAGTAGCTTTCTTTGGTCTGCCTTCAGACTTAGGTGTAATAGATCTTTTGATTAAGATTGACACCTATAGTAAAAAAGACCTGAGTTGAAAGCTTGAATGGTGATTATTGCTAACTTATCTTCTAGGAAGATCTTCTACTCAAGGGTTACAGAAATAAGAAATTGCACAATGGCCAGATGTCACATTAGCATATGCAAATCCATCCTACTCATGCAAAGCTATTCACCGTGAGTGTGACTAGCTGCAGCAGACTTGCTAAGACTGTCAAAAACAACCACTGTTGATGGTGTTGGAACAGGAGTAAACGGTTAAAAGGAAAACAGAGACACAAGAAATCCCAGGTCTATAGTGATAAAGTACACCACTCGAGAAAAAAATCGCTCTGTAGCTTCAGGGTGCCAATCCCATGAACTAAGTGATGTTTATAAGGACCAGTGTAGTAGACAATACAGATAGGCAAGGCGGCAGGTCAGTCTGGCTGTATGACCTGGATTTAGCTGGCAGTCCCTTACAGCTGCTACATCACTTTCTTCTGTGTAGCACTTCAAGTCATCATCTTTTATGCTCCCTGTGTAACTGGAAGTGGCTTCCTGATGATGGTATTAACATTAGCCTTGCACCACTGCCCTATATCTCTGATTTTTCACAGCTTACAGTATGGTGGAAGGGAGATGCAATTCAGTCCTGTCTCCTGCCAGTCTCTCTGCTTGGCCACTCCGCTGAAGCTGGTCAAGCTGTGTAAGCTCTCCATGACTTCTTCCTGCAACTTTCTTCTTCGGAAAAGAAAACCTCTCTCCTTTTGTTGCCTGTCTATCATTTTTCAGCCTCTCCTATGAGAAGGGTGGCAGGCAGTCACTGCAATCTGTATTTTGGGTGTTTACAATTAGATGGGGAAACTAAGATTTCACAGCCAAATAATTAAATACCATGTTAATGAATTCTGTTAGTCATATTACACTGAATCATATTAAAGTGCTTAACCATGTGCTTGAAGGAAAGAAATATTTAAAGTGAGTTCTGAAAATATTCTGAATACTAATTAAGTTGTTCAGAAATCCTACTTTAGTGTTAGTTTGATGATATTAAGAAGCAATGCTAATGTTAAATCCTATCCTATTTGTCAGTTAAGGGGAAATTTCCAAAGTGGGAGCTCCAACGATGTATCCACAAGGCTCTGCTGAACTCAGGGTATAATGGCAGTGAATCTCATGTGCATCCATGGGTCTTCAGGCAAACTATCGTCCAGTTCATCTATTTGAATACCCAAAAGGAATCTGATGCGCACCTTTCACTGCACGTGGTGGCCAGCTTTCTGCAGCTGCCCTCTCTTTGACACTGGAACGTTCTTGTAATTGGGGAAACCCCATCTTTAATGACAGCATCTGTGGAGAAGGACAAACCAGCTGTTTTGAGGGCCTGTAGATAATGTTTAAGGAATAAGAATATTAATGTGCAATCCCTCAGGTGCTTTTAGCATGACATTTCCTTGTGGTTTTGGGTTTTGAGGTTTTTTAATATATTTTTTTATTTCTGTTAGAACTGTATGCTTGAAGTGACTCGAGAATCATACCTTCTTTTTGTGGAAAACCTTCTTTTATTTCAATTGCAGACTAGGACTTTTATCCCCTCCTCCACTCTCCCTGCCAGTGGTGCAATAAGAGTGGTACAATAACATGCAACACAATTAAGAAACAGGTCCTTGATTATTTTTTTTCTCTTTTCATCACTCACGATGCAAACAGGACAAGGAGCTTATGTACAGCAGTCCTGATCTTGTAAAAAGGTGCACGTGGCAGATGCAGAGGAACAGAGTCCTACAGACAGAACATGGGAGGTTGTGAAATTCTGTGTTGGTACACGTGAATCAAGATGTTCTGTGTAAGAAATACATTTCATACTGGGTTAAAGGAGGTACTACTTAAACAGAAGCTGAAACAAAGGTAATACGTACTTACTATTGTCAGACTATTATACCTGATCTTTTTAAAATGTCAGTAATGATATTTTCTTGTGATAAAGTGCTGTACTGACCTGAAAAGTCTTTGGATCCTTGCCTCTTATACCTTAGGGTAACTTTTCACACATCAGAGGTTTCCAACAAGAAAAAAAAAAAAGTAGAAAAATTGCTGAAAGGATTCATTTTATTTGTCCAACAGAAAGGGCACTGTCCTGTGCTCTGTTGTGTTTATCCAAAGTTTGGCCAAAATACTTGTGCTTTTATTTTTATTTTGTAACAAAATAAATAGACAAGATACATCTCTTTTTCAAGAATCCCAGACAGATAAAAATGCAAAGATTATCACAAATGCTCCAACCTATGAAACAGGGAATGTCTAAAGGAAAGGTGAGAACTGAATCCGTCTGAGTACAAAATCTTTTCAGCTCCACCAAGCCATTTTTAGTATGGACTAAAGTACTATGGCTTTGTCACAGGGATTTGCTTTCAATCTCAGAAACTGGTTATTTTTATTTGATAGTATTTTGGATAAGTATATTATCCCTTCTTGAAAATTAAGTCTTATCAGTTATGAAATTTGCTCTGATGGCTGATCAGGTGTCGAGATGAGGATTTTTAGGGTAAGGCGAGTGATCATATAGCTGTGAAATAGAAATCCAGTAATTTGTATTATGTGGCTGCTATGCAAGAAGAATAGTCTCTCACAACAGCTAATGGTCTATGTGAATGTACAGCTTTTAGAGCTTAGTCCACATATTTTACATGTAGTTGGAGTTAAGATAGTTGGAAAACCAGACATTTTTCAGCAAATAATGCCCTTTTAGCTTTTTGGATTTTTTTTAGTATTAGGTCCCATTAGAAGCTTTAGACAATGCTTTCTAGTAGCTGTGATTGAACCTTCTCTGATGTTACAACAAGCATAAGATGAAAATATTTGTCTTTTTTGTAAGTGGTTGCCAGAGCATTTAAAAACGGATAAATTACTTCTCCCTCTTAAACAAAGGAAAAAAAATCCACAGTACAAACAGTACCTGTAAATTTTATGTCTGTCTGGTAGCTGTAGAACTTTGGCTTTATTACAATACAAATATATTACTTTGAAGATTTCATTATTAATATACTATTAGAGTCAATGCAACCAGAGTATTTAATGTAGATAAAACTTCCGTGAATTAGAGAGTGTTTCAGGGCTAATAGCCAGAGCAAGTTATGTGGTTGTGCTTTATATAAGGCTTTTTATAAGGGTGTACCAAATCAGCATGGGACTGTCAGAAAAACTGGAGTGCCAAGATGCTATGGAGCTCTATATCCATGATACACCATGAAATAGATGGTAGAAGAGAAGGACTGAAGAGTAATTACATCTCATGTTTGTTTAGGAGAAATCCTCTGTGCTGAAATAGAGGTCCTCTCCTCCCCTTCCTCCTTCGGGTGTGTGTAAGGATTCTGTAAGGATACGTGGATGTCAAACTGTGCTCTACCTGCTCCAAATTTGTGGAGTACTTGTAAAAAAAAAAAAGTGTTTGCAGTTCTGAATCAAATTTGCGGTTACTTTACTCCAGTAATTTGTCTCTAGATATATATCCAGGAATCCCAAATTACAAACATATGAGAAAAATTTTAACCCATTAGATGATAATAATTTATAATAGTTAGAATAGTTTATACTCAGAAGTGTGATTTTAATAACCCTTTAAAATTCTGGTTAGCAGTAGCCATGGTGTCTCTGGATAGGCTTGTTACCCATGTAAATGTGTAATCTCTTTTTGAGTCATGGTGTAAGCCTACTAACACAACAGTGAACTGTGCTGTAATGCTGCACCTCATTTATTATTTTTTGTCTTGCATAGAGGTTTCTTATCAGCACCTCAGCTATTGTGTAAGTTGTCCACTTAACAGAGTGTGTACTTGGCCTGTCTGGAAGAATCTTAATTTGGTCCCTTGTGTATATAAAAGTTTTTGTTTCCAGAAGAGACCTAAAACTATTATTCCAAAAAGTGAAAGTGACAACATATTTCAAACCTTTGTTCTCAAAAACCTGATATTTGTTGCAACATATTTTCCATTTTGCAAAACTGGTAATAGTGTTGTGTCTAAAATCAAGCTAAGAAAATATAAAATTAAAATTTGAATGGTTAATTTTCTGCAACTATTCTATCTTCCTTACAGATACAAGTGCTAGTATTTTGCAAAAGTTTTATTTATGTTCCCAGAATGATCCTTCTTTTTATGAAGCATATCTACATTTTTCATTCATGCCACTCCTCTTTTTTCAAAATCTTTTGATACCTGTCCTCCATAAGAAGGAGCACTTGACTGATGAAATAAGAGCGTGCATTTTCTTTCCTAAAGGTGTAGTGTTGTATGGTAAAAAATTCAAGCCTATCTGACCAGCCTATCTGGATTTTTAAAATCTTATCTTATGATAATTTCCCTAGAGATCAAGTAAGAATTAAGAAAGTGTTGCTACACAGACACACATACACACATGCACACACATAGAGAAAGAGATAAAGAGAAGGAGGGGAGAGAAGTGGGGAGAGAGAGAGAAAGGAAGCAAGGAAAACATCTGAAGGAAGGAAAACATCTTGTCAATTTTTAGTTGCTCTTGCCTGAGGGAATATTTTGTATTAATACAGATGTATTAATAGAGAAATTGTAAAGAATTTTATAAACAATACTTAATACTAAGCATTGAGATTGAAGTGGGAAAATTACTTTTATTCCCTGTGGGAAATAGAATCGTGTAAACTGCACCTCAATTTTTATGAAATGGCTGCTGATTCAGCAGAATTTCATTTGCAAAGATGTGCCTTTGCAAATGACATTTGCTTTTGTTCAAATTTGTGTTCGAGGGTTTTGAAAATTAGTCTTCACAGTCTTGACATTTGTTAGAATTGGTAGATACTTCTTGTTTTCCAGGCTCCTTCACTGTAATTCCAGCACTAATTTTTGAAAATTTCTTTATTTGTAAATACTCACCATTGATGAAAAGCAGTATTTTGACAGTTCCAAAACAAAGAAATATTTTTTCAAATTATTTCCTTGTTCAAATAAGCTCTTAAAATTTGTGCTGATTATAGTATAAATGTTCAAGACTATAGTAAAAATGAATAGCAAACCAAATTGTTCAAAATTATCAATATCAGTATTCTTATTTGGCAGAACTAATGTTTTTCCTTTTTTTTTAATTCAGATGATGAATTTTTAAAATCTTAAATATTTTCCTATCCAGCTGCATGCTTGGGCTTGCCTCATATCTCCTGGTTTTCTACAGCCATATGAAGTTACTGAGAAGATCATATCCCTGAAAATATCTCCTAAGATGGATAAAAAATTGGAATTTTTTTTTTAAATATTCAACATATGATTTGAAAATGTGATTGATTTGGTGTACCAGCACTTTATTGACATCTCTTCCTATTTTACACACAGCTAGAAATCTAGATTTCTTTATTCTTGTATTACATCGAAGGCCACTTAGTGAGAAATACTAAACACTTTTTTTGCTTTCTTTGTTTTTATTTTGAGGAGTTCTGTGGTTTTGGTTTTTTTAGCAGTATCTTTAAATTAAGACACACATATTCTACCATAGCATAAATATAATACATTTGGTTGGCATCATATTTTTCTATCAGCCTGCTGAAATAATAAGATCATTTAAGTTTTTTAAAGACTGTCTTAGGGCATATGAAAAAGCATTTGAAGGACATTTGCATGGAAACTTTTCCAATTGTCTTTTTGATATTATTTATGAATTAGTAATTCCTTTCCTTTTATGGTTTGACTGAAATCTGTCACTTTCATTTTAAATTTCTGTTGGCAACCCTTAGAAAATGATGGGCTTAATCCACAGGAAGGGAAAAATAGTGAACTGGGCTCTAAATGTGGCTTTAGGCACTTTTGTCCCTAACTTACGTTGTTTTTACCTTTCTTTAGCAATCACCTTACCATGAAAGGAATGGAGTTTTGTCCCAGTAAATTCCCAGGGAGCCTAAGCAGAGACTCTTGTGCACCCATATACAGGACTAGACGGGTACTAAGCTTCCTTCTTACACTTATAGGGATGAACTTCTTTAACTGCATCATTTTCAGGGTGTTAATCTGAGAGGCCTTCAAAGAATATACCTTCTAGATGAGCCATTATACAAAAGTGGAGGAGAAGGTTTAACCTTCTTTTTTACCCACTAGCTCCAAGATGCTCCTGCATGAGGGAATTTGAGTCACAGTATAAAAGAAAACAGTTTGGAAAGAAAGGATTCCTGTTTGCAGAGCCCTTCTGTATGCCCTATAGCTGGTGAGTCAGGGAGTCTTCTGAGGGGAGGATGGGAGAGAAAGTGCCTTTACACAAGGGTTTGCGTATAGGTCTCCTGGGCACCAGGTACTCTGATCATTAACGAACAGATAGAGATGATGTAGGGCAGAGCAGTCTTCCTATACTTTACAGGGCAGAGTTGTCTCCAGTGCTGAGATATAGATATGTAGTGGAATATCTACAAGATTTCAAGATCCTCCATGCCAAAACTCTACTCCTGCATGGGGTTTACCTGCATTGCTTAACATTTCCACCCCTCTCTACTTCGGGCGGCAACTCCTTGGAATTACTTTTAACTTGCTATTTCATTCCTACCTGCATGCCATTGCTTTAACACCCATTCAGTTTTGCCCATACAGCTGTTTTCAGATCTCAGTGTAGTGTTAAACCCCCACTCACCCTAGTAGCTACTTTACAACATCTTTGCATGGTTTCACTGGCATCCTAGACAGACCCCCGAGTTGTGGTCATGTGCAAGCGGGTTCGGTGCTCGCTGAAGTAGCAGTTTGCCCACACTGGATACCTTTTACGTAGCAAAGTCATGCTCCTAAATGGATGCTCTTAAAAAGTGGCTCACCGTGTGGTGAATATTTTTGTGGTAGTAGTTGTTAAGAAAGTTGTATGTCTAAAGTGCTAAGAAATTTCAAAGGTGAATGGTATTTTCTTGCTTTTCTGCAAAGAACTTGACTCGAGAAGTACAGCTTTAAAATTTTGCAGTGGTTCAAACCTAATGTGGTAATAGCAGAGGGTTCAGTTTAATGGAAAGAAGCAGTTATGGTCTGGAGAGTTACATGGACATTCCTTGAAGCTACTGTTTGGATTTGACTGTCTTAATTAGGCTCTTTTCTAAAAAACCAAAACAACAAGCCTTGTATGTATTTTTACTTATGTTCTAAATATTTTCAAGCAAAAAACCTATTACAGATAGCTGAACAATACTGACAGTTCCTGCCAGCGTCAAGGACAGTTTCTGCCATAAAGTACTGTAATTGGTAACTCAAAGCAGGTTATGTTTTCCTACAGCACTGGTTAAACTAAACACAGTGCTTCAATGGGAGTTGTGTTTGCTCAAAACAGATGTGTGATAGCTATAGCAAATCTTTTTCAGGCGTATTTGGCCTTTTTTTTCCTCTTTCTTTCCTTTTCTCCTCCCCAGTCCATCATACGCCAGCTCCCCTGCACGCATTTATTCCATGTCACTCTGTATACCAGTATAACAGCTTCCCATAGGTGGTATGGTTGTTCTCCTATTCGGGTTGGTTTTGCCTTTTCCCTTGTACCTGATTGTCTACTTAGGGTGAATCAGTTGCTTCCTGTGGTGAAGCTGACAGCTCTGCGGCTGCGGAAAGTCAAACCTGTTATTCATTGTGTATAAAAAAAAAAAAAAAACAAACTCATTGAATGTCATTGGTTTCTGTGGAAACCTTACAATTCCTGGGAATCCTTTGGGCAGCAGTGTCCTGTCCCTTCCTCCATATGCCTGCTTCTTTTTTGATGGTCACGCAGGTCTGACAGAATGTGTTTCTCCAGCACTACAGAAAAACAACACTTGTTTTTGCCGTCATATAGTCAGGGACTATGGTAGTACTGTGAACTCTTACTGATGCAATTTATTGAAGAATCCAGAACAGGTTTGTTTCAACAGCTGAATAGATTTTGGGGCAGTTTCAAATGCTAGCTATCTCTAATGTTACTGCCAATAGCAAGGACAATTGTAGTTCCATTTCAATGAAGGAGAAATTAAGATGTATCCTTGGTTTGTGCTTTAAGTTCATTTTGAGAATGAGGCCTGAAAAATTCAAAGGGAAGGTACTACATGATGTCGTTGCATAAAATTCAGCAGAAAATACAAGGGTTCAGTTAAGATATCCAACAAAGCAGCAGAGCAATGGTGGTTTCCATGAAAGGACATCTTCTTAATGCTTCTTGTTCCATCATGTATCTCTCTCTAGTACTTCAGAAAAATGTGTGAAAATGCATTCAGTATTGCAAAAAAACATTACTGCAACGTTAACTCTGATATTCATAAGCTCTCACAGAAATCTCCCTTGCTTTTTGTGTATTGATTTAGTCTTTCATTAGAGGAGACATTGTTCTGTTGAACAAAGGTGCTTTGCTGTGTGAAATGAAGTGATTAGGGAACATTCTTTAATCAACTGAGATGCACAAAAAAGATCATCATTATCAATAAGGAGGATGTTACCTTACAACATTTATGACATGTTTTCTGAATGTCCGGTAGGAAACATACCTTAGATCTGTGCTGCTGTTATAGCGGTATTTAGTGGATTATGCTTTTTTGTAAAGTAAGCAAGTTTTTAATTCACTGCATATGTCATTTAAGAATACATTTCCTACAAGCAATAAAATGCTTAAAATGCTACAAATTGGTAGAATCCGCTTAGGTTCAGCAACATTTTTAGGGGAATAAATAAGTGAAATCAGTTATATAGAGATAAAACAAGCAAACGACTTTTTTTTCTAAACTATTCAAATCAGGCAGCAAGATGGGAGTAACACAAATTATTCATGTGCAATTTCTATTTACCTACATTGCTACCTTGTAGTAGCAATTCTCTTTGACTTAGAAGCTTTCAAAGATTATATGCTAAAAAACCCCTATATGTGGACCTTAGGGAATGCCCAATGAACAAGTGCCACGTAAGCATATGTATCTCTTCCAAATGGTGTGTGGAGCTGCTAGAAAAAGATGAGGAGCATTCTTGTACTCCAAAATAAAAAGGGGTCGAATGTACAGCCAAATTCCATTGCAATCCTATTATCTGCGACATGCATGGTGCTTGACTTTTCATTAATTGTTTACAAAGATAGACTAGGTAACTGCACACGCAGACCTGAAGTTACTTGTGCAATTGCTTTTAATACTTATATGCTGCTGTTTTGTTGGTATTGCATGCCCATATGTGCTCTTTATATTTGCTACCTAAGGGGCCAGACTCTGACACCTTGTGCAAGTTGAAAGACAAGAACTATTTGCAGTGTGAGGTGCTAATTGCTTATTTTGTTAACTTTGCTGGAGATATGAGTGACAGAATCTGAAAGAAGGTTCTGATTCAGGAAAAAAATTTGCATATATTTCATTTTAAGCATGTGTTAAATCCTATTCGCTTTAATTAGAATATCTACACACTAAAAATAAAGTGTATGTTTAAGTTGCTTTTTAAATTGGGTCCTATGTAACTGTTTCTCCATTTATTTTGCAAGTCACATCAATTCTTATTGTTCAGTACCAGTTCTTTGATACTCTACTAGCTATTCTATAATTCAAAAACTTATCTTGTTTGGAATATAATGTAACACATTTTAGAGATTATTTTGTTTATAAAACTACTGTACACTATAATTTAAAAAGTAGATGATAAATTAAATTTCTCTTATCCCACAGTCTACTGGAGGAATCTCTAGGTGATGGTAGTGCAGAAATATCTGTGTTCTAAAAAACAGCAATATCTGCATTCTAAAAATTGCTTCTTTTTTTTTTTTTTTTTTTTTTTGAAGGAATTTTATCGAAAAGAGTTTGTTTGCTATTGTGCTCAGGGGTGTGGCTGATTTTTTTTGGCTCTGCTTCTCGTAAGCTGCTCTGCCCATAACAAACAGTCTAGTGAGAGCAATGGCACGACATCGTCTGCATTTTCTGTGCACTTGGCAGAGGTTTTTTCATTTTGTACGTTATTGGCTGTGCTGTGAGATAGCACAACAGAGCCCTTTGTTAGGCTCTCAGCTGAGCTGTTTATACATAGTGACTCTGCTAAGTACTGCTTCCTCCACTGGCGTTACTCCACACAGTAGTCTGCCCCAAAAATGAGGGAAATATTGATGCTATTCAGCCCTGGGTGCGTTGCAGCTGAAGGTGTAACGAAGCTCACATTGCATGCTATTTTCAGTCAAAATAAAAGATACAGCCCACAGTTTTGTAAATAATGGAGACATAATTTTATTTTCCTATCAGTGGAAAGTAGCACCTCCCAGGGAATTCCTGAGGAAGCTTGACGGCTTTGCAAGTCACTGCCGAAAGAAAAGGGATGAAGTGCGTGCTTGAATCATGGGTTACGGAAGCCCGTTGTTAAACCTGTCCACCACGGGCCAACCAGGACCTTCTCGAACAGTTCATATTTTCTGTGCTGCTAAGCAGTGTGTGGAGTTCCTGTGCCGCTCTTCATTTGTGCCGTGTAAATCTCTGCTCTAACTCATCCTGCTGCAGCGTGAGGGATCCTTTTCTGCCTTCAGATGTTTCCACATGCTTTATGATACTGCTGTATTTTAGCAGCTTACCAAGAAGTATGCTTGAGAATCAATACCAAAAAAAGAAAAAANAAAAAAAAAAAAAAAAAAAAAAGAAGAAGCTGAAATGAGAAAGTTAACGATTGCAGCCAATTCTTCTACTTCCACTCATTTAAGGACACATGTTGATTATAATTTTCGTTTGCATTGTTGCTATTTACAGCATTGCTATTCTACATCTGACACAAATCTTTCAATGAAGCATCATGCAGCTATGCTACCGGGGACAGGCCTAATTTTCTTCAATAGTTTTAGATATCCACAATATCCTGGTTTCTTCAGGCTCTCTCACAATTAAGGAAGCAAACATCTGTTTGGCAATAAGGCTGAATTCAGCTACTTACTGAATTACCATCTCATACTTTCCACACATCTTTATTAGAAATATACGTAAACTGAGTGATGAAACTTGTGAAAATAGTGTACCAAATGACTGGCTGATCTCCCTTTTCCTCAAACTCCTTCTTATGAAGAGTGTTGCTGCTTCAGGAGGTCTAAAGCATGTCCCAAAGGCAGGCATGGGGACTGAGAGTTGGGAGTTTGAATGCAGTTTTTGGATAAGCGCAGGTCAGAATTAGGATAAATTTGGACCCATGCAGATGTGATGCATGTGACATGCTCACATTTAAGAGAGTTGGTCGTGTGAATTGCTTTAATTAGACCTATCTGGAGATCCTATCTCAGTCAGTACACAGAACGCTTCCTAGGTGTTTGGGTAAATTATTTTCAGACAAAGTCAGAATATTCTATACTTGATATAGCAGAAGGGCATTTGAGGTAATTGTTAAAAAAAAAAGGATAAAAAAGTTTCTTGACAAACTGAAAGTACATTTAACTTTATATTCAACAACATGTGTTTTTCTAGTACATTCCCCTTTTAGATTGACCTTTTCCCTTCTGTTAATTTCTTGCTGCCAGGCGTATACATTTTAATAACCTATTTCCATTCGTTGACTATGAGGCACTAAATAAGTACAAAAGAGTTAATATATTTGTAGACTAATTAAGCTTTTCCTAGCTCTGCACGCTTAGATGATAATTTTCTTAAAATAAGCTTGCTTGCCGTTTGAATTTTTTCAAAGTCCCTGTCCTTGGCATTTAGAAATGAACCTTACACTGTCATAAAACTAGGATAAAAATCTATTGCTGCAGCTGAAGAGGAAATAACTGTGCACATCCTAGGTAGCAGAAAAGACGATGGTGGATATTTTAGGTAGTGAGACAGTGTGCAACAGGTGATCGTGTTCATTCATCAAAAGTTTACTCTAAGCATTAACCGGTGGAACACAAGAACCTGTGGAGCGGACAAAGATTAATTATACCTGTGCTCATACAGTAATGTTTGTGTTCCAAACAAATTATATTTGCTTCTCTTTAAACGATGCATAAATCTGATACGTGCAGATGAACGTGTGTTCAGGATGAGTGAGCACACTTGTTTGAATGTCATATTTATCCCTGTATTTTGTCAGAAAATTAACTTCTTTGGAGTTTGCGCTTGAGCTGAGCATATGGTTGTTGATCTCTGGAGATGACAGCCTATCTGAGCAATAGCTCCTTATGGCTCGAGCTCTCCTCTGCTGGCAGATGCTTTGGGCTTTTCTACAATTAAGTGGAGATCATCACTGTTTTCTTTGAGCACTGCTGTGCCTTGTACTCTGAAGTGTTTTGTTAATCACTGTCTGCCTTCGACAGAAGCTGCCAAAGCTCTCATTAAGTTTGAATTTTGAGATGTCATGCTCGAATGATGGAATTTCATCCCTTTTCTGCATGAATGGAATTGGCTATGGAAAGGTGCCAGCAAAAAATCATGACACTGAAGTATATTTGCTTTGCATTTCACTGCTGAAACAAAAGAGAGGGAGGAGGGGAAAAGAAAACTTTCTTGCTGTTTGCCTCAGATCCAGAGCAAAGACTGGCTTGTGTGGTTTCCTGGAAGATAATAATGGTAAGGTCTTCACCTTATCGTCTGTAGGGCTTATGTTGTTACTTTCTATGAACAATCTGTCACTGTCTTGTTCGCTGTGAACTTTAAACCACCTTCCCAAAAATCTTTTGTTGAATGCCACTTACTGTGGTGCTGGCAAGTGTAGTTAAAGATGCTCAGTGAGAATAAAAAAAATAAAAAAATAAATTTTTAAAATCAACATTTATTTTAAGGCAGGAATTCCAGTGATGACATTATGATGAACTATAATAGGAGCACAAACTAATGTTACTTTTGCCCTTCAAGAAGAATTGCTTGCACATGTGCAAACAGAAAACAAAATGCATCTGTTGGCTGTTTAATGACTTGCGGCGGGAAACTAAGCGTTGTGGGAAATATGGTATGAAAAGACGTTGCCCATTTCTCTTGGTGGATTTAAATGGTTCAGCTGTATTAGTAAAAGTAAGCTTGGAAGAAAAAGTTGGACTAATTAGCTGTGGTGCCTAATAGTATCTGTCATATTCTGTATAGCACCTTATGAAGGCAAAATTCATAGGCTCCATGCAAAGAAAAATGTTCTCCACTGTTGAACTGATGTTTTCTGTCCTGTTGACAATACAATTTATAAATATGTTGTTCAGCCCATGAATGTAATATACTTGTATGTTCTCGCTTTGTCCCTGTTGTTGTTTTCTATGAAATTCTAAAGGTATGAATACCTGCCAGTTGTGGAGAACGAAAGGATTCCCAGTAGGTAACGTGTCTCAAAAACCTGAACCCAAACCAGGTAGGAACAAATGCCAAGGTTATCCA
The DNA here is from genome assembly GCA_035582835.1 of Phoebastria nigripes. Taxonomy (NCBI): domain Eukaryota; kingdom Metazoa; phylum Chordata; class Aves; order Procellariiformes; family Diomedeidae; genus Phoebastria; species Phoebastria nigripes. The sequence continues at coordinate 1,843,398 of JAYKAV010002821.1, read as the reverse complement.
TGCTCTTCTGAAGAGCCAGATCTTAACAGAGTGCAGTGTCTGTTTATTTCTGCTGCTATAAAACACAAAGCTCCAATCATAGATTCTTATGGGATGGTAGTTACTTAAAAAAAAAAAAACTTGTACAAAATAATTGATCTTATACAAAAAAGCCTAACCCACCTGTGTACATAACTTAGGTAACAATATATTTTGTATTTCATGTCAGACTTTGAGTACAAAAGGCAACATCTTCCCACTTAAACTTGACATTTTTGAAGTTTTCATGCTTTGTAGAATATGCTCAAAAAGCACATTTACTGATATATGATTTCGATTCTATAATGTTTTGCCTGGATACATACCTTCATCTTATTTCTTGATTCTTCTCGCACATCCACCAATTTAGCAAAAGTATCTGGTACCTAACAGGTATGAATCACAGAATGGCTGAAGCTGGCAGGGACTCCTGGAAACCCTGGAGTCTGACACTCCTACCCAAAGTAGGGTCAACTACAGCAGGTTGCCAGGACCATGTCCAGTCAGGTTTTGATTGCCTCCAAGGTTGGAGATTCCACAACCACTCTGGGCAACTTGGCCCAATGTTTGATGATTCTTACAGTAGAAGAAGATTTTTCTTATGTTCAGATGGAATTTACTGTATTTCAGCTTATGCCCACTGCCTCTTGTCCGGTCACTGGGCATCACTGAGGAGACTCTGTCTGTCTTCTGTACTCCACCAGGTATTTGTGAACACCGGTAAGATCCCGCTGAGCCTTCTCTTCCCTAGGCTGAACAGTTTCAGCTCTCTCAGTCTCTCCTTGTATGAAAGATGCTTCAGTGCCTTAATCATTGCGTCCCTTTTCTGGATTTTCTCCAGTATGCCCATGTCTTTCTTCTAGTGGAAAGCCCAGAACCGGACAGAACACTCCAGGTGTGTCTCACCAGTGCTGAGCAGAGGGGAAGGATCACCTCCCTCAACCCATTGGTAACTCTTTGCCTAAGACAGCACAGGAGGCTGTTGGCCTTTGCTTTGAGGGCTTATTGCTGGCTTATGGTCAATCTGTTGTCCATACCAACCCTCAGCTCCTTCTCTGCCAAGCTGCTTTCCAGCTGTACCAGTGCCTTGTGTTATTCCTCCCCACATGCAGGACTTTACATTTCCCTTTGTTAAAATTCACAAGCTGTGCTTTGCGCTGCTGTTCACAACACTTTAAACTCATCAGTTCAACCAGCTTTCAGTCCACCTTACTCTCCATTTATCTAGTCTATATTTACTTAATCCATTTGTCTATGAAGATGCTGTAACAGACAAGTTGAGAGCCTTGCTAAAGTCAAGATAGGCAACATCCTCTACTCTCCCCACATCCACCAACCCAGTCATTTCCTTGTAGAAGTCTGTCAGGTAAGTCAAGCATGATTTCCCCTTTATAAATCCGTGGCGACTACTCCCAATCACCTTCACATCCTTAATATGTTTGGAAATGGCCTACAAGAGGGTTTGGCCCCTCACCTTCCCAGGAATCAAGATGAGGCTGACCAGCTTTTAATTCCCTTGATCCTCTTTCTTACCCTATTTGAAGATAGGGTTAACTTTTACTTCCTTTCTTAGGAAGCAAGAAACCTTCCCCAATCCCCTTGACCCTTCAGAGGTGATTAAAAGTGGCCTGACTATGACATTGTCCAGCTTCTTCAGTGCTTGTGGGGGCAAAGAATGAAAGTAACAGCTTTCTAGAATATACAAGGAAAATGGAGAAAAATTTCAATACATTTAAGACTTCACATGGCTGCCCATATTGACTTACAGAATATAATTAAAAGGCTAGATATGAGTGTATTGCTTTTGGAGAAAGTAGGCTTTCTAAAACTGCAAAGTTTTTAATGAAGATTGTCTTTTCATTAAATTAATGAGTTTGGTATTCTGACCCTAAGCACTTGGTGCTGCAGAAATCCTGAAAAAATAGCCTTGTTGATATGAAATAGGTTGTAGCGCACTGAGGTACATAAAGGTCATCTTTGACAATCTCTTCAGATAAATTTTGTGGTTATGAAGAAAAGACATTTTTACAAGCAAAAGTGGTTCACCTTAAATGGTCATGTTTAATTGTATAAGCTTATTAATGCATCTTTGTCATCTCAAAAATACCTTGGCTTAGTAAGTCCACAATTATTCTGTGTAACATTTTTTAAAATAATGTATATTAACTTTATTTCTAAATGTTTGGCAGATAGATACAGAACTTGAGATTTTCAGCCTTTTTTATAGAAATCTAAGAGGTACCTAAAATTCAGAGAGTCACCACAAGTAGTTTGAGGTGTGGGAAGATCAGACTTTTTCTTGTTGCTGTTTCTTGTTTGTACCCCAGAGGTCTTGGGAGAAAATATGTGAGGTTACGGAGAGCTTCCCCAACATTTTCCTTCTCCCTGGAGAACACTGGTCAGATTTCTGCCTCACAGGAATGATAAGCTGATTGCAGCTAACAAACTCTCTAGGAAAAATTTTATATAAATAAGTCTTGTCTGATTCCATGCCTACATCTTAGTCTTTCTGTTAATGAGGTCAGGATGAGATTATGTTTGGTTTCTATATGCTTGTATTTCCCTAGTTTTGTGCTTTCTTGCTCTCTGGGGAGTTGCTGGCTTGCTCACTTGCCTTTATGTTACTGTGTTTGTATAAGTATTTTCTACATCAATATATTCTATAAGTATGTGGTGACAGCTCTTCAATCCAGTTTACCGATGTTTTTGACCCATATGTTACATGTGTTAGTGAAAAAGGGAAGTTGACCAACTTTTGGTCTTCTCAGGTTTAAACTCTTTTAGAATTAGTATGGCTTAAGTGTGTACATATTGAAAAATGGAATCGTTTTGACTCTTACAATAATGGTAATAAACTTAATGTAATACTATTGCTGAGAGAATATTTTTATTGTGTAAAAGTAGACCTACAAATTTAGGATTAAGAATTCTTTCCATTTTTTGAGAGGCAAAGGATATCATTCTAGATACAGGGCTGCATCTTCCATTGCAAGAGAGCTCGGCTCAGTTTTAATTGAAAACAGCAGAGAAACAATTCCCTTCAAGAAAGGGTGCTGTTAGGCAGATAGAAATGGACAAACTATTGCGAAGGCAACAACAGAAGTTTCAGGTATTGCAGGAATCTTGCTATGGCTATTGCTGAATTAGCAATAGTAGAAGGAATATGACTTAATGAGAGGACTGGAGCAATAAGAATACAGTTGTTCAGTTAATTGATGTTATTAAAGCTGTATATGTAAAAATAACTAGCCTAAAGCCATTGAAATTTGCCAGCTTGTACAAACTGAATTCCATAAATATCAACAGCATAATGAATCCTGTTGAGTTCAGTGAGAGTCTCTGTTTATTGATGTCCGTGAAAGTTGGATTTGGCCCATGCAAATTAAAACAAATCCTCAAAAGATCTAGGTAGCTGCAGCTCCCAACAGGTCCAAGCTCTCTGTTTTCTCTATTAAAAATAAATATGGATATCTGTATTTACAGTTCTCTGTTGTAGAAGAAAGATATGTAATGGCACACACAGACAGAAATTATATCACCTATCATTTTGAAGTGTTCTGGGTTTCTGGTTGATTGGCATCCTCTGCATAAGAAATCAAGAATCTAGTTCATGGTAAATGGATGAAGTAGTACAACCCCTGCCTGAGTATCAACTAGATCTCTTCACCCTTGTCAGAGTTTTCACTTGGGTAAGAGAATGGTACTAATACCATGTAGAAGTGGAGTTGCTCAATTCTTTCACTCTTAGATGAGGACTCATGTATGACATAAGTCATGTTGCAAGTACCGCCCAATTAACATGGCATAGTAAAAAAGTCACTGCGGAAAAGAGTCTTTTGAAATAAAACACATTGTGAGAAATGTTTAGAAAGTCTATTTAAAAAAATGTGAAATTAAAGAAAATCATAAAGGAAAAAGACCAAATGGAGTTAATTTCAGAAGTTGTCTTATTAAGGTAATATAATTTAGGAATACGAAAAAGTGTGTAAGAATATGGAACAGTGTAGTGCTGTAATGCACCACCTGAACCACAATACCTGCTCATAAGCCTACACAGTAAAAGAAATGGTATTTATGATGGGGTAAAAAACTTGTATACAGACAGGTATCTTGCTATAATTCCAGCCTGAAGTTACCCCACAGCAACTTGTTTGTGTGACCATTTGCATCATCTAGTTTCTCTGCACAACCCTGCCTCTCTTTTTCAAGGGAATATATTTTTGAAACCTGGAAAGCTTTGTTTCCCAGGAAGTCCTCCTTGTGAAAGCCATTCCACGAGCTACACATTGTCCAGGAAAGTTGTCAGAGCCAGCATTTGAAGTGCTGTGTGACTGTCTTTCTTTATGCAGTGGGTAGAAAGTGTCTCAGAAGAGCATCCTGTTGGGAAATATATAATTTCTCGGATTAAAATAGAATTCCAGCGTTGATGGTAAGCTAAGATGTTCTTAGACATTATTCAATGGTTCAGAAGTTTGACTGATAAAAGCGATAAGGAGAAATATTAACATTTACAAATATATACAATGTACTTTAGAATACAGTCCCATTTTCTAGTTCATTTGTGTGTATCTCAGACAAGTGGCACTTAAGCTGTTTCCTAAAATATTAACTTAAGGTGCTTGAGTATCTTCCATGATGAAAATATTGTCCAAATGGAGATCTGATATTTTCATCTCAGATGCAAAAATATCCATGAGGAGGTTTTTATTTCAGAAATAAGATACTTTAGACATGAAAGTCCAGACCATCCTGTAAATGCAGATTGATTAGAGGTTTGCAGTAAATGCATTATGCAAAGGAACATGTGAGATACTCAACTAATGTAAATCAATTTCGCTTTATTGCCTTTAGTGCAGCATCACTAATTTTACTGGTAGGAAGCTTGCTCCATTGCCTTGCAGATTTTGGATAAGCCCTGCAATATATTTCCACAAAATAAAAATCTGTATATCACCTCATGATGCACAATCCTGCATGCATATGTTCGATACTACTTAAAGAAAGTGTGTTCTCAAAAGTTCCATCTCAGCACTATGAAATGCAAAAGCCAGGCTCAGTGTGAATAGTCAAAAACGCATATACATGCAAGGTGACAGGTCTGACACTATCTTTTGAAATCTGATGCTTTCAGGGTGTGTAAAATGGAAACGATTTTCCTCCATTTATTAGCACCATGTGGGAGAGGGAATAAAAAACCCAGATATAAAATGCTGATCCAAAACATGAGAAGGGGCTTGCAGCAGTTTTTGCCACGCGGCATACGTGTCTTTGAAGTGAGAGGCAGGCATGTCACACACCTTTCTTTGAACTGAGGTGCTGCAGAAGGTAGCGGTGACATGGCACAGCTTGGTGGCTTTCCACAGCTGAAGCTGCAGGGATGTGACATGCCTGTTCCTCCACCGAGGTGTCGCACAGTTCTGCACGTTCCCACTGTCTTTGTTTTTGGAGCACAGCCTCTGACAACAAACACAATTGATGAGCAGAGCCAGCACAGGGATAATATGTGTAATATGTGACATTAGCATGTCCAAATTTGTGTCACAGGCTTTCATATTATGAGATAGGATGCTTTACCTCGAGCAGAGGAATGCATTTTATTTATTTGTTCCAGGTGTTTCTGTGCCATCTGTCGTTATCATATATGTCAAGAGATACGTCCTTTGCAAAATATGGTTCCTGCTTGAGGGAAGGGACATAACTTCAGGTAACAAAATAACCAGGAAGCTTATTTTTGTAAATTGCCTTAATCAAACATTTTCCAGTTGAATACATATTCAGATATAGGTACCAATATAGTCAGTCTTAATTGTTACTATTTATTAAAGCCCTATTGCATGTGTTTGCTACCTCTTTCCATAGATTTCCTTTAGTTGCATCCACTTAGTTGTAGAAGAAAAAAATTATGAAAGTGGTTTGGTCCTCAATAAAGGGAGGAGAACCCACTGCCTTTGGAAGTGGTAAAGGATTTCTAAGGAGAAAAATACACTTTAAATGAACAAAAATGCTTAAGTTTTTAATTAATTTTGTAGTACTTATTTAGGCATTGTTTGAAACAGTTACCTTAGGTAATTGCATTTATCTGATCTAATGTACAGTAATTAATACAGAGATAAGTATCAGCCTGGTATAATGTATGGCTTACAGAAAAACATTGCATTAATAATGGTTAGAGCCAGCTATTTCAATGTTTCACATATTAACCTCTGTAATTTTTTCCGTTAAAATTTAGACCATAATAAGTAGTTGTATGTGTGGTAGGACAAAATGAAGATACAGTGTTCCTAAAATATATATATAAAATCTTATCCTAAATAAACCATCCCTGCTGAGGTAAAAGTGTTACTTTCTTTTAAATTATTTATCTGTGAAGAATTTCAACCTTCTTTTGTGCTTAGTTTGTATTGCAAATCCTAAATACTGTCTTCTAATAATTTATCTGTCACCTTTCCAATTATTTCTGTTTACTTTAACTGAAGTCACAAAGGATATTAATATGCTTTTGAAACTAGTAAAATATGCACATTGATGAAAAGCAGGTTTTTTTTTTAAAGCACCTGTAAGTCTTTGAACTCTATTTGGGGGTTGGGGACGGTGGAAATAAAAGACACGACTTTCTTTTGTTTCTAAAGGGTGGAAGGAGAGCGAAGTGCATTGTTTGTTGTTTGCATTACGAAGTTTATATTTTAATCATTCATGTGTGGCAGTGTGGAGCGGATCCTATGTGCTAGTGGAGACCTTCATCCTCTGTTGGAAAGAGAAGTGCTTTGCCTGGCTGAGAACCGATGCCATGTCTTGCTCCTCCAACCAACAAGGCTGCGAGTCAAGGAGAAATATACTCTAAAGAAAATCTTGTAGCATGCTGGCAGTATGCAACAGCTGTGCTTTACCATGTGCTGATCAACACGACTTGCTGTACGTGTGGGCTGTTGTTTAGAGGGTGTCCTTTCCCTTTCCCACCTAACCATGAGGTCCTTTTGCTGCATTTGTGTTGGTGCTGACAGTTATCTGGTTGTGTGGTCAGCTGTACCAGGGACTGTGCATCTGCAAATTAATAATTTTCCATTTATTTTTATTCACTCATTTTCTGGGTTCATTTTCATCTGGATCAGTACCCTATTGGTAGGCTTAGAATTTATCAATCAGCCAAGGCTGGGCAGTACAGAGGATGGGTACCCACCGCAAACAGGTTTAAAGTGGAAAAGAGACGGTCAAGGAATGACAGAACCATGAATGTCACGGTAAATAGAAACTTATCTATCAAATTTTGTATAAATATACAAGCTAGGAGTATGTGAATGAAATTAGCAGCTAACACTTAAAAAAACAAAACCAAAGATGGAATACATTTTCAGTGCAGCATATAGTAAGGCTTCTTTTTTTTCCAAAGCGCAATGTGGAAATGAAAATTTGTTAAAAAGCAATTACACAAGTTCATGAAAGAAATTTTCATTGAGGGCTGTTCAGCACAATGACAATTCTGTCTCAGATATTCCCTGTGCTGAAACTGCCATGAGAGTTTGCATAAGGAAATATTGTTGTGTGCTTTCCCTCTTTTCCTCAGGCACCTGCCTTTGGCCACGGTGAGAGGCTGGATACTGGTCTGGACGGACCTCTTCAGTCTGACCCATTCTTATGTACTTAACAAATGTAGAGTTTTTTCAGGCTGCTTTGCCAATATATTTCAATCTTTGAGCTAGAAAGGCCAGAAGGTCGTTTTTTCCCACTGACAGTTCAGTGCTTGCCTTCTGTGCTGGGAATTGCTGATATGGGTGTCAATTCAGGCCACTTGTGATGGTAATTTTATACTGTGAACTTCTTCCTTTGGGAATTAAGTTGAGACTATAATCTCAGCATATTTTAAGGACTACGGCATAGGTAATCTTAGAAAAAACAGTCAAATATAACATTTGTATTCAGTCTGGTAAAAAACAAAAATAATAAGGAAAGGGAGTAAAATGAGGAAAACGCTTTGATATATATGTACTTATCCCCTTTCTTTCAAAATGTTTCCAAAGGTTCTGCTGGTATACATTGTCTTTTATAGCAGCATGCTCCATGGAATAATTATGCATATGATCACTAAGGAAAAAAGCATTAAGTATTTTAATATATAAAAAATTTAGGGCCAAGTTTGGATTTTGGGTGGAATATCTTGTTTTCAGCTATTTTTTTTAGATCAATTTAAAATCAGCTAAAGTTTTGAGAACTACTATTTCCTAAATTAACAGTAATTCCTCCACTTCTCTCCCCCTCCAGTTTAGGAGCCACATGGTAAGCTGTTGACTAAATTCATAGACTAAAAATCTTATTCTTCATATTAAAACCTATGTCATTATTGCAGCATTCATTTGGTGTGACTGCTGAAGAAGAAACAGCTGAAGTCAAAACTTGACTCAAACACTTTCATTCTTTATCTCTGTGGAAGAAATGTTGTCTAGAAATTCTGAAAATATAAAACTCTACTAGGCAGTTCCTTATTTCTGAAATCAGACTGCATATACTTCTCCTGGCAACAAAGTGTTCTGTAATTTGAGCCAATTTTATAACCTGGAAGTGATTTAATACGTGGGTTCAAAACCTGGATTGAGTTGTCCTCAACAGTGTCACATTTATCCTTGTGCCTAGTTTAGAGTAGGGTAGAGTAGAGTACAGTATAGTATATAAAAACTTCAGTAATCAAGTAGAAAAGTAATATCTATATAAGCTGTAGAAGGTTTATAAACAATTAGTGCCACATTACTTTGCCCTGAAGGGTACATACAAAGAATTTAAAATGGATCAGCTCAGGACTCGATGATCTTAAAGCTCTTTTCCAACCTAAATGATTCTATGATTCTATGTAGTTTATGTTACAATATTGCTGGAAGAATCACTTTCATATGTGCAACTTCTCAATGCCAGTGATGGCTTTGGAAGCCACATTAACCGAGCAAGTCTTCCTCTGTCTCCACATAGATACGTTCATAGTCTCAAAGGGATAGTTCTCCAGTCCAGGGTCTTGGACAACATTCTCTGTTTATGGATTAGTTTATATAAATATATATATTATTTATTCGTACATGCTGCAGAAAGAAAAAAATGGATTTTTCCTTGGTACATGTGAGAATGAGTGGATTATGAATAATATTGCCTATGAAGGGCTGTTGTAAGTACAGTTACTAAAGCTGGGAAGTGTTACTCTGATACTGTGTGGGCAGTTTGCTATACGTGTGAGTTATCTGCTACATTAAGTGTCTGAAGATTGAATGGACATTTACTACACGTAAGTAGAATGTTATGTACCATTTCATTTAGCTTGTTCTTAACTGGGTAAAATAAGTACTTATGATGTCTATGTACTCAGTGTATGTCAGTTCCTATAGTCTTTTACCTCCCTCTCTCCTCTGCCTCCACTTCTCTTTCCCTCCCCACAACCTCCCACCCCAGGCTTTCATCCAGAACAACATTTAAGCGTATGTTTTACTTGTTTTCTTTTTTTTTTTTTTTTTAATAAGCACACTCATTTCAGTGGGACTTGAGCAGGCTTTTGAAGCTGAGTATATGATAAAAGTCTTCCCTGAACTGAGATGCTTTTTTAGTTCGTCATTCTTAGGGCCATTATATCTTCTGAGATTGAAGCATATGCTGCTATTTACTGTTGAGTAAATTGTTAAAATTGGGGTGTAAGTGCATAATCCTACTAAATGCTGAGATTTTCTTAAGTCCCCCTGACTTCCTAGGATTGGTATTATTCTACATGCATTACTCTACATACTCCTGACTTCCGAGGATAGGTATTATTCTGCATACTCTGGACAATTGCTTAAACTCTGACACTGATCAAAAGACTGACAATTTTAGGGTAACCGTCACTTAAAGGATGTGTAATGGTATCATAAAATGTAGCCGAAAAGAAATCTAATATAGAAAAACTAGAAATGTGTGATGCATACTGCATGCTTACATAAAAGTTAATTTATATTTGAAGTAAAATCATTCCAATATGCAGGCTTTATTTTCTCTGGAATTTTCTGCTGGAACTGCTAATATTATTTCAAATGTTTTCTGCTCATACAAAAGGTAAATGATTTCTATTAATGGTTAGTTATGTTTAATTTATAATTTTCCCATTATGTGCAGGCTCAACACTTTCATCCTCTGTAGCTTCAATAGTGTGCATGCTTCACATTGCACATATTAGCACAGCCTATTTTTAAAAGTTTTTTTTGGCTCATTTAGATATTTTTTAAGGAGATTATACATGTATACATGGGTAGTGTAGCATCAAGCAATGGAGATCTGCAATAGAAGTCTATGCATACATTATTAGTCAGATTGCAGGAAGATTTGAAGCAGAAAAGATGTTAGCTCAGCATAATGAATGTCTGCCAGCCATTTTTTATAATGACTAGCTGCAGTTCTTATTGTATGTCAAACCTTATGCTGTGCTGTACTGTTAGCTTTCTTGTTTGGCACAATCAAATGATGTAATGTATCCCTAGAAGTCTAGCTGGATCAAAGACATGTACAACAGGGTGGGTTTTTTTCTGCCAGTAGTATTGTTGCATATTTTGCTAAAATTATAGTGCAGGTGATAACAAATACATGATCACTTATCATTTATAATGCATTGTTCCTGCTATGCAGTAAAGACATTACAAGAATGGACAGCTTTGCTTGCCACAAAAGGAATGTTTAGATATTAAGTAGACCAGCAGGTGTTCAAAAATCCCTTTATAATTGTAATATTGACCTATGCTCATTGACGCAAAGAATCGTAGTTAAAAAGAAAGTGCTTTCCTTTTTGTGTATTAATGAAATATACCTTTTTTTTTCCTTTTTTTTTTTTTTTCCTGAACTGCTCATCAGAGAGCAAAGATTTCAAGGTAAGCCAGCAATCTAAAACAGTAGTTGAAACGCAGTACATTTAAATACAGTTTAAGAACTCACCAGTTTTGCCTATTTCGGGGACCATGTAAGGCATGGGAAGCTCGCTTATGTTTACTCCCGATGTAAAATCTACAGCAGTGAGGAAGGACAATAGAACTGTATGGTATGTGTATTCACTTTGGTGATAAATGCCTCATTCCTTCTTCAGAGGATTATTAAAAGAGTTCTCTGGAGGAATAAAATGGTGGAAGTCACACATTTAATAGCTCAGGTACAAAGAGTCAGATTGTGCCAGTTGGCAAAAGTTAGCAGGAAGCTGTCACAATAAATGGCAGCAGCTGCTCATAGTTCTAAAGAGTATGTCCCAGTCAGAACTGAAAACTGATGGCATCTACATTAATACTACCTTAATGGTCCATCTGCTGCTCCATAGGGTCCCTAGCTGCTGTATGGAGTCATAGGCATTTGACAGGCAGTCTCTGTATGCCAGACACACATTGTGCCAAATGTTTTAGGCTGCTTCGTATCGTTCTGATCTGTCAAACTTTCCCTATCATTTATCAGGCAAGGAGTTATGAGGGATTTTTTTCTTTTTTTTTTTTTTTATTCCTACACATCATTGGCTTTTAGCATTTGGGGCAGCCAGGAATTTGGAAGGAAAGTTATTTCGGTTACCTTTTTTTTTTTAATTGAAAGAATGGAGAATAACCTCAGCTGCTTGATAAACTCTATGCTATGCTAACAAAGCAGTGTGATAAACCCTGTAGAGAAATCACTAGCTATTTGCCATACCGTTTAAATCTTTTTATTGTAGCAGGCAGAAAATGAAATACAAGTTACTATAAAAGAACTAACAGTGTTTTGACAGGCTCACTAACACCCATTTGCTAAAAAGCAGTTCGTTTCTAAATACACTGTTGCATAAATATTTTAAAAACAGCACCCATACATATATCCATAGGTCTTTAGAAATTTTAACAGTAATGTTAGGGAAAGGTTTATTTAACTGATGGTGAAGTTAGTCTATAAACATGTAATGGCCATTGCTTATGTACTAAGATATAAGAGAATATGATCTATTTCACCCCTGGAATTTTAAAACCCTGTACTTTCTTAGCATCCTTTATGCCATAATGTAGGTATAACTTTAATTTATATAACATGCATATTATAATGGTTAAAGTATCAATAGTGTTAAAACTATTTGTAAAAACTCTGCCACAGTATTGTCTAAACGTGAAAACAAGCGGAGCTGTACAATATCTGTTACATTAAACTATCCACTGCCTTCGGTCATTCTACATCTCACAAAAAAGCAAGTATCATTCTTTGACTGTATCTTGTTCCCAGAAGGCAGCCTATTTCCAGTAAAATTGGAAACTCTCACAATTTGCTTTTTGTGGTTATATAGCTCCAGTGAAAATGCATTGTCTATTTAAATTTGCCATTTGTGTGAAAATGTTGAAGTTAGCACAGAAAATCATCCAGGCTATCAGTAATGATCAAGGTATAAATGCTTAGAGAGAGAGATCAGGATGTCAGCAAAAATGTCACCACTACTCTTCGCAGTACATGTTTTGATTTTCTTAGCTGGATTCATTCAAATCAGCCAGGTGTTTGAAATTGCATGATACTGCTTTTTTTTTTTTTTTTTTTTTCTCTTTTTTGGACTGACTGAGCCATGAACTATGGAAAATCAGTTTCTGAGGAAAGCCTTTAGGTTTTTCTGCTTTTTGCTTTCCTTTCAGTTAGTCGTGGGAAAACTGGTCAACCACCAGAAGCACTGGACACTCATTATATTGTACATGGTATCCTAAATATTTTGTATTATTCCATACTTCTGAATATAGTTGCCTAATGATATTTTCTCAGTGGAAAGCTGGCTTGTGCTGCCCTGCCCTGCCACCAACTGTATTTTCTTCCTGTATCTTCACTTGAAGATACCACCTTATTCCACCACATTTCTTGTCTTTACTGCCCCGATATAAATCATAGGTTAAGTAACTTCTTACACAGTGGTTGTAAGAGAGTGTTTAATTCCTGCTGAGCTATTCTGCAAGGGAAAGTGTCAGTGCTCTGGCACTCAGAGTTGCGTTCTAGCTCTTCAGAAAGTGAAAAAGGGCAGATGCAGGCACAAATGCGTAGGTTGCAAACCAAATGAAGTAATTTCTGTAAATAACCCACAGCTTTATTGCAATGCATTTACATCTCTAGAAAACTGCCATCAAAAGACATCACCTCTAATTTCCAAAAATTTACAAAGCTGTCTTGCTTACAAAGTCTGCAGGTGACTTAGATATGGGTAATGAGTTTTAAGTGTAGGATTCCTTAGCTGCTTTTAATTCAACAAAATGAGCATTTTTGGTGGCGAATACAGTACCAGGGTATGGCTGAGGGTCTTGGTACCTCTTTGGCTGCCAACTGGCAGTGCCTGGCTGGAACGAGAGAGCCAACAGGAGGTCCGTGGGGTCGCATACCCAGCACCTTGGACATCAGGGGTGCACAGCCTGGTACCTGTGCTGTCTGGTACTCCTGCACAGGACCTCTTGGGCAGAAATGCAGGACCCCGACAGTACACAAATTGGGGAAAATCAGTGTAATTTTTAACAGCAGCATAGTGTCGCCTCAAGGAAGAAGCTCTTCTTTGCCCCCGTTGAACAAAGTGTTAGAAATTCCCATGATTTTGAGCACAGCTGAGAATGTAAGTGGCCATTCAACAGGTTATGGTGGACCCTCTCTAGAAAGCTCTGGTCTGCACCCTCATGAGGGAGGGTGCTCGCTGCCTTATGAGCTCCTTCCTCTGATAACTGTGAGTTTATCTGCTCTTAGATCAGAACTTCATAAAATCTCAGACTCAATCTCTATTTAATGCTCTGCGTCTAAAAAAATACTTCAAGATGAACCAGGGAGGCTGTTTGTGCTTACACTTACACACGTATTTAAGCACCTTTTTGGAATGAAACCCCTTATTTCCTATTATTGACCCAACTTTTGAGATTGGTTTTGTGTTCTTGTGTGGGTACCCTGCACACCAGTGGACATAAGAGGGTTTAGGAGGGGCTCCCATTACCGCTGCCAGCTGTAACCCAACAAGACGTTTTAGCAATAGCTGCTATAAAAAAACCTGCAGCCCTGGCAGAAGAATTTAGTGGGGAAGTATGGTGAAAGCTGTCCTGGAGAAGGTCCAGGGAGATGAAATAAGGAGCAAACAGAGGAGAGGGACTGGAGCAAGAAAAGGAAAACAACAAGGCAGACAGGGGTTACAAAGACGGAAAGCATTAGTGATGGCCACTAAAAGAGAAGATGAGACTGGATTTACTGTCCTTTGTCTTTGGGATGTACATCAAGCTTTGCTATCTAAGAAGAAATTCCACCCTAGCCCGACCCCGAGAAAACCAAACCCAAACCTGCCTAGTTTTGTCACCCATAACTCTTTCTGCAGAAGAATTTCTGTAAATGTCCTCTGCGAGCATGTTGCAAGGCATATCTAGGATACTGTCACAGAACGGTAAATTCTGGGCAGCGTGTGAGGTGGCTGTGGGGTAATGGGGCTCATTCACACGCAGAGAAGCAGAAAACCCTGGGAAGTTGTGTGTATTTGCTATGGCAGGTGTCATGCTAAACAGCTGTCCCATGTCAGATGTCTGAGCAAACACCTTCAAAGATATCCCGTGTGCTACAGGAATTTAGCATTGCAGTGTTAGGCTTTCCTGTTAAAAAAAAAAAAAAAAAAAATCCTGCTATTTGCCTGAGTAAGTTATTCCTTGTGGAGGAAGGGCTATTCCTCTTCAGAGTTGTAGATTTTCACCTAATTTTCTACTGTTGTCTTGTGCCACTGATGGGTGTCTGCTTATTGCCTTGTTTTGTTTCTTTTTTTTTTCCCCTCATTGTGCCAAACTTAGGGCCTTTTTCCTAAATGTGCAGCTATCCAAAAAGTGTGCAAAGACTTGCTTGTGCGTCCAGCACAAATCACAACAGATGGATGCTCTACACTTGACATGAACAAGTCCATGCACCGCGGCAGCTTCTGTTATGAAATAAGGAAACAATGAAATCTTTATACAATCAGCCGTGCTTTACTCTTTTTTTTATTATTTTTCTGAACTCAGCCTGCATTTAATGCAATCAGTTGAGGAAGGTTGGAAAGCATTTATCCTCGTTTGTCTGGACTAAAGCTTAAGTGATGGGATCAGATGTCCTGCATACTGACAGGACAGGTAAGGTCCCCCTGCTAAAACTGTAGGTAAGAGTGTTTTTCCCAGGATCTTAAGCAGCAGAGCTGCTATGGATGGGAATTGTATATTCAAGATGCGTACAGAAACTTGCTTTATATTTTGATATTGAGGGGACAGAATATGCTTTGTTTCAAAAAGGAAAACTTTGTCAGCATTTTCTCCTGTTTCTAGTTGTTGTTCTACTGAAATAACCTTTCTGCTTCAAAAAACCCAGAAGTCCTCACATTTCTATATGTTTTATTATAGTGATTTGAAGAATGAGACATTTAACCTGTAAGCTCATTGATAACGACACTTGTAACCTAAACATCATGTTAAGTGCAATCAATTTTAAGGGACTGTGTCCAAGTGAAGGCCTTAAACAGGCTTTGATTTATGAACGTATAACCCCTATTGACATTGGTGGGTGTGATATTCACAGCAAAGACTTTGTGCAGAGTATCCTGCTATTGAACTATCACATCAGTATTGGCTTTGCATTCTGTGGGGAAAAACCTCAATAGGTAAGGATTTAGTGGGTCTTTTGGTATGAGTTATTGAACTAAACAGTAAAAAGTTCCAAAAGACATGCTAAAAGAACAAAAATCAGAAAATTATAACTATCCAGGACATCAGATCTTTAGAGGTAGATCCATAAAAGGAATAAGAACATGTACACAAGAAAAAAGTATTAAAAGGCACATGGGGAAAAAATCTTTAATGGTGAAATTTTGATTTAGACTGATATGTCTTTAATTTGCATAATTCTGCATGCATAGTGTGCAAGATAGTGTGTGAGCTCTTATGTCTGCATTATATCTGAACTACAACAGCTAACAAATTGTCAAAATGAATTTCAAATTACTCCACACTTTCAGAGATGATCACAAAGTAATATCTTTACAATTTTTCTGTTAGCTGAAGACTTGGAAAAAAACAAAACAAAACACCAGTTTGCAAGGAAAAAACAAGCCAATCTTACTGCAAGAATTTATATGTGTTCTCTCTCCCCATGTGCTCAGCCCTCCTTTTCCCGGTTGCTTAACTGATGTTAACTGCGTAAGAACTGATGGCAGAGCAATTTGAAACATAGCTTGGTTTATCAGCTCGAGCCCTATAATTGTTTTTTCTCTTGAAGTTCAACTGCTCACTGAATACAAACAAACAAACAAACAGATATTATTTTGGGGGGTTTCCTTCTGTAAATCAGTACTAGATTTTGGGGTTGTTTTCTTTTGCTGCTGTACATATATTCAGAGTCTAAAAATAGCGTTTGTATTCACTTGCATATATTCATCTAGGGTCGTCTTTCTTATTTGTACACAACATGTAAAATCTGATAGGACACTTTTGATTCATGTTTGGGACCTGACAGGTAATGATCCTGGCTGCTAAAATGATAACGTTAAGCATGGGGTCCAAGTGATAAACATATGAATAAGAAGGGACCTTTCTGTGTATCTTCAGGTCTGGTCATGTCCTTCATCAGGGACTGGCTAAATGTACTTATAAACTGGCTGATGAAGCCTGGTCTTTGAAGTAGCTTTTTCATCGAGTTTATCTGAAGGTTTGTATTCTTGCTGCTATAATCTGAAGGTTGTTCCTAAACATGCTGCTGTGGTGGCTGGGAAGCTTGCTTTCAGCCTGAATTTATTTATGGCAAATTAATCCCATTTGTTCTTCCTGTATTCTTGTGCGGGATAAATAATTTTTCCTTATGATTTCTCTCCCTCTACTCTTCTCTTCTGATATATGTACAAACCTTTTCCCACTCTCTCCCCTCACACAACAGTTTTTGTTTGTTTTTAATTAAGTTTAACAAACCACATAATTGCAGCCTTTTGTAAAATAGGTTCTCTTTTTTTCTGATCATCCTAGTAGTTGTTCTCTGCATACGTTCCACTTTGGATTAATCTCTCTTGAAATGCATGACCAGAATTGCATACAATACTCCAGATGAAAGCCACCAGTATTTGGAGCAATGATATTAATACTCCCTAGGGTCTAACAGGAATACATTTTAGGATTACGTTTGGCTTTTTTCATGGCCGCATTACATTGGTGCCTTAGTCAGCCTGTGACCAACTAGTGCAAAGGAGGAACAGAAGGAGATCTGGTTGTTTCCAGCTGATGAGTTGGTGTATGCTTGGTTTATGCAATTACATAGCCAGCTGCTTGGGATATGTCATTTGCAGGAAAATTCGAGAGGCAGCAAAGTATATGCACAGAAGACTGAAATTTGGGCTCAAGTGCAAAATGTGAATGTGAGCACCTAAAGCATCCAACAGCCAGGCCTGTTGCATGACTGTAACATAGAGAGGGAACATCTGTAAAGTGTGGAAATGAATGTATGTCTGGATTTCAAAGACTCGGTGAATTTTAAAGTATTTAGCTTAGATTTGGGCATGTTTCTCCTGCTTTAAAAAAAAAAAAAGTTTGTGAAAATGAGATGTATCCACAGTCTGAATAGTATTAATGTAAGGGCTATGAGATGTTTTGAATTTGTGTACGTCCAATGATATCTATTTTTGACCCAGGCTTGTGAAGCATCTGCAGGATGCCTGTTGAATGATGTTTAACTTCACAGATGAACTGCAGCTAGCCAGCTGAGAGTACGCTTAGTGAAGAAAAATCTGTTGTGTCCATCTCTTTCTTGCCCTTCCAAGTATGGAGTATTGGTGGAGTACGCTAGTAATTATCTACCAATCTATGGTTTTATAGAGATTAAGCCCAACTTTGGTAAACTAAGCTGCTTTAATTTATCAGTGTTAGGGCTGTGGCAGGTAAATTAATTTAATCAAGTAGGAATCAATCTCCTAATTTCCTTTATTACAATTGTGTTATGTTTTGAGACAGGAATGAATCCAGTCTTTATGGCTAACTCTATCCCAGTAAATTACATCTTCTGGAACGGAGGCCAGAGAGTGGCCAACAACTCTTCTGGGAAACTGCTCAAACTGCATGGCCTCATGCACAGTCTGTTTTGGTCCATCACATTGGCATCGTCTGGGGGAGCTGTAGCTGGCAGGGGCCAAAGCAGTTCTGATCATTTAATAGTATAGGTGGTCAACTTGCAACGCTCAAGAGTGGACAACTGGGAATGGGAAGGGGATGAGAACAGTGGCAAGAGAAAGCTGGTCAAGACAGCTCAGGCTCCAGAAATTAAGCACAAGTAATTTTTCATTAGAAAACGTGGGTCTTCAAAAAAATAATAGTACTTGACTGCATTTAATTTTCTGGGATTTTAGAGAGGCTTTTCTCACATTCTGCATGCAGATGCATTCCAAATGAATGAGTGCAGGGAATAGTCCAGTACTTATCTCTGAAGATCATTAACGTTCCTTGCGAACTGAGCAGGGCAGGTGCATGCTGTGAAGTTTTTTCTGGGAAGACAGTACCAACGGGCTGCTGGATATTTTGGACACACTGGTTCTCTGACTTTTTCAACCCACTGTAAACTAAGAATATTTTTTTTTTTTATAAGAGGAAAATCTTTCAAAACCTTTTCTGCCCATCTCTAATTTCATTTTAAGGGTCTCATTTTTAACAGAAAATATGAACATCTCTTTCACACTCTCGAGGAGTGAACCTTCATTCTTCACCCTCAGTTCTGCCAGAAAGGGAGAACATGCTGCCAATATCTTCTAGCAACACTTAAGAAAATATGAGAAGAAATTGGCCTTGTTTTTTGCTTAGAAAAATGTACATAACTTTTCCATGAAACCAGACCTATTTTAGAATGGACAGACCTATAAAAATACTTCATGTTTTTATGTATAACTTATATATATCTATCAGATGTTGCTATTGTGCCCAGCTATTCCAGGTCTGCTTTGTTAAGCTGGATAATCTCTGCACAAAGAGGGGGTATCTATCGGGACACTGCACCAAAGATCTTACTCAATGTGTTTTTCTCTCTACATATTTAACATGCTATTTTTTGCTGATATTATGAAGATTACATTAGTTTCCAAACAGTATATATTTTTTAAAGATTACTCATTGCCTAGTGGTTAACATTTTCACACTGTATAACATTACAGGCGTTTTCTCTGAAAGTGTCAGCATTTTGTCAGCCAAAGCGAGCTTTAATAAAAGTCAGGCTCTGACAATTTTCTGGAATAACCCAGAGCTCAGCTCTAAATGTCTATGTGAACAGGATGTGAAGGTTGGATCTCCTGATGAAAATTACCGTGAGCCACTGCTGCACTCGGCTGACACCTACGTTTCAGTTTCCTCTGCGCTGGTGCATGCTATCAGGTCTAGGCACTTAGAAGGAAGCTGTCACTCACTTTAGCTAATCAATCAAAGTTTGTCACATTCTTGTATGTTTTCACTAAAAACCCAAACTGGGACACCAGATGTGGTGAATACATGGACAGTCTATGTTTTTGTATGAAAACATCTGATGTGACAAAAGAGCAATGAAAGGCAAGTTTGGCTTGGAGAACATGCTTTTTTTGTCACATGCACACTCATGAAATGTTTTCATTACCTATATCTCTCTGAGACTGCCGTCACTAATTTAATTTGAGAAAACATTCCCCAGCTATTTTATTGCAAATTGTGTCTAGCAAATTGGTTTTGCTAGTCTTTCATAGTAGTTAGAAGAAGAAAGCTTGGTTGAGGAATAAATGAAGCATTTGTTAATATAAATCTCTTCTCTAGATCCTCAATTCGCAACATGAATTTTTAGATACAGCTGATAAATAAAACTAAGACACTTCTCTGAAAGAACACAAGATATTTTGACTCTGTGCTGCCTCTCCTTGCCACCTCTTCCTTTCATTCCTCTTGTGTGTCAGGCAGCAATAGCTGCTTCCATAGAGCCCTACGGACTTCTTGCTGAGCATTTACAGATGAATCTCCCACCTATGTTGCCGAAAGCTCTCACTGCAGTCATTTATAATAACACAACGTGTCATGAGACCAGTGCAGAAAATGCATGAGAAAGTGGCCAGGAAGGGCAGGTGTTTAAAATGACCCCTTCTTTAAGAGCGGATGAGAGAAATCCAATGTGTTGGTACTTCTACGTAGGATGAACTTTTACCTCAGCTGTCCACCTACAAGTGTATTGTTAGTGTGAGTTTTCAACAGTACTTTGCAGTCATAATGGCTTGAAAATAACAAGTGATTTAGCTTCTTAAAAGGAAACCTTAACAGACAGTTCTACTTTTCATTTGAAAGAGAGATTGAAGAGCAGTGACAGGTAGACACTGATGGGGAGAAAAATCACTATATTGATCTATTAGGGAAAGCTTACAGTGGCAAAGATGACACTCATGTTGATTTTTGCTGGGATCCCATTCCCTAGATCCACAAGGACAAGTCATACTGTATGGAGCTGTTGACACCTGCTGGGAGAAGGGCTATTCATGCTTAGCGCCTGATGCTAATAATTTCCCTTCCTCATGTTTTAAATTAGGATTAACCATAGGCCCAAATGGGCCTACTGAAAACATAGTATTTTTTGAGGGGCTAGGCTATGTGTTCTGAATGTGTTAGTTTTTGTATTGCTCTCTCACGGTTAGAAGTGCTTTCTGCAAAACCTTTGGATATGTTGTGATCCAAAATACGTGTTTATTAGGACATCAGCAGAAAGGGAACAGTAAGTACAGAAGTGGCTTAGGGGGTGGGTGAAGAGAACAAAACGCATCATGACTCCAAGACAAAAAAGGGAGAACAGATCAAGCATCCCTCATCAAGAAAGTGACAGGTTTAGGCTTGGCTTCTTAGGACAGAAGCGTTTTCCTTTCTCCAGCAATGGTATCTTTCTCAATTTCATGAAAATTCAGCATCAGGCTGATACACTGTCTGTTTTTCCAATTTGCTGTAAATGCAGTTATGTATTTGTAGAGGTTTGCAATATGTCTCTGTGCTTGCTGAACTCCAATAGTTGATGCAGAGTGATGGGCAGGTCCCCAGATGCCTGCAAGCAAGCCTGGCTTTTCTTGGAGTAAGGGAAGGCTGAGAATGCTGAAATATCAAAGAAAGTCCCAGACCTTATCTTGTTCTAGGAAAAACATGGAAGTGTCCCAGCACAGCTGTGCCTTCAGACTGCTATAATCCTTGAAGTTAGAAAGCAGTAGGACCTGGAGCCGTGCTTAGTCCACCTTGCATAGGATGGAGAAGTGTTGATAAAGCAGGGGACAGAATTTCTGAAGTGTTCAGGTACGTTCCTGCTGCTTCTGCCAATGTTGGCGATAGCCAAGTTTCTCAGTCTTTTTTGCTTCTGTTACTTCTCTGTAGAGATAATTGCCACTGCTTTTAATGAAGCTATGAGGATAAATTGATCCAATTTAAGAAATATTTACTAACAGTGAGGTCATGTGAATAAACAGCCACACTCTGCTCTTTTGCTCCCCCCCACCCATCCCACAGTTATTCTGGTCCATATTTTCAAATTGATCCCTAAACCAGAGCATACTGTGAACTTTTTGTCCAGCTGCAAGCTGCCTGCATCTGACAGCCTGATCTGAATGCACAAGTACCTTGTTTATGTGCATAAACAGCAAATACATGCAGTTTTGGAAGCTAGTTCTGAAAATTTGACCTGTAAATGTAATAGGTCAATTCAATACGTCCGCAATTCTCTTACCTTTTGTGTTTATTCCTGCACTGACTCTCTTTCGCAGGCTATATAGTGGTGTTTTGTGGTGAGCGTTTTTTCCATTTATTTTAATTATTGAGTCTTTATCTTGTTATACAAACAGGATTGCACTAATATTGCCATTCATATTGAACAGAAATGAGAAAATAATAAGTTCTAATTGATCTCTTCATTCAAATCCAAATAAAATAAACATGGGGAATGATGAGTTATAGTCAGATCTCCTGGTAGAAAAACTGAGCTAGAATTTTTATGAGAATGGATCTTTCCTTGACAGATTTCCAGAGCTTCATGTTTTTTTCATCCAGGTTGAAAATAATTTATCTTCTTATTTTAGCATTGTTGCTTCTGGTCCTGGCCTAAGCAATAAGAAGAAAAGGTGCATAATAACAGCTGGTATGTACAGCAATAATTTGAAGATTTATTTAATTCCAACTTCTGATGGTGATGCAAGTAAAAATCTTTCTTTTATTGCAGTTCAAACAGACAATACATTGTTTTTTTAACGTGTGGTTCAGGTGTTGTTTTTTCTATTTGGAGTTCAGATTTTTTTTTTTAAATAAATGACATATTTTGAGTCAGATACATTCATATATATTCATAAGACCCTTAGAAAAAGTTTTGACATTTAAGGTCCTACCCTTGCAAGTGGGTTTTTATGATGCTGAAATCCTGGTCAGCCTGGACCCACTTAACAGATGGAGAATTGTTAAGTCTCCACAATGTAACATTAGCAATATACTCAGTTGCACCTTTTGTTTGTTATTTTCTACTCAGTTTAAAGGTTTCTCAGTCAGAAACACAACCTTGAGAGACACCTTGTCCCCTGAGAGTTGGCAAAGACTGTCCAGGTTATGGGGAGAAAAGAATAAAACCAAGCTGGTATCTATTCCTTTCATTGCAGTACCTGGCTCCTTTTTTCTGTTGCCCTTGGTAGGTAATGAAACATTTAGAGCCAAGCTCCAAAACAGATGGGTACATTAAACACCTGATGATCAATCTTATTTGACAAATTCTACATCAGTATTAAGGAAAAGTCAGTTTTTTAATGTCACGCTTGAATGGCTGGAGTCCTGTATTTTTCACTTGATGATAGGCAAATTCAAGTTCATCTTGTTGCAGACTCATAAGACACTCTTGTTGTTTCTACTTATTTCAAAACCTATCAGGAATGGCACCATGAGTTTGTCAGGAGCTGGGAAATCAATTATCTAATTGATCAAGCCTATTCTGATACTGGAGTCCTGGTATGGCTGTGTATTGAAGCAAACACCATTTTCACTGCAAGGCTTGTTTTCCTCTTTGTTTGTTTTCATGTTGTAGTGAGGTTCCAATGGACTGAGAAAGAAGGAAATATGGATTTTTGTTTATCAATTAATGAAGCATTTAGTTGCCAATAAAGTTAATCCCTGTGTACCCAAACCTACCCATTAATATATTCAAGTCCAAATGATTTCAATCCAAAATAAAAAGACCTTTTTAAAGTGTCTATCAGAATGCGTCCATCACACTTTTTGTTTTGTGACTGCCGTCTGTAATTCTTTCTCAATCCTGTTATTTCCCCATATTTTAAGGTGATTAAAATATTCCACTTGAAGAAATTTCCCAACTGGAATGTTATGTTCAACCAACAGTTTTTCTTCTGAAAATAAAGATACACTTTGATGTGTGAAAGTAAATTCTGAGGTATTATATAGAACTGAAAAATCTTTTTCCATATGTCTCACTTATACTGATGTTGCCAATCATAAATGACCATGTGTACCCTTAAAATGGTACACCCTCAAGTACCCTTAAAAATAATGGGATTCATAAAAAGCATCTATAGTTCTATCTTTGAGTAGCAGGCTTTATGTTAAATTAGACACACTGAAGATCCTTGTCAATTTATATAGTAATAAGAACCAGTGCATGAATTTAAGTACTTGAAGCAGGTGTGATTGTTTGATTTAGGTAAAAAAAAAAAAATCAGAAGCTGGCCAGCTATATGAGATGCTTGCAAACACAGACAGTTTATCTATTCAACTTTTCACTTAGCTGTGAAGTATCTTTCATGCAATATTTTTCCCCCTTTTGTGCAGCTGATTTGACTATCACGAGGCCAGAGCAATGGCCAGTTCTGATTTTTGAAAGAAAAATTGTCAGTTGTATTGGATCCATATCTACTATAGAGCACTTTGGTGCTTTACATTACATACTTTTTACCAAAAGCACTTTTGGTGCTTTACATTAGTAAAGCTGTACTGGCTGATGTGGCTTAAGGTGCAAAGCTAATTCCTTATGGCTTTCACTCTTGCATTAGAAGGTATTACGGTTTTGCAGAGACAAACTCTTCTCTTATGATGCTACACTGTGGTTTTTTTTCATTTGAAACTTTAGTGGAAAATATTTCCCACTCTAATGTTTGGGCTGGGAAGGGTTATGAGAGAGCCTGAGAGAGTACAAGTCTTTTGTTATGCACCAGCATCCTTTGCTCTGGCACGGATGAGAAGAGCAACAGGTTCTAATACTCAAGTTTTACTTTTAACAGCCAGGTAACTTCACACATTTAACTAGAGCTGTGTGAAATTAAGGTCTCACAGCTTTTGTCAGCTTAACTTGTGCTTAGCTCCTTTGCCATTACAAGCTGTAGTGTACAACCTGAGCAGTAACTGAGGTATGGGAAAGAAGAAAATGTAGCATTATTAGGTCAAAACCAAAACCCATTCACATGTTCTCATGTTAGTGAATGAGATCCTCATGTCACAGAAGTAAAAGAAAGTGGTAGAGGGACAGGAGGAAAGAAATTTCTTCATCAGGTAATTCCACCACTGAGAAAGATGGAAATTCTTCATCCCCGTGAGGAGCAGGAAGCTGAAGAAGAAATGTAGCAGGTCTCCTTGAAAGCACAATGTGTCTTTGATTCAGATAAATGGTTTGGCAAATTTTCCAGTAAAACTTACCAGATGTTGTTGTTTCAGAAATCACTAGTTGTGCTGGAAAGAATTTTAGATGGACTTTGCTTTTGACACAGACTGACTCTGCCCATGTAGGGTATTTTTCCCCCAAAGAAACTAGACTGAATCTAGCAGTTTAGATCAGTATCTAGAGCAAGGGGATCATGGAGTAGGGTCAGTGGAACTTAAAAGTGGGCACATTTTGATGTGGACAAGTTGATATGATCATAGTTTAACAATCCAACTTTTTTTTTCCCCCCATAGGTATAGTTTTTATCCATTCCTCCATATTGTTTATTTTAATGCTAGAAGAATATATGTGCACAGACCATTTTCAGATTTTCAGATGAGGGGAACTGGTAGCATATGTAGAATAATGCAAAAAAAGTTTATCTTTGATAAAATTTACTTTCGAATAACTGCTTCTACAATCAATTTTCAGTCTATGGAAAAATCTTGCTGACAAAATAAAAATTTAGGATGTCTGGTTGTGGAAAAGAAGCACGGAGTACAAACACCAGGATGGAGAAATGAGTGGAAGTAATTTATTTTTTGCATAATTATGCAGTAATTTATTTCAGCTAGCAGTTTCTTTTCTTTAAATAGATGTATATAATTCCTTAGTAATTTATGACTTTATATCGATAGCAATCAACATTTTCAATACAAACATGTTTGGCTTCTTCTCCTTTTGTAGAAAAAGGCATTGCATTTTATTTCTGAATAATAGTTCCTTCCTCCTTAGCAAAAAGAAGAACAGAAATTAAACTACATTTTCAAGACAAAGCAAAGACCTTATTTTTAAGCTTCAAAAAAGAAACATTCAATATTCCTTAGGAAGCTGTCACACAATTTGATATCCTCTGGTCTCACCTCCCACCTCCACCCTCTTTCGTTATAATGTCAGGTCACTATGGTACAGGATCTTTTTTTTCCCCTTTGCTGGCATAGCTAAAGCTCCAGGGCTTCTATGTTCAAAGTGGAAATACAGTTTTACAAACTGTTCTCCAAATACAGCTGTAGAAATAAAATTTATTTATTCAAGTGTTATTTTTTAGATTGTTTATTGATCAAAAAGAATTTTCTACAGAGCTAACATACAATATTTTTCTAAATCCCATTTTAGGTTTCAAAACCTAGTTGGTGTTTGTTTGGGTTTTTTTAACGTAAAACTCATGTCTGAACATATATCTAACATGGGCAAGGTTTAATTTTAATAAGTTAAATTTAAATGACTAATTTTAATAACCTCTTTAATAAGGTTTAATTTTCCTAAACAGGTTAGTGAAAGAAATATAACCTCTAGAGGGCAGTGTTAAATTAGTTGAGATGATTGTTTTGTATTTTATCATGCAAACTACCCGATGTCTTATTAAGTGACCCTTATCTGGAATTTTTTAATGGTGATTTTAAAGTGATGTTCATATACATAGGCATTAAATAGCCTTAAAATAGACCCCATTTAAAATCTTTAAGGGAAAACATACATGTTCCTGTGAGCTTTGTATCTGAACATGAAACTGGGATGGCTTCAAGCCACAGTTTCAAGCAGCAGTGAGAAGACCTGAATGATTGAGATGGTTTAGTCGATATTTGGAGTTACTTACATTGACTGAACAGAGAAAATAAAGGGAAAAAAAATATTTTCAGTAAAAATAACTCTTAACTGTACCGAGGACTTTTCTAACTAGCCACCTTATCAAGCCAATGTGACTCCAGAAACAGGAAGGTAATACTTTGCAGAGCTTAGTGAGGATTTCTCAGCTTTCTGTTTGGTATTTTGTAAGATGGAGCCGAATCTTCTTTTTCATAAGTGGTGACTGTCTCTCTTCTGTTGTCATTTGTAATGATACTAAAATCCTGAGTTCATAGTGGCATTCCACCGTTTGTTTTGTTGTATTAATCTTCATTGTTTCACCCATTTACTTCATACCAGTGTGCATCAGATTTACTGTTTAATTAATGCCTTCATTTGATACATACAAACGAACAGGCCAGCACGTGTCATATACTGAAATCTTTACCAATCAAGATCTGCAAATTGCTGAACATCATAAGCAATGATGACATCCCTACGCCTTTTCTCTCTTTTCTGAAGATAACACGCATTAGAAGAACAGTGTACATGTTAGGGTAAAATGGATACTGAAACAATGATATGAGCTATATAGTCATCTTTCTGGGCTTTAGCTTACGGAATTGTCTAGTAGAACTTTTTGAGTATAGGAGTGCTAACAGTATGCAATGAACAGGTTGTCAGACACGTTGCTCTCAAAGATGGTTCCCGCTTAACACTTCTGCTTAGTCGCCTGCACAAGCTAGAAGGTGTGTTGACCCTTTTCTTTCTGCAGCAGTATATATATTCAACATCCAAAAAGAGAATATAGCTTCATTTCACTAATGATCTTGGGTGATGCAAATTAGACATACATCGCGAATGACAGATCAATTATAAAATCAGTCTTAGCCCCATGTGCACATCTTACAGGCATGCAGAGAAATGGATGAATTCTATATCCCGTGCAATCATAACTAATTGAACAAACCAGGATGGAATTGGCAGGCTGTTGTGATACCTAAACACAAAATGGTACTTTTTTGGCTTCAGTGCTGTTAGTCTTCTCCTTGCAGTTCAAGGCGCATTGAGAACAAAGTCTTGAGTTTCTGCGGTGCATCGGCGGGAACTCAGTGAACTCTGTAGTACCTTCCCTTTCCCAGACAGAGAGAGGAGTAGGTCAGATTTTTATTTTGGGACAGAAATGGATAACACAGTGCATCTCCAGGATATGCACTTACTCTGTTACCTTGAGGAGGGGCACATTTTTCAAATTTCATGTGGTCTAGTGGTATGTCCAAGGAGGTGCTGTCCCAGGCCTCTGTTTCACTTCAAGACTCATGGAACCCAACCTGAGTCATGCGAAAAATATGAACCTTAATTTTCATAGTTTAATGTGAACACATTAATAACAAACTTCATGGGGTTTTTTGAGCCCAATGTCTTTTCTCCTTTTTCCTAAAGGTTGCATCATGAAGCTTATAGAAAGTTTTGACAAACATTCATATGCACAGGCAGGATTGGCCAACGGATTTTCCTGGAAGACAGAAAATAACTTTTAACTGAAAAAGTGTTGATTGTTCAAACGATTGCTTGAAAAGTCTTTTAAGAAATTCAGAATAGCTGTTACAGGAGCTTCTCAAATGCTCTGCACTACCACTGGTGAAAATAAGCAAGCCTTTTCTTTTAGACGTGTATTTCAATATAACTTTAGTAGTTCAGACTTTATGTTCACAGAAGTTTTAGTTGGTTGGTAGAGTAAACACTGTGTGTATGTGTGTATGCATGTGCGCACATGTGCAAGCTTTTTTTCCACTCCACATAAAATGATCAATCTTGTGAGAGTATTAAAACTCTTCCTGCAGTAATTCATGGCTTCTCATGACAGAGATTTGAGCCAGACTAATAAGGGGGTGGATTAGGGAAACATGGTTTCACTAAGCCACTACAAACATACAAAACTGATCTTGAAGTGCATGAAAATTCAGCGTGGGATGCAATGCAATTTTAGTTTCTAATCACAAGCTTTTGTTAGCTTGTTAAGGTACAGCAAGAATGCTGGGATTCCTGAGGCGGTCGTTTTGTTGAGTTAGCTTGTTTTATGGTGACATTCATATTAAATTTGTGTCTCAAATGAACTCATAAAATGAGAGGGAAAATCACTTTTCTAAATTTATTTTGTGCTAGGGCTTTGCTGATAGTTTAGTTATTCTATCTTACTAGAAATTAAATGAGTGCTCAATACGTTTTGAAGGAACGTTCAAGCAGTTAGAACTGGATGTGGTTTATATGCCTTTCAGGGTGGCTCCTGAACTTGAATTTAATTTGGATAACCCACGCTCATTTAGCAAGAAAGCAAAGGTGCAGACAGAAGTGTTTGTAAGGCACACTGACAGCTCAAACCACTATTGCATTTATTTCCTCCTGTCCCCCAACATAAACACACATATATACATACACACATATATAAAATATATAAATATAAATATAAATACATATAAATATATATATAAAATAATAGCAAAGAAACTTCTGAATTATTATAGTCATAATCTAAATTTTGTGGAATCTGTTTCTTTTTATTCTTGGGCATCATTTCCTTTTCATTGACTGCCATTATATAGAGACATTTTAAGGTGCAAAATAATAAACTGATACCGCTATAAAGATTGTCAGTTGTACCATGACTTTGCACAGCTGAAAACCAACATAGGATCATTATTGGTAAAAGTTGCAGTCTTAAAAGAATTTGTTATTGGACACCTTGATAGCTGCCAAGACCTTCCATTTTTATTACTTTTTCCTAAGACTGCAAATGTTTCGTTTATTTGAAATTCCATCCCACAACAAAATATGGGGATTGTATATGTGCTATTCTGTGTAAACTGTGAAATCAATATACAGTCTTAAATATTGGAGGGACATCATTGTAAACTAGTTATTGATGTGCTAAAGTCATTTACACCTGACAGAGAAGATAGATTATGACACTATTAATTTAACTGGCAGTGGGTATAGGAAGATAACCTGCCATGTAAGCCCACAGACAGTCATCTGTAAAGTTTTTATGCATATTTTGTTCAGCAAGCTATACAGTTCTGACAGCTACGAATCACTTTTAATCTGTCAATTTCAAAGGTTGTCATCAGAAAGTTCAGCTGAAGGAGAATGTCTGTTTGACTCATCTTAAATGTAAGATGATTACTGTTTGTCACATTTACAAATTATCCTATTCTTAGAAAAATAAAGCTAAGCTGTTTAGCATGGTTATTGTGTAATTTGGAAGGCAGGATGCGGTAATGCATCTAAAATAGAAATATACAGTTGTGTAGTGAAAGTTGTTTGCTAATGGATGGCATGCAGCAATAGCAATAAAAGCAAAGATGTTTTTCTTTGCAATAACTCTTCATATACATAAAAATATGTAAAGAAAGGAAAAATATAAAAACTGCTGAATGTTCACTTTTTCCCTGTGATGTACAGTAGACATATAAACTCTGCAAGAGATGACACAATTTCAAAAGATGACTGTGATTCTCCAGATACAAAACTGTTTTTTTTTACTTTCAAAACACTCGTGTGTAATACCATTCACCTTGCACATAGACTAACAAGAGCTGATGTAGTTCTACAGCACATTGCCTTATTTGAAGCATTTTTAAGGTAGACTTCACTGGAGGCGTTGAGGTTTTACGTTTTCTTAAGCCAAAGTATCATGCTTTTGGGGGGTAACATGGTCAAGTTAACATCCTTTGCCTTATAAGGTTGTTCCCACTCTAGTGGTGTTTTTCATGCTTTCAGCCTGTTCTTCAGTTCTCCAGGTTTCCAGGACTTGCCCTTGCTCCCCTGGCAGGTCTGGCAGCTCTTGTAAAATCGAGAAATTCAGTTTCTTTCACCATTAGTTCATCCTAGCATGAATGGGACCCTGGGACCATCCACAAAGGTAGGAGGCACCCATTCCTGCCTTGGAGCAATTGCTCTCTGTTGTTTATAGAAATCACAAAACTGACTTAGCTTCTAGAAGTGCTGCAGCTTTGGGAGGCCAGGAGAAATTGAATCATTTTAATGACCGTGTGTGGTAACCATTAGTTCAATAAAAAGTTTCAATGACTCTACTGGGCTTTGAAAATGGCAGTGTGTATTATTCTACTTCATTTAGCTGGGTACCCTGTATATAATGACAATACACAAAATAGTAAACAAAAATGCTAATGCAACATGGTCATTAAGGAGAAAAATAACTCAATAACTGAATAACAAAGCTTTGCTGCTAGATATAAAAAGTAAAAGAATTTTATTGAGTCAACAGTATATTTCACAGAGAACAAGTAGTTCAGCTATAGTTTGTTCTGCCAATCCTATTCTCCTCATTCAGGAAAATTTTCCATTAGCTTGGAACAGAAATTTTGTCTGAATAAAAGTAAAGGAGCTCAGACCCTCGAGGGTTTCAAAAACTTTAAGGAAGCTTATGGAATAATTGAAAGTAAGCGTGGCCCTTCCTATAAATTATAGAGCTACCAAAAATAAAAATTTCCATACAATAGAAATAGATAGAAAGGCAAAGTGTCCTTTTTTAAGTCAAGAAGCATGTTTGCTCTAGGCTGTTATGTTCTGTGTTGGTCCCTTAGACATCGGAAAGGTCCATTGGCTGTGGCTTCTTCTCAACAGCTCCTAATGAACTCCTTTTACACCAAGCCATGTGGAGGAACAACAGTAAGTAGTAAAACCTACTGCTGCTGTTGGGGATCGGCCATGTGCACCTCAGGTATCCAACTTTTACCTGTTTCAAATGCCTGGAAACATTTCAAGTAGGATATGAGAATGTGGGCTGCCTTGAATAATGCACAGGTTATGATTCACTTTACCTCAACAAAGCATTTCTTATGAGGTTTAAGCAAGCAAACGAACGTAAATATAAGTTTGTATGTGTCAACATTTATCTTGCATGCAGGAAATGTATTTTTATTTTTCTTCTCTGCAAGATGCATGCAGTGACTCACCATTCCTTTGTTAGGACAAATCTATATTTTTAGGCATTGGCTTAGTCCATCTTCCTGTAAGAGAAGCTAAAACTTTTAAGGCATTTTTGTGATAAATGAAGCTTGTTTGCATTGTGTCAGACAGGATAGCTGCTTGACATTTAGGTCTCTTTTTGAAGAAAACAATGATGGGAAAAAAAATCCTTAAATTCTTTTTCCTAATTTCTTCCTCCATTTATTTCCTCTGTCCTGCTGTTTGGTAGCCGCGAACCTAGCTTTTACCTCTAGGCAAGTGGGCAGGCAAGCATCTCCTTCTGGAACTAATGTCAATGTATCTCCTTGGATTAATTGGCAAGTAAATGGTGCAGTCTATATGTTGCCTCCTCAGGAGAGAGTTCTTACATCAGCAGCTTTGTGATACTTTGTTCTGAAATTTAGCCCTATGTTTAACCCCTTCCTGGCATTGCTCAGGAGTACCTAAGTCAGTCTTTCTGCAGTTCCACATAACGTATGAGAGCATGACTGCAGTTTCCCTGAGAAAAAGCATTTTAAATTAATATCAACTGATTGACTGTTTTAAGAAGGTTCCTCTTTTGGCTAGCAATGTCTCTTGGTAAATGTTAGCATGGCATATGGAAATAACATTAGGTGATTCCTTAACTCAAGCTCTTTTGTTGATACACAGATAATCAAAAGAATAAGAACAGAATAAAACCAGAATCCCTTCTAACTTGGACTACCGGGCACAACAGGGTTTTGCTGGGGTAGTCATGTTTTCAAAAACTCTCAGGGTAATTTCGTATTGCTCATACAGAAGAGTTGTTACTGTACATTTGTTACTGGAAAATCTTCTCTGTGCAAAACACACCCCTACACAGTCCTGCTTTCAGGAACCACTTACAACCCCCTCTGGAAGAGGAGTGTGCAGTGGGATTTTCAAAACAGTTCAGAATTTCAAAAATTGCTTCCCTCCCTAGCAATATATCAAATTATCCACTAAAGTGAGGAGTTGATTTTTGCAGTCAGTGTGTTTCACATTAATGTGAGTAAAACTAGTTGCTTCACTAGCTAACAACTAAGTTGTGTGCCTGTATGTGGGTTTTCTCACCTGACACCCTTCAATGATAACCCTTCAATTTCACCTTTTTAGTTCAATGGGTCATATTTGTAAAATGTAACTTCTTTATTTAACTGAAAAACCTTAGTTTTGTTGCTAGAATGTTTTCAAGTGACAAAGACTACTTCAAAAGAAAACATATTTATTTCCTGAAGTGCTACACAGATGAAGAATATCTTTAATAAGCTAGCACCCTCCTGCTGAGTTTCTACCATCAGAACATGTCTATGCTAGGCAAAGTTTCATTTCTATTTAGTTTCAATTAAATGCCTGTAATGTAATTACACAGCACAGGAAGGATCTATTGATGTTGTGAATTTGATTTTTAATAAGATTACAAAAAAAACCCTCTGAGGTGCCTCCATAACTTTAGAAATTATTGTCTGTCTGTCTAGCTTCTTACGTGCAATGATAACACCTGGCAAATGTCAAATCCTGTAATTTTTTTTTTTTCCGCTTTGAGAAATACTTTACTTGGCCATTGATTTTGATGGGAGTGCTCAGAATAAAACATCCTCACTTGAGGAAAAGGCAAAAGGCTCAGGTTTATGGTTTATGATGGAAACAATATGGTGGCTATTCTGGAAATACAGATACTGACACAATTCCCAGAGGTGGTATAGCTGTGTCAGCAGAAGTGTGAACTTTTTGCTTGTGAAACTGAAGCTAAACAAGTAAGAACAATCACATTTTTACCATTTGCAAAAATATCTAATCATTTTGTGGTTTCACCTCATATTTTTAGCTTTTTCTGTGAGAAGCTGCCTTTCCATCTGTCTGATAGCAAAATTTCACCATTTCATCAATAAAACTGGCATCGTTTCACCTTGAATCTATTCACAGAAGCTTCGTCACTTGAGGTATATAAATCTAGTTTGGATGAAGCACTGACATTTAATTAAAATCTTATTTTGTGCATGAAAATCCTCAGCCCAAAATAGAAAATTTCATATGATTGTAGTAATCCGTAGTTTGTATCATGCTATCTTTCACATACGAATAATCTTTTTAGTGTTGCCTATATCCCTCAATGAGTTAGTTTCTTCTGTTCCTACAAGCAAAAGCTGGTTCCTCTGCAAGTATCTGTGACTGACAAGTTGAAATTACTGGAAAGCCACAAGGAAAGACTTGATAATGATCCAGAAGCATAAGTTTCAACTTTATTCTAGACTTGTGTCCCCATGTCAGCCTAACTGACCCAGCTGTTTTTCATTTAAATTGGAAATTTAAACCGGTGGGAGTGTAGCTCTGACCATATTTTTCCTCTGTTTGAAGTTGTTTGATGTGCCTTGACTGTTTTACCTTGACATGTCACATTAGGTGGATCTCGGGACACTTTGACCTGAGCTGGCCAAAATGGGAAAAAGCAACCACAACCACCAATGCTTTTATTTTGTTGTTGGTATACAATTAAAGGAAGGAATGAAGAGTTTGTCAAGGTTGTATCTCTTGGTTTGTGTGCTTTTATAGGGAGTTAATGCCATCCTGACTCAGGTCACAGGCCAGGGAATGGCCAGGGAGTGGAAAACACCAGCCTTAGCTGCTCTTGGATCATTAAATGTAGTGACTTTCAGCATAGTGTCAATGCCATTACAAAGATATTTCAAAGTCAGGACAGAATGGTCATCGGAGGAGGTGGGGGGGGATAGAGAAGAGCAGGTTATCTTTTCCTGTTGAGAGAGTTAATGCATCTCCAAGGTATATGTACACAAATTACATATAGGCCATATTGCCTTGCGCATGTGATTCTAAAAAATGTAAATTCTTAGAATATGAATTTTAGAAATAGAATTTAGACACTAATAATAAGATATTAGATATCATAATAAACTTATATGTTATTTCCACCATTTTTCTAACTTGAAAAATCTTTGCCTTTTAAGGTATTTTTTCTAGTGAATGAAACAGAGAATAACCCCCTGAGTTTTTTCCACTTTCTGACAATGTTGTTTGCATTAGTAATCTGAATGAGCAAGTTAAATATCTACTGGAGAGCAAGTTTTGTTTTGATAAAAGTGTTACGAACCTCTGTTCTGACCATCTTTGAAACCCCGTGTCCTGGAAGAAAAGGATGTCATACCTTTCTTTTTTGTCTCGTTAAAACTCTTCATTTAAACCATGTTTTCAGAGCATCTTGAGTGCTTTAAAATCTTTAATAGATGTATCCTGTGACACGAGTCTGAGAGAGTAGATACTATTATTCCTGTTTCACAAGGAGTCTGTCTCAGAAAGTGATTTACAGAGAGTCTGGCACAATTGGAAATTGAACCTCTGACTCTTGACTGGGCACACTTTGACATACAAGAAATTCCACTTAAACATAAGAAAACACATTTGTACTGTGAAAGGGGTCAAAAGCTTGGACAGCTTGCCCAGAAAGATTTAGGAGTCACCATTCTCGGAGATATTAAAAACCTGAATGAACACAGTCCTGGGCAACCTGCTTTAGGTGACTCAGCTTTGAGCACAGTGTTGGACTGGATGATTTCCTGAGGTCCCTTCCAGCATCATCCATTTTGTGATTTTGTAGTGCCTTAATCAATGGGCAAATTTTCCTTTCAAAATTTTAAAGCAGATAACTGCACAGAGTGGAAAAGGTTTTTCCACATCTAGGTGTGTGTGCTGCTTGCTTTGTAAGGTGTATACATCAAAGGGTTTCAGTAGAACTTCCCAGGTAGAAAAATGTCTTGGAACTTCTCTGTGAACAATTTTTTTCCTTAAAAAAAATCTCAGAAGTATTTGAGGAACAAGCTGAGTCCCTCCTCCTCTTCCATAGCGCTCCTTCATAGGAGACTTCTGTTTCTGAATCCAGCTGAGGCACACATGGAAGATGGAAGAACTTGCCCTGAAAATGTCCCTTAGTTTCTCACTAGAAAAGGAAGGGTATATGCATTTTTTTCTGGCTAGCAGTGTGCTATCTTTCCCATGTACAAAGCTGATAAACTTTCAATAGAGAAAAATGACATCTTTTGACACAGAAATAATGCAGAATGTCTGCTAGGAAATGTTGCTTCAGTAGCTGAATGAGTTACTTTTACTAAAGGTATTACAATTATACCATCATTACCATAAGGAATAAATACCCTCTCCAGCTAGATACTATGGGCTTTTACTCTGAACAGACAAGATAAAGGAAAAGAGAAAGAGTTGGTTAAAGGAAATATTATGTCTGAAGTATTAATGCATGTCAACGATAGGTTTGGTTTAGGACCAAGTGCCTTCATTCACAAATGTGCAATTTCTTCAAGGGCAATGGCGCATGATGCAATGAGCTTAGCATGGGAAGCTGTGATCTCTCGAGAACATTCCTCATCTTGGGCACAGGCTGTGGTCCTGCAGCTATGCCGCTTGCTGACTGGAGCGATTATCTCTGTATAAGGCTGTGCTGTAACTCCTGGATGCATCAGGTCAGCTGTGTGCTCATCAAGAATATTTGCACTAGAGTTCGCTGCCCACAATAGACGTAGTCTACATTTATCTTTTGTGCTGAGCATGACACCAGTTATTAAATGCTTCCTTGTTATTTGAATAAGATTCAATAACAGGTGCTGTGTCTTCTCTGTAGAGGTCCTGTAAGACAAATGGATTACATGTTCTCCGTCTTCCTTTGTTCTGTCAGTTTCATTGACATACAAAGTAGCATCATAGAGTACATCTGTCTATATGAGGCTTTGCTTTTCATTGCAGTACAAGATGCAGCGTGTTCCAGGTGGGATGTTAACGGAGATTAAACAGAACTGTTAAATGATTTTCAAACCAATAAGGTTAAAAAAGAAAAGCAGTGTCAGAGCACTTGTATTGTTATTTTGTTGTTAAAGCTGGAAGTAAATGTGTCATATATGCTTTAACTTTTCTTTGTTATTATATATGAAGGATAAACAGTAAATTCATCAAAGCATAAGTATTCTTATTAGCCTGTATAGAATCAGAGACCTTAAATAATTTGCCACTTTGCCAGTGTTTCAAAGTATATGGCAGAAGATCACACAAAGCTTGGTTATTATGGGATTGCTCATGGGTGTGATAGTGAGATCAGTTGGAGGTTTTTGCTTTGAAAGAGTTGACCTGGTCAAAAGAGAGCCTTAGATGTTCAGAAATTCAGAAATATTCTTCACCCTAGAACAGCAGAGATCTATAATAATTGGAGCCTTTGAGATGATGGGATCACGTAGATCTTCTCTGTCCTGTTTGTGACAGTGTGTGTGCTTTTCCTTGCACTTCTAAAAGGAGTAAACTTTGAAAAGACTATACAAGAATTAAGGTTTATGTTTTTCTGAAAATGTATCTCTCGGCCACAAAGAAAAGGGATCGAAGTAAGTAAAAGGGTAAATGTCTTTTATCCTGTAACACTGATGAGAAAGTTTCCCTCTTTCTACAAGTGAAGAAAGACTCGAGAGGCTGATGTGACTAACCTTTACCTTCTGTCCAATAGTCATGAAGACTATTTTATGCCATTTAATACCATATTTTATATGAATATAATATAGTTTGTCAATATAAGCTGTGTTGTTAGTACCTGCAATTTTACAGGCTGGATACTGATTATCTGGGGAGCAGCTCTGATGGAAGGGTTCTGGGGATCTTGTTAGACATTGAGCTGCTGTCTTGTTAAACATCCAGAAGCGTGCCCTGGCCACAGAGGAAGCTAACAGCACCTTTGGCTATGTCGAAGAGAGCACAACCCGTCAGTCAAGGGCAGGGATTATCTCCCTTCACTCTGCACTTGTTAGACCATGTCTAGATACTGTGACCCGTTTGGGGCCTGCCATACAAGCAAGATACTGATCAGAGAGCTGCCAGGATGGTCAGGGGCTGGAGCACTTGCTGTGAGAGGAGAGGCTGAGGGAATGGAGTTTGTTCAGCCTGGAGAAGAGATGGCTTTGGGGAGACCTAACAGCAGCCTTTCCATTACTACAAGAAAGTTATAAAAAAGATAACGAGTGAGGTTCTTTGCAGTGGTGCATGGCAGGAGGACAAGAGACAATTTCACTGTGAGGGCAGTCAGGCGTCGGAACACATTGTCCAGAGAGGTTGAGCAGTCTCCGTCCTTGGAAGTTCTCAGGTCCTGACTGGATAAAGCTCTGAATGACCTATTCTCATCTTACAGGTGGTCCTGCTTTGAGCAAGAAGTTGGACTTTAGATCCCCTGAGGTTCCTTCCAACCTAAGTTATCCTAAGGTGTGACCTTCTGTCCATATCTCTATGGTGGAGGTAGGGGATAAATGTGAACATAGAAGATGTACCTGCAGAGCCATCAGTAGGGTTGAGATGGTGGGAGGGAAGAGCGGAATGCCTTTATGTTAAGAATTTTTTCGTATCCTGAATATTTGCAGTTCAATTACATTTAGGATAAAGCAATCTCTACTGCTGTCAAAGGGTGGTAAGTCTTTCCTGAATAGGATCTTTACCATGGATAACCTTTCATAGACTGTAATGTATTTGGAAGCCCCTTTAGATTTGCTTTAAACAGGCAAACACATAAAGTGTTGTGTATGTAATAGGGCAGGGTAAGTACTTTAGGGAAGTCTAAACAGTTACCAAAAGAGAAGCTGCAATTGCTATGTAACCTACAAGCTGGCATGACATGGTATCTTCTCCACAGTGTAAGGTAGACCTGTTCTTCAAGTCCTGAAATCAATACAGTCTTGTTTTTCTTGCATTCAGTTAAGACTATCTTGCCCTTCCAAGAACTGGAGCATATTAGCTCGGGCAAAGAGCCGTACCTGAGTTTCTGTTCTGTTTCCAGTCCCTGAGGAAGCTTGCCCAAAACCTTTGTTTTGTGTTGTGTTCACACACCATGGCCAAGTTTCTCCACTTCTGGCTATTTCTAGCTAGTACATGTGGGGGCATTAGGTGGTGGCAGGAGTTACACTTAACACTAAAATTTTGTTAAGCTTTTTCATAGGATGAAAAGAGTTTTAGTCCTCTTAAATAAATAGGTAAATCTGCAAATAGTTAACCATTGCTAAGAAGAATCAAATTAGAAAAAAACATGATACCTCTTCTTGTAAGGAAGCCAAAGTAAACACTTGGGAAAGAGAGATGAAAATTATTGTGAACTATTTTTGTTTCATTTTGTGTATTTTGAAACTTCAGTATATTTTACAGATATGTAGTTGGCTTTTTAGTGTAAAAATTAAAAAAAAAAAAGAATTGTGACTATAAACTAAAAAGAGGTGAGTATTTAATAGTAGGACAATTACTTTGTATTTCCAATCCATTGTTCTGAGAGGACAGATTTCCTAAAAAGTATAAAAAGACCTACATATCTGGGTAGGAGTGGGGTTAAACCACCTGTTTAGCAGACTGTTCCTGCATTCTTTCAAATTAGATGATTTTTAGGAAGCTCTGGAGAAGTCCGTTTTCCTTAAATACAGGGTGCTAGACCTGGTTATAGCATGCGAACATGTGGATACTTTCTTTTCCTCTCTCTAGATCATTAACTCCTGTTAACTTAGCACAGAACTTTTTTTTTTTCCCCAATGGCATTTTTATTTCTATCAACAGATCTTCCTCCTTCCTTCTACTGCCTTCCCCCCCTGTTTTTTTGAGATGATTTCTGTAGAAAGGCATTTTCTACTCAAACGGTATTTTGACTGAAGGGAGCTTTAAGTATTATTAAGGGACAATTATTTTTTCCTTGATTTTCCACTTAAAATTGGCTTAATCTTCTACACTAAGATTTTTCAATCCCAGTTGCCCAGACTCTGAAATTCTGCTATGACAAAGCACCTCCTGCTGCATCCTACTGCTTTGGAGAAACTGGCCAAATTCATCAATAACTTAACTAAGTCATGGGCTAATTCTAAGCCCTGAATACTCAGACTCATGTAGATGGAAAGTGGAATTCCAACTTCACCACCTTTGTACTAGCTAATTTGTCACAGACCTAAAAGGAAGAATGTATGAGATGAAAATGTATTGTGGGATATTTTAAGATCATAACTGTAAAATCAGATAGCCTAAAACACTCATCTTTTATATCAATGTATTATCACTGTTCCCTATTCTGTATTTTATAACTATTTTTTTAAATCAGAATTAGTCTTCGGAAGAGATTTTGGATAATAAAATAGCAAGGGAAAACATAAAAGAAGAAAGTCTTGTTCTATAACAGTTTATCCCTTAGAACACCCACAGCATTGGATTTTATGATTTACATCAGTGGAAAGAATAACTCCTATGACTTTTGCAGTTGAGATAAGGGATTGATAGTTATTTTTATTTCTTGACCAATATTACATGGAATCCAGAAAAAACTGTACAGAGCACGATCACACTGAAGCAGTTGTAAATGAAAGAATTACATCATTTAAAAAAAAAAAAAATCAGATGTGGGAATGAAGCAGTGTCCTGTCCCCTTATTAATTTTGGAAGAGCATGTGTATGATATTATGTGGGATTTTCCTGAGATTTATTCTCAGATTATTCAACCTCTGAAAGAATCAAAGTGGTGCTCAGCTGGGGCAGTCAATAAGCAGACTAAACATGTGACAGATGCACAGATGACTTCAAAGATGCCATTACAAGTGCCTGTGGAGATATTTAAGGAGCCAGATGCTGCTGCTTTATATCTGCCACAGCTCGGTGTCCTGTGATCACCTTCCAAAGGGGGAGTGTGGTTCAATATGCTGAAATAAACAATATTCCATCTAGTCAGCTTTTGTCTGTCTTTACTATCTTGAACACTCATTTAGCACATGTATGTACACAGGAAGTATAGGTGAGTATATGTGTGTACATATACACACACACACACACACACACACACACACACACTCACACACGCCCTACGACCCTCTCTGCTCTTACGTGCTTTCAAACCTGTTAGGCTATTTGACAGATGTATTTTAGAGTTTATCTAGGCATAGATTACTATACAGGTGCATTAAAAAAAAAAAACCAAACTGCAAGACAGAGTGAGTGTTTTCATTAGTTTGCATTTGCGTGGTAGACATTGTTTGTTTCCATTCAAGCTATTTCACAGTAAATGTAAACAGTACATGTAAACCAATTCTGTTGCTAGCCCTTGCTTTGACGGATTCCTGTGCCTGCCTCTGGCTGGCTTGGCAAGAGGGACCGGGGATGCTTTGTCTTTCCTATAGGTTTATACTGCATTTCTTTGTTTATATCCTTTATATTGCCATCTTATTTATTAGACAGTAGGGAAAAATAATCTAACTCTGTATCAGGAAAAAAGCCATGTCCTGTTAGGAAAAAGGTCCCAAAAGTGACAATTGTGATAATGTATTCTAAGCTTCTATGTAACACAATCCATAGGAGCTTCCTGAATGAATTCCTGCTCAAAAAAAAAACAACTGTGGTGAGGAAGGAAGCAAAAAATTAAATTACAATATATTGCTTTCAAATTTTAAACAATAGAAGAATCTATAAAAAACCCTAGTTAAATTGTTCCAGTCAGTCAGTTCATCTCTGCAGAAAGTTTGCACTCTATTTTTGGCCTGAGTTCATATAGTGTTGAAGTCTGTCCATCGAGCCATTTTAAAACTTTGTGATTAACATAAATAACCCTTGATTAGGAAATGTCAGTTTGTCCTTGACTCTGTTTACTGAATGTGATCAAGTCACTCTAATTTAAAGCTAGAAGGAAAATCATAATTCTGCTTTATGAAGAAAATTTCAGTTTCAGGGTTTGTTTCCTTCTGAAGCAGGTTGTTAACAATATATTTATTTAAGAGTGGAAATGAGGTAAGAAATTTGGAATATCCAATAATTCAGGGGGAAATTTCTTACCTGATTGATGATCAGTTTTTGGTAAAAGGAAATTGAAAATATTTTGACCAAATCTTGTTGGCATTACCTGTAATTAGTGATCAAAAACCTTTTTGAGCATTGTATTTTATCAAGCCCTTAATCGCTCCCATGGTTCTTCTCCCAGCACTACCCAAGGTCTTCCATATCTCTCTTGAATTGTGAGTGCGGGAAATAATCAAGCCATAACAACATCATATTCAAAACTAATGCAATCTTTCTTCTTATCTCATGTTGCACTTTTTATAAATAGTGTAAACAAGGATGGCATCGCACTGGGAGTTCTTATTCAGCTGACAAAGATACTGGTAACTCTTAACAGTTTTTCAGAATTACTCCTTTTCAGGAAAAAAAAAAAAAAAAAAAAAAAGGCACACACTGAGAATGTTTTTCTATCCAAACATTTCCTACCTTGTAATTCTGGTTGATATGCTTTTCTGTAAATACTTATATTCATGTACACTCCCTGTAT
This sequence comes from Phoebastria nigripes, assembly GCA_035582835.1. NCBI lineage: Eukaryota > Metazoa > Chordata > Aves > Procellariiformes > Diomedeidae > Phoebastria > Phoebastria nigripes. Next base: position 1,801,856 of record JAYKAV010002821.1, on the reverse strand, counting down.
TTTTGAAATTTAGAGTCATACAGTATCGTTCAATTAATGTTAGTTAAATAAAGTTGGGGTAAGAACTGATTCCAGCAGAATCAGTATTTCAGCAGAAAATCATCTCATTTTCTGTTTACAATTATGGTGAGACCTGTCAGTACGTTTTTGAATCACTGTGTTTTGACCTTCATCGATGGCGTCACAGTTACTTTGTGTTTTAGTTGGTGAAGACAGGATGCGGTTTTTTGCCTGAGGAGATGGGATAAATTCACCTCACCTATGGAATCCTAAAGGCTTTCCCAGTTCTCATAGGACTTTTCAGAAATACCTTAATGAAAATACTGCTCTTTGCTGTCTTATTCAGTTCATTGCTGTTATAAAAACTGTGCATGTAATTTTGGGCTATATGCTATTTCAAATCTGGGCCTGAGACTGCGGATATTACGAAAGGATGCACTCAGTAGTTGGGCGGAGGAATTTAACAATCAGTCAGAAGTGGTGGATCCTCTTTGTGCTCAGTATTTTTGTGAAATTTCATTTGGAGCCAAATTGTTTGAGTTGGTGAACTACCTTTATCTCTAGGTGTTGTTATGTACGTTTTAGTAAGCATAACTACTTTAGTCTAACTCTTATAGTGGTAAATGGCTATACATTTTTGGGAGTATTTTAACCGTATCCTGGGCTGCATCAAAAGCAGCGTGGCCAGCAGGTTGAGGGAGGCGATTATAGCCCTCTACTCTGCCCTGGTGAGACCCCACCTGCAGCACTGCGTCCAGCTCTGGAGCCCTCAGCACAAGAAAGACACGGACCTGTTGGAGCGGGTCCAGAGGAGGGTCATGAAAATGATCAGGGGGATGGAACGCCTCTGCTATGGAGAAAGGCTGAGAGAGTTGGGGTTGTTCAGCCTGGAGAAGAGAAGACTCCAGGGAGACCTTATTGCAGCCTATCAGGACTTAAAGAGGGCTTATAAGAAAGATGGAGAAAGACTTTTTACCAGGGCATGTAGTGATAGGACAAGGGGTAACAGTTTTAAACTGAAAGAGGGTAGATTTAGAATGGATATAAGGAAGAAACCTTTTATGATGAGGGGTGGTAAGACACTGGAACAGGTTGCCCAGGGAAGTTGTGGATGCCCCATCACTGGAAGTGTGCAGCAACAGGTTGGACTTGGCTTTGAGCAATGTGAACTAGTGGAAGATGTCCCTGCCCATGGCAGGGGGGTTGGACTAGATGATCTTTAAAGGTCCCTTCCAACCCAAACCATTCTACAAGTCTGTGATTCTATGATTTGTGAGCTGTAGTTATCAAAATGATGTGCTTGGAATTGCATCCTTGCTTTCTCAAGCTTTCATCGTAGGAACATGGTCCTGCAGCCTTCTGGTCTATCTTTGTTTAAGACTCCTTCAATAGTTCAGATGATAAGGGAAACCCTTACAAGCCATTCCTGATAGAGATCTTCATCAGAGATTTCTTTCATAATCTCTGAGATTGTACGGAGTTTACATGTTGGCAGGGAATGGTGGGGAGATATGTTTGGCCATTTCTTGAAAAAGCTATTTTCCAGTAGAAGTAAATTAATTGGTTTGGAAAATCTATCAATAAGTATTAGAAACAAATTTAATAGAAAACTGTGTATAGTATACACTTTTCAGTTTTAAATAAACCATTCCGTTTTAATTATGTGTGCTAAGAATACATATTAGCATCCTTCTAAAAGGATTCCAAGGAGACTGTGTATTGTATTAATTCTCAACCCCAAATCTGTGGAATATTTAAAAAATAAAACACTTTCATACAATTATCTACATGAAAGGGGATGGTTATAAGTGGAAAATAAATAGCAAAAGATATTTTTTTCTTTCTAATGTAAACATCTGGCAGTAATCCTTGCTTACACAATTAATGGGCATTTAATTGGCAATGATCAGTTTATTGCAGCAATATGAAGTGAATGTTTCCCCAGGAACAAACAGCTGTTGCAAGAATTTCACAGCAATTTAGCAAACACCAGGTGATAGCTGTATCTAGAATGAAGTGTTCTGTCTCCAAGCGAATACAGTAGCAGTGAATCAGAGAAAGATATAAAAAGAAGACTGCTAGATTTATCTGATTTTCTTTTTTTCACAGCCTCTGTAGTATTGTTTCTAAATCAACCTCAGTAAAATAACTTAATAATTAAATGAAATCCAATGGTATCCTACAGGGGCCTTTGAAGAGGAGTCTCCATTTGAGCCTGGAAGGCATTCAAAGTAAGACCAATTCTGAGACTTTATTTTAAAATTGTATTGTTTTATTAGAAATTCAAGTATTTAAAAAACTTCTGCATTTAGAATCCATTGGACAGGGATTGCTCGTACAAACTTGTGTCATTCAGTGTTTGTAAGTTAGACTACACAACAGTAACTTTTCCTTATTTTCTTCATTTCTCTCACTTGTATGACAATTCTAAGACCACAGTTTGATTCGTCTTGAGTAAAAAAAAAGAAAAACTACACACAGAAAAAATTGGCTTCATTCACAAATTACTCACAATTAAGTAAAAATATAATTATTTCTACCAGCTGTCTAAAATTAAATGTATTACTTTTTAATTTGTGTTGCTTGTGAGCAGTTTTTCCATTATGGCTTAAATAAAGTTTTTCATCTTTCATTATGTTCTCTCATTACTAATTTAATATAATGATAATAGCTATGCGAACTTTGTGTTACTCTGCTTTTGGCATAGATTAAATTGCACATTTTACATGTAGCATGCAGGCCAGTACTCTGATTTTTTGAAAGCCTGGCTTCATTGGTGAGGAAAGTAATTTTACTTCAGCAAAATGCCTTATTTACCCTGCTATTTTGTATTAGCCTATGCCACAGTCTGCAAACAATAGACCAAAATGAGCAAAGAATCAAGGGACAGTTTATAGAACAATGCTTTCATTTTTTTATGTTTGCGTTCTGCAATAATTCATCTCCATGACAAAAGCAGACAATCAATCATCTTCTATTGTGCTTTTCTCCATTAAAATTACTATTCTTGATACAACAAAAGGAAGCTGCCTAAGTAACAGGAACATTCTTACATGTTTAAATCGATACATTGATCAGGCTCAACAAACAACTCCTTAAATCATTAATATGACAATGCAGTTTTTGGATTAATTCATACATATTAATATCAAATAACACCATTGTTGTTTATAATCTTCTAGAAAATACACAACAATGCATATTAAAGGGATGTTTTATTATATTCCATTAGCCAAACATTGCATCTGGTTATTTTGCCTCATCAATAACTTGTAATTTTCAATGTGAAAAGTGAATATTCTCTAATGTAGTAAACCAAATATTGTGATTCTTTATAATTATTTAAAACTAGGTGCCTTAACTGCTGGCCAGGTTTTTATGCACAAGCAAATCTCCTAGAGAAGTCATTAAGAACGTGCCACACCAGTTTGGTGACAAGTAGTAAGACATTAAAAAGCATTAATTTGATCTCAAGCAACTAAATTCAGATAGTAATAATATATTTAATATTTTTAGACAGTTGCTAAAAGTCATAACTATACTAGTTATAAATCACTAACAATGATAATATTTTCATTTTATCTGTATGAAGGTACAAAGTTGATACTTATTTATGAAATTGTATTATTTCAAGATCCAGTCATGAACTTCACTTCTTTTGTACAATGTCTACCAGCAAATAAAAGGACAATCTCTACTAGCTTGCAATCCCACTAATGAAAGAAATGATAGAAACTGCCAAGCATATTAGATGTGAAAGGAAATGGTCTCAGGACACTAGTAACCTGTTAACGGGAACTTCTTTTTAGATATTACTGCATACAAAAATTTTAAGGAAGGATTTAAGCAAGAAGAGTGAAGTGGATTCACAACTATAATACATATATATTGGCTTTATGTAGCAATTAATTATCTATGACATAAGTTATTGCTTTGCTTCTTCTGTCTTCCTTGGCTAGGGAGAAAGGTTGTTGTTTTGTCTACTGACTTCATCTCATAAAAGAGAAGATATGATGGATATTTAAAGAAAATATCAAAGTAGAATTGTTTTGAAGTTAGTCTTAGTGACTGCACTGATTTGACCAGAAGGTGCTGTTAATTTTTTCATGATGTAACCATCAAAACAAGAATGTCCTTCTGACTCTGCATTTGAATTTCTCACTGTGAAATTACAGTAAAACACTTGGATTAAAATGTGAATAGTTTATATATAACACAGTAAAGTAACAGGATTAAGTTAAGCTAATAATACCGCATGTCATTAACTAGCACAAAATTCAGATGACTTTAGAACCCCTGAAGATTTCTTTAATTGTATTTTCTTTTTTCTGAATTAATGAGGCCAAGCCATAACATGTTTCAAGAAAATGAAGTCTTTTGTTACAGGAATGCAAACGCAGTGGCACGGCATCTAAGATACTAGACAATATGGATGGTTGTAAGAATATTTTCATCACATTATAAATGAACATCACAATAAGTTAGGCAACCATTATCTAATTAAATTTTCTTAATATCTTCTTCTTGTTAAACACTTCCTAGGCATTAATTGATCGTGAAGATTCAATACCTATTTTCATTCATAATCCACAATGTCAATATAAAGTGGTTTTGAATTTTGGCAAATGTAGTTCTGTTAAAAGAATTACTCCCTTCCTCTTTCCTTAACTGTTGTCTACTAACATTGTGTAAGCAAATTAGTTGGTTATATACAATAACAAGCTAAAAATGATAGGTTACTTGTGATCTGGAAAGTTTCCTGTGTATAAGAAGCTTTACATTCAGTTTTCCAGGATTCCCTGCCCCCAGCCCATGGTCCTTGCAATGATAACCTATGTCTCATCTTCTCTTCTTAGTATCTACTCAGTTCCCTTCACTTGATCTTTCAGGAAGCCTCTTTCCTTACAAGAGTTGCCAGAGCCATTTATAATAAAAACACTTAGCTAAGTTAATGGGTTAAACAGTGATTAGAAGAATCAAAACGAAGGAATATGATGCAGCAGTATCTACTGAGTCACTGTGAATGTTGAAGGTTATGTGCAGTTGTGTATTGCTTGTGAGTCATATCACATACCCAGTGATTAGAGAAGAAAGATGCATCTTGCGTTTTACGGCAGTGAATTCCAAGATGTTCAATAACTTTTCTATAAACTGCAAAGAAAAAGCATATATAGCCTTCATGGCGTTTTGATGGATATAATTATTTTGGAAGAACTGTGAGAATAAGCCAGTGAACTGTGCATTGTTTGACCAAAGCTATTCGGAGTTTAGTTTCAACTGTCTCACAGTGAGTGAAAGACAGGCAAAGCTCTGCTGTTAGATGCTTGGTTTAGCAGCAGCTGACTAACCAGCCAGCACATGCTTAACTCCAAGCTGATTTGGAAAGGATGCGCTACAGGATGGATGAATGGTAAAAGGGTAATAAGGAGAAAGAGACCTATGGCCATAGGAAACCAGAGCTTCATTTGTTAAACTCTGTAGAGTACTTAAAAATCCTTCTGTCACTCTTGCAAAATGTGTTCAGTACCTGATTAGGGTCACAACATGCTTGTTTTTTATTATAGGCCTGTTAATGCTAAGTTTTCTAGAATTATTGCCACCTATGAAAAGAGTTTCAACTGTTTTCAGTATTTTGTACTTTCCATTGGAAAAAAAAGGCTATTTCTAGTTATCTAAATGAACTGATGTCTTAAAGGCAGATAAATGTCTATTTTTTCTAAATTATTTTTAATTTTGTAAGTGGAGCCAGTTTCTCCTTGAGAGATCACTCTATCAGTAATAAAATGAATGCTTTGTAAAACATGTTGTCTACCAGTTTGTTCCCTCTCATAATCTTGGTGAGAGAATTTGCAGGTTAGAGTTGTCCCAAATTAAAAAGAAAATTGAAATTTAAAGGTAATATACTGAAAACCCTACTACCAGCTTTCTTTTAGCTTTCTTGTGAAGCTGTTACCTGAAGGGCACTTCAGCTGACTATTTAGTTTCATACTAGTATGTGCTATTTAGGATCATACAGGGAGTGGATAATTCACAGATACAGGGATTCAAGTCATGACTTGCACTTGAGAATTAGCCCCCAGGTCTAGAGAACAGCCTATAGATTTAATTAGCTTTCTGGTTTCTACTGTTCCTGAGGATTGTTTGGTTCATGCAGAGTAAATCAGCTTCTTTGTGGCAAAGACGCAGTTCAAACTTGCAAGAACTGCACCTGAAATGCATTGTTCAACCAAAAAAAAATGAATATATTCACTTTGCTCTTGACTGTTTGGTGGCAAGAAGCATTTGAGAGAATTCAAAAAGATTCCTGGTCTAAATTTTTCATACCTGGCGAGCAAATCCGCAAGATGAAGGAGATAAAGATTTCAGTCTTTTCTATTGCATCTTAACATTAACATCTTAACTCTGGCTGTTAGCTGCAGTTCATTAATACTGTACTATGCTGGTTTCAAAGTGCCATTTAGTGATCAACACTGGTAAGGTTATTTATTCAAGGAAGGTAATGTTATTCTGTGTATTCTTACTAGTCACCTGAGCTATCAAAATTTAGTTTCCTTTATCAATTAAGTTAAAAAGGAAACCTTATGAAGCTGTTTTAATATATAATTAATATTATAAATAGATTATATAATTAATAATCTATTTCAGGTACCTTGAACAGTTGTATGATCAGTTGACCTTTTTTGCTTTGTTTTCACTTTTTGCTGCAGCATAAAATCAAAATTGTGTGGCCAAAACTTTTTTGTGGAATATGAAAACTATGACAGTATTCATGGCAACTATAAAATAAGTTAACCCTGAAAATTTTCTAGTTACTTGTTTACTCAGAGAGTAAGAGATTTATTTGAAAGAAACTGTAATCATTGGAATAAAATTAATTTATTTCCATATTTTCCTCTTAATGTATAAAAATTGTAATTCATTGCTGCAGGTATGTAGTACCCTCTTCCATATATACGTGCAGTGCTTGAATCTTGCAACTGTAAAAATTCAGCTACAATTAATGTTTTAGAACCTACAGAAGTCAGTCAAAGGTTTTCTTTGTAATGTTTCTAATATTGGTCATTATACCCTGGTTCTTACTTTAAGCAGGCAATACAGTATCTAATACAATCAAAATTCCATTTGCAAAATCAATATCCATGACCGTAATCCAATAATTATGTAATAAACTAACTAAGGTCATTGCAGAGTAAGAAAATGAGTTCAACACTTAAAGGACTTTTTAAAATCTATATATTGGCATATTTAAGCCCTCTAACTGCTAGACATTTGAAGTACAGTCAGGTCATTTACTGATATTAGTACATTTACTATTCTTGATTAAGGAACTCTTGACTGCACGGACATATCAACTGGCTTTTTTCTTAATAAAAAAGCTAAATGTTTTTGATCTCTGATAAGATCACAAACGCCTTATCTGGAACACTTTCCTTTGCAGCAGAGGAGTGGGAAAACAGTGCTACTCCCAACTCTTTCCAGAATGCTCTAACCATCCTGCCACTTTCTAGGAGTCACAGGATCCTTTCTACTTTCAAAATAAAGAAAGAAGCATCACATTTCTTTCTGTGATGAGTGTGACTGACTTCATGCATACTATGCAATGACTTATTTTTGTTCTCACAAACTTCTGGTTTTGAGAAAATACAAGGTTTCCTACCGAGTTAGTGTTCTGTGCTTCCACTATTAGACTCTATTTAAAAAAGTAATTTTTTAAATTTAAAAATTAATTTTACAAAATGCTTAGTGAAACTGTCTTTTATGAATGATTGGCAGGGAAAACAAGGGGTACTATTTTCACCCTGTTATGTAGGTGGGTCATGATCATGACTTGTTCATGGTTATCCAAGGCAGCTGATAGATCTAACATATTTGATGTTCAATTGCTTCTTACCACACTACCTCATACAGGAGTCTGGCAGGAAATGTGCTACAGAAGCATTTAGGAGCAGTTAACACTCCAATGTGGCAGTGTTGCCCGTGTGAAGAAAATGTTAAATTTAGCTTTTTTATTTTAAAAAGCTGCTTATGTTGCTCTGCAGATATACAAAGATGTGAAGAAAGTGGAAAAAGTGCTCAGAAAGTAACATCTGTTTAGGAAGCTTCCCTCACCAACAGAGTGCTATGTTGGTTAGTAATGGACACAGAAAGCAAGATTTCAAGAGGAAAGGTTCATGACATTGCTCAAAAATTCTCTTGTTTCCCAGGGTCTATCTGGTCTTCATATAAAGGTCTATCTTTGGGCTTTCCTTTTTTTCTTCAAGTGCAGGGATAAAGTAACTGAGGCTTAAGTATATATAGTCTGAAGCACAGGGATTTTTATTATTGTAAAAGGATGCTTTGGAGGACATAAAGAAAAATTGTCAAGTAAAATTTCAGGAGGAATGGGTAAACCCAGTTCTAATCTGATTTGGAAATTTACCTAAGCACTAGGGTTATTGCTAAAGAACCCAATATGTCAACTTTACATCTTACCTCAAATACAGCATTTCAGTAGGCTATTAAGCATGATGGCAAAGCATCTGCTTTTGCAGCAATGCAGAGGGAAGCCTGCCACCTCACGAATTACCAGAATAACACCAGAATTCAAAGTCTTAGTTAAGAACAGACTTACCTCAACCTGGTTGTCTCAGTTCACTGAGTCCTTGGCTAACTGGGGCTTGAGACACTATGAATGAAGATGAGTTGCATGTACTGAGAATTACGCATTCCAGATGCTGTACTGCTTGCCATAATATATTTGAAATGAAATACATCTGCATAGTCTTATAAAAAAATTGCACATTTAACAGTGTTTGAAAAAGCATAGGAAAATGCTTAGTCATAGGAATGCACCTGGACTCCTACAGGCTTTAAGGATTTCCTGAGCCAATAGTGGCTAGGAGTATGCTTTCAGTGAGAAAGTTAAAAATTGGTTAAACATTTACCACAGAATAGTGCTGGTTCTCAAAGATGACCATTATTTACCTCCAACCTGCAATATTTTTTATGCCATTATCTCTCCTAAGTTTCTATGCTTTTCTGATCAATATTGTCAGTGTCCTGTAAATTTGTAGTATTTTCATCTTTCAGAAAATTAGTGCCCTGTACATGAAGGAAATAGTGGGAACGGCCAGTGTTTCAAGTGAGAGGAAAAACGCAGGGTACGTTACTTCACAGCAGGAGAGGCTTCTACCKCCCTCCTTACACAGCACTTACATCCACTCACCTTGCATTAGTTAACATTACAGACTGTTTTGCAGCTTGAGTGACAACTCTTCCAGTTCAATCAGTGTATCCAATATAATGCCATGTTGGTGCCAAACAACGTGTTATAGTGTGTCATACCTTGCATTTTCTTTGGATCAGTCGCTGCTGCTCTGAAACGTTTCAGTGAAGTGGAGTAGTTGTTTCGGAGGGTATGATTTGACAATATACTTGATGCTGGATGTAAGTGCTCAAGATGTGGCTGACACAGGTCAAGGGGGCACTTAACATTGCATCACATTTTTATAGTTCGTGGAGGATTTAAGGGGAAATACAAACTGTTTCACACGATATTTTCCAGCGCAGGCTTTAACCTATGATCAGTGTAACACCCCATAATCAGCTGAGGCTGTTTTTCCGGACATTATATTGCAATCCCAGTTTCCTCTCCTAGTAACTCGGAAGTTGTTGCCAGCGAAATCACAGTGTCTTACAGTGGCTAAAAAGGTGTTTAAAATGTTAACAGCAGTGTATTCGGTGTTTTGACTGACTGAAGATGTCAACGTGTAGAATCCCTAGGGTCTAATGAAATTGTTCTTTTTTGCTTGCAGCGGTCTATTCCTTGGTCACATTACTACCCAAAGACTAATTTCAGTAATAGCTTTATTAATATTTCTTGTATTAGAGACATGGTCACAGAATTTTGTCTCAAGAATGGCTAGATAGTAAGGCATGCTGCATTTAGTTTCCAAGAGAATTTTTACAAGTCAACGAACAACCATCCACGTTCTTGTAATCTGTAAATTTTTTTGAAATTTATGATATATTTTTTCTATTACACTGCTGCAAAATTTTTGGTTGCCTGACTGATGCAATTTTTCAGCTGCTTTGCATGCATGACTTGCTCATAAACAATGTTTTCTTAGTGACAGTTGCTGATTAGCTCTTGAGCCCCTGAAAATTCCTGTTGCCATTTGCAAAAAAAACCAGCAACTTGCTTAAGCAAGCTGTAGTAAAGCTTTTATGAACAAAACACAGCAGCCCAATGTACTGTTTATCACAATGTCATTTGTATTTGCACAGATTTTCATTGCATTACTGAAGGGTCAAACAAGGTTTGTTGGTTTTCTCATCTTCAGCACTGAGATCCTCATACTCATTGGCTTGCAATTTAAATCTGAGCTTGAATTTCCTGTTAATCTCATGATTCTGATCACACACAGCTCCATCAGCTGCAGTTGATGATGAAGATGTTAACTAGGCTCCAAGTGGTTTGTTTAACTCTTTATAAACTATATACAAATTTGACAGAATTAACGGGATTGATTAGATGTTGATAGTATTTTAGAATGATAGCTCTTGCATTCCCAAACAGGGGAAAAATGGTCAGGAAATGAGCTTCATGGTGGTGTACACCTGGCAACAGGGAATAGTCGAAGTAACTGCCAGCTACTGTTGGCCTCAGCCAACTTAATTTACTGTGGTTCTTCTGAGTTTCCCATGGGACAGGGGAGTCTTGTATGGGTGTGCAGTAGCTGAGGGTTTTTCAGGTTCAGATGACCTCAAAGGTTAGTGCAAGCTGAGCTTGCGCTGCTTGGCTGATACCGAATCAAAAACCTGCTGGTTAGCTGGCTGTTGATATCTTGATGCAAAAAGCAGAGCTTGGGAGTTAGTTTGTGGCTTAACGTTCAGACCCTGATCCTGAACACACTGGGAATAGTGCTGTTTATCCTCAAAGCGTTACCCTTGAAATAAGAACAAAATGTGTGAATCCTCATGCTTAACTTTCTCCTTGAGCAAAACCTGATCTCTTTTTCCCTTTATGCACATAAACGTAGGCCTTACAACCACAAGGAGTGTATAAATAAATTACAGAAATGAAGAGTGGATGTAGCATGCATGGCTTATTTAGAAAACTTACACTCCCCACCCCTCCAAGATTTCTGGGGAGAAAGTTAAATCTGAGGCCAGAATGAAGTTCTTTACCATGTGGGCCTTGGCAAACGGCAGACTTTAGTTACCTAATAGGAAATACTGAATGCTGGGATATGTTTCAAATCCAGTTGCCTTTCTTGACATCCCTATCAGCTTAGGATCAACATCCTGAAATCCTTCCTTGAAAATAGGGGCCTACAGATTTTGTTTTCAGGACTGAGCAAAAATCTTTAATAAAAGTAGTCATAAATGATGTTTAAATCTATTTTCTGCTTCTTACCTTTCCAGAGAGTGCCACTTCCACCAGTCGTATACCATTTTTGGACGGATGTGCATGCTTCTCCTCTTGTGCTGTGATGCAGAGGAAATCTTTTCTGCAGGTAGAACAGAAAAAGGAAACATTAAGGACTTTTTTTTTTTTTTTTTGCAGCCATTTATGGGCCTAAAGTTTCCATAAACATCATATGAACTAGGAGATTTTCAGTGTTGTAACAGTAAATTCCAGTTTCTAAAATATAACTGAGTGTTAATCTGGTTCATCATTTTTGTTCATATAGAGATATTTGGGTAGGGTTGGACCCACATTTCTACAGACCCTGTTTTATGCCCTAATCATTTAAAGACATTTAAATTAAATTTCTTCAAAGTACTAAATGTAGAATACCCATCCCTATTGTTATATTGTTAAATCTATGTCCTGCTGTTTCCAAAGTAGGAGACTTATCTCTCATTAGGATCTCACCGTAACAGACATTACACTGTCTATGCTAGATTTGCATTTGCCAATCCCACAGCAGGGGCTGACATCACTGTGATAATAATCCTGGAATCGCTGCCTTTAGCAGAAAATCACTTTCACGACCAGTGGTTTAAAATTTAGCTACTGGTATTTGGTTTTTTTTTTTCCTTTCCTCTTCAGAACAGACACTTGGGAAGTCTTAGAGTGTCCTGTGCATGTTGGTTTTACTGGTCAGAGCTGGAAGGGATAAAGTCGGCAGAGGGGTGCAGTAAGGATGTGTGAAAATTAGTGAAAACAATGATGGCAGTTCTTTAACACTTAACGCTTTAAGAAATGCCGAGGCAGTAATCAGCTCTGTTTGAAAATTGGTTGTGGTAGAAGTCAAAAGATATGGTTGAGCCTTTCAGGTAAGTGTCAGCTAATAACCAGCACAGTCAGGTGAAGCTTTGTGCCCTTGTAAGGCAAATTGAGAGAGTCTCCTGTTTAAAAGATTTCTGACATAACTGAAACAATATTAAAATGCCTCCAGCCAAATTAGTCAATAGATATAATTAACATTGGAATGCTCCCACTCTCTGATGACCCAATTATTAATTCAGTTTTGCAACAATACAGGAAGACTGTAATACAAAGTTTTTCAGTAAACAACACTGTAAATTATAGGAATGAGATGGAGTTCTGAACTTCAAACACTGTTAACTCTTTCAGAATATGGGTATCTCCTCAGGGGTTGCTTGTTCCACTTAACTTTTTTAAAAAACACTTCCAAACCAGTAGTGATAACCACCACAATGCACCTTACAATGCTCAAGAATCAGAAACAAAACTTTAAGAGCTGATAATCTCAGATACTGTGGGGAGATAAAGCCTTTCTAATGGCAAATATATATATATACACACACACACACACATATATATATACATATATATATATATATATATATATAAAAGGAGGAAAATCAGATTCCTATGGAGAAATCATAGCTATATCTGCCCAGTGGAAGTGAATGTGATTAAGTTGCTTTCACGCATGTCTCTATAAACACATTCAAGGAGTCACTTCTTATGAGAACTGCAATTGTTCTTCTACAAATCTCCTCATCCAGAGACGTCTGTAAGTGCGATAGACAACACTTCTAACTATTCTGTAGTTTCAAAGTTATTGTTTATCCTAGTTTGGCTGTATCTTTACTTCATCCCAGTAAAAGTAAGATTAACTCATAGAAAGTGGCTATGAGGGCTTTTGTCATTTTCAGATGATTATTTTTGATTCTGCTGCAAATGTCAACACTGATTTAAACGTGTGTTATTTAAAACTTGTAAGCCCTATAGTCAAGTGTTTCTACTGTAGTAAGCCATCTCTAGGTAAGCATCATAACAGTACCTTTGACAGCGATGGGTTTTTATTTTGAGGAGTTCATTTCTGATGCCAATGACTCTACTACTACTACTCTCCCTGCATCCCAGCAGTTAAAAAATAGCTTGTGTTTTTTCTGAAAATGATGTCTTTCTTCATTATTCTGGTTTAGCTGCTGTTTCCTCAGCCTGTGGTTTTATCTTTACTGGTAGGCACACATTATTTTTCCAATCTAGCAGTGAGTTTTGTTCTTTGTTTATAACAACAGGTCTAAGGTTGTGTCAGCAGGCTCAGAGTTTAAAAACATTTTATGGACTCACGTTTGAAAACAACACATCAAAGAAAAAAAAAAAGAAGTACTCCAAGAGGCATGCCTTTCATATGGGAAGATGTTTCTGAATACGTTCGATGGTGCAGTTCAGGAGGCAGGAGTGGTGCAGGAAGGTGCCATTATGTTAGTTGCAGGGTTCTGCAACCCAGACTTGAACTGGGCTCATTTGGGTCATGAGATTCATACAGATACCCAAAACTTGAAACCAGGAGCAAAAAATGATTAGAGTCAAAACAAGTAAGAGAGCAGTTCCAGCTAGGGGATGACTCCTCATAAGATATTAAAGGCAAGGTTTCTGGTTTGATCTGTTTAGAAGGTTCCTCCAGGAAACGGCATAGTCAGAGTTTCTGCAAGAATCTATTCCATGCTGAGTTTGGGGTTTTTTTTGGCAGGGGGGAAGGAGGAGGGGGAAGGAGATTTAGCATTACACTTTCTCATCTGCACCTTGACAAAATAATGCCTCTGAATGGAAGACATCCCTACGGTAGGTTCATGGAGGAGGATTCCTTTCCCTTCACCTGAAGTATTCAGTCCACCCAGGTGTGGTGCATGTTCACTGAATTTCAGAAGCTGAGTTGGATTTTTTTGACTATCCGCTTTCTGGCAGCGTAGCTTTGACTCTAACAGAGCGTAAGAGGTTGTTTTTTCAGATAATATTGTATATATTTCTTGGGGGTTATTCATACTTAACTTTAGCACCTAGTTTAGTCAGCTAAATTAGCTCACTCATCTCCTAAAATTCTAGTGTTAATGGAGATAGTGGCCCTTAAGGTGATTTTCAAAATATCAGCCTAACTTGAACTCTGTGAATAGTCTCCTGAGGTGCCTTATAGTAAGTATATCCATTGATACAGATTGAACTTGAAATACTGATACAAATGTTCCCTCCTCCTTCATTATTACACTAGTACTCTCAGTATTTTCTTAAAAACTAAAGTTTGCAACATACCTTTGTTTCTATATGCATGAATTAAAATGTCTGTGACTGTCAAGGGATCAAATCTCAGCAGTTAGTTCAAACATCTGCTTCACTGTGAGCATGTCCGTACTCTTAATAATCTTAAAATTGTTGCTTCTTGAAATTAATACTTTGCTGCAATGAAATACCATCAGTAACGAGGCCCAGACTCATCCTAAGGGTCTGTTTCTAACTTGTATGTCTAAGAGGGACACGCCAGTGTGGAAAACTTTGAATTCTCACCCTTGAACGGTCAACTTAAATATTGTATTAGCATACAATGCACTTTATGCAAATTTATCTTTTTCTAAACTGTTCCAATATAAATTTGCCCAAGCCTACTTTCTAATCTTGATGGATATATTCTAATTAGGAAAATTGACTTGTATCCCAAGTGACATAAATTAAAAACTTAAGGATAAATACACACCTAATTGACTGGTGGCATGCTGAGGATATTTGGTTTGCAGATGAGAATGTTCATGAAGATTATTTGGCAGAAAGCTGTGTGAAAATATGTTATTATAACATGGATTATATTTTGCCCTGCAAAGATATAGTTTTTTAATATTAGTGGTAGCCGAGTCGATTGAAGTGTTAGTCAGTAGTTGATGTTCTCTATACTCTGTTTGTTATGAAACTACCTCTGACATACATCACATAATGTTTCCTGTTGATTGATCTAATTATATACACATAGTTTTATCAGGCTTTGTGAGCCTGGAGATACCCATGTTTGCTTAATGTTCGACAAGAACAATTCAAAACCCTCTAGGCTCACCAGGCCTGTTTCCATAATCCTTAATTGGGAAAAGTAAGCCTTGAGAGTTTTGAAATACCATGCTGAAATTGAGCTCAGGGGCTGGTAACACTAACCATCAAAACTCCCTATGTAAGCTCACAAACAATAATACATAACGCCCTCCACACACCGCCCCCTCCAGATATTTGGCTGCTAGTCTAAAAATATACAGCTACAACACAATCAGACTTGTAAAGTTTATTTTGAATAGTAAAAGTACAAAACTCTGGTTTTATTTTATTTTAGAAAACATAAGAATAAAGTCTTAATTATTTATATTTCTGAAGATAAATATTGTTTTGCTATTTCCTCTCAAATAATGGTTTATGCTAATTGTTTCTTAACTATCTGAGGGGAACTGTTGTGGAAAACAACCAGGCTAATTAATATACCAAGGTACTTGTGTTTTATCAGATTACACAATAGGAATAGGGTTATGATCAGTGATTTATCATTTTCCCCTTCAACCATTTCAGCTGCCTTTCTGAGTTCTGCATATTACTGAAGGGTCATATGGCTTTAAGTAATATTGTTGCAGTATAAGAAATAGATTCCCGTGTGCCTTCATGCTTTCCTACGTTTGTCTTTTCAAACTTTTTGGAAGTTCTGACCAGTGCTTTCTACTCATCCTGCCACTAACTTGCAGGACAGATATCTCAGTATCTATGGACTTGATAATAATTTAAAAGATAAAAACTAGAAAGTAGGTTAATGGAAGGCAGGCAGAGTATGAAACTGTTTACACTGTTTTTGCACTATTTTGCATCTTCTGTTGATTTAGATTCATCTCCGAACAGTGATGGCATATGTTGAATAAGTGGGAGAGGAGCTCAGGAAGATATATGTTTATTAAAAAGTGCTTTCTTCAAGGCACAGATAATTTGATTTGTTCTGAGGAAGGAAAGAAATATTGTTTATCTTCTGAACCTCAATTGGGCAAATACATCCTGAGCAGTGTGATCTAAAACAGTGTAGAAGTAGACATTTGAACAGTGAACACCAAGCTGGGAAAGCTGCTGGCAAAGCTTAATTTTGGAGGATTCAGGGTTGTTCTTGGAAACACTCCCCAGAAAATTATTATTTAGTGTGCTACAGTAAATGTTATGTAAAATGATAAAGCTGTTGTCCTAAGCACTGAGCAAAACATAAAGCCAAAGTACTAATGTAAGAATTCAAGGTGTTCATAAATTTAAATTGAGGTTTGTTAGGAGGACAACATTTTAATCACATTTTGAAAAATTATTTAAAATAACTTTTGGTCAGTCTCTCTTAAAATTTGTTGTAATATTCTGCTTGCCATTTATTCATATTCTCATAATTTCCTTTTATTTGCACACATAAACTAGTTTTACTATGTTAGCTATAGTGCCACGTCATTTTTAAGTGTGTTTTGAAGTTGCACTGAAATTTCTTCAGGAGCTGGAACAAGATTTTAAGATGTAGAAGTGCAACTTTACTAGTTATGGAATGCACAAAAGTGATGATAAAGTAGGTAAGAAGCATAAAAAACTTTGCAGTCTTGATGGAAGGAAGGCAGATGAGAAAGATGGTTTTAAATTTTTTTTCACTAGATCTAAGTTAAGAATATTACCCATAACACTACATAATTGAATTAGTATATTAAAATCTTGGTATTAAGTCCAAAGTCTGAGTGAGAGGCTTAGTGGTAAAAGGCTGCTAAAACTTAATTTCTCGTAAGTGGGATTTGAAGGAAAGAACTGTGGGCTCAGAGCTATGGGGAAATGAAAGATTTGTTCAAAGTGTGAGAATGGAAGATGAAGTCTGCTACAGAGGATGTTTTCTGGTTTTTTTTGTTTGTTTGTTTGCTTTTTGTTGTTTGAGGATTTTTAAAATTTATTTGTAATTGCTAAGTTAGACAAACCTCTAGCGACCACCCCAATGACTTCTCTGTTTTTGCTAGAATGATTCACCAAATCTGAGCCAGACTTCTAAGCAACTGAGGGATTGGACAAGATCAAAGAAACACTAAGGTGAAATGCTGACTGTGTCCGCTACAGTTCTCTAAAATTTGTTTTTGGTGTGTCCCTTTTCTGACTCATTGGGCATAAGTCACTCTAGCAAGAAGTTGTAACTAAAGTTCAGATTAATTTACTCAACGTAGCGTGGCTTTCCCAACAGAAGCAGTGGCGGGGAGGGATGCCACTTTTAGGAGATGCGCGGAGGATGTGTCTGTATGGGACTGCTGGTAGGGTCTGTAGACGTATGACCGAGCACTGCTGGGGTGCCTGTCCTCTGCGGGCTGTGGCATGGCTACACGAAGCACCTGGGTTGTGCATGAGCCCACAGTTCACTTATTGTCCACGTGTTGCTCGGTCTTGCTGGTGGTGTGCAGTTAACACTGTCTGGATGCCTAACTCTTGTTTAAGACTCACAAGTTAGCCAATGGATCACAGATATTTCACTTAATAATCATCTGCTATCTAATAATCAATTGAAGGGGATGGAGTCTCTTGATGTGTGCAAAAGTATATGACATCAACTACAGCTGTTGATGCTCCAGGCCTTATCTAACTTCCTCAGCCCCAAAAAATGCTGTTTTCTTTTCTGGAGGATTTATATTTTTGGCTAATACTTCTGCCATCTGTGATTCCAAAGACTTTCCTAAACACTAATGAAACATCTCCCTCCAGACAGCTGTGGTGTTCTCTGCCACTACAACAAGCTACAAACTGATGCAGAAAAAAAAAAATAAATAGCATCTCTTCTGTGTCCATGACATACTATACTTTTGTATGCTGGCGGCTTAATACAAACCAAATAAAATATATGAAATATCCTGAACTGATTAATATGTTAGCCTTTTCTCACTGGTCTTCCTCTCTTGTAAACACTGGTTACTTAGCTTCACAAATGGTAGCATGTGTATAGTTAGTGAGTTTGCCTTCTTACATCTATAATACAAGTTTATAATGGAGGCAATGTCATATAGTATTTAACTCTGACATTTAGTGTTTGCCCTAGTAGATGGTCTTCCTTTTACTTAAGTGCCATTACTTTTATGTAGTCCATTTTCATTGCATTTAGTCCCATTTTAGTAATAATGCTTGCATGATTTACCAGGCAAATGCAATCTTTGCCCTGAATGGCACAGTGCAAGAAAAAATGGAAGCTGTTAAGAGGCTGAATGGCAAAAAAGTATTATTGACCTATGCTGGCAGCCATGTGTTTCAATTATTTTCAAGAATCCATTTGTCAAATAAGTGAAGCGATGTGGGACGTCAAGTTCAAGCTGGGGTTAGCGCCTTTCTACATCTGATATGATGTATCTTCTGTAGCCATTTAATTGAATTACCCAATTTATTTTTCAAGCAACAATGCTCTACCAAGAGCCATGACATTAAACAATTAAATACGAGTTTAAAAGTCTGCATTTTGTGTAGTTCATCATTTCTCAGCAGCAGACAGTCGGCCTAGGGCCGTGCTGCATTCTGGTACGGTAAAAGCTTAGTGTCTCAGGGAACACCTATCCTGTCCCAAATAGCAAAATTTTGAGAGCAGCATGCTTGCAGAACATGCATGTCCATTGCCTGGCCAGTGCTGTAGAAGGTGCTCTCATCATTTCTTGGGAGATGAGAAGAAGGAGTTAAGTCTTGTACTTCAAGAGCTTCAGGATTTCTAAGTTGGAGACTAGAAATTCAGAAAAAGGCCCAAAATTAAGAAATTGTGAGCAAGAAATTTGGGGAAAGGTTGAGCTAAGATTTAGACTACAAAACTTCCTCAAAGTTTTGTGGCTGTAAGAATTATACCATCTGTGTTGCCTTGATCAAATAGCATGAGATCTGTCGTTTGTTTTTTGGTTTTTTTTTTTTTTTTACTTTGTGTTAGAAATTTTTTATCTGTAGTGCAATAAGAGAAGTAGTTGTTTACTTGGGTGCTCATACAGTGTAGTAGTCTGCTTCCATATTCTTCCACAAATATTTAAAATATGTTTACCAATTTTACTAAAAAATAAATTGAAAAGCTGAGAGTTTTGTTTTCTTTGTGTTTTCTTGGTGTTATTGGAAATCAATGAAAATACAATTTTTAAGAATCTTAGAGATTTTCTTTTGTTATATACATAAAGATACATATTTTGATATGAGAAGAATAATTACTGAAACAGAGAGAACAGTAGTGACTTATTTTTTTTTCAATTAACATTCAACAATTAAATTTTAATATGGTCAGGGAATTGTTCAGAGCCTTTTGTATGGGGATACTGCACCTTTAATTATCTGCCCTCTGGTGCCAAGCCTTTTCTTTGAGTGCTTCCATAAAAGCTTATTGCAGCTAGTTATTGAGCAAATTAGTACTTGAGTTTTGGTGAAAAATGTCTTTATTAGTCCTAAAACCAGAGTCACTGTGCATTCCCAGAAGGCGTGATTTTGTTTGATGAATAAATCTAGTAATTATCCTGCTGTTAGGGCTGTACTGCAAATGTCATAAGCAGATAAACAGAGGGAGTAAGCCTTCCGTAAATTCTCTAATTATCTATGTTGGACTACTTATTGCCTGCAGATGATTTATGAGCATATTGATATATCCTTAAGTATTTTCATTTGAGTTCACAGATGCAAATAATTAAGGCGGTAGTCATTTGCGAAAGAAAGTGGCAGGTCAGGGTCATCTCATTATAAAACTTGTGCCCATGTTCATCCTATAGAAGAAGATATAGGTACAAGCTGTTTGACTAGGCTACCTCCTTTGACATCTTCAGCATTCCCTTTAGTTTTTAGTATAATTCTTCCAATATTCCGTAAATGTCTTTTAGACCTCAGTTTGCTCAGATCCTCTCAGGTCAAAAGAGAGATGATTGTCAGATTGATTTCCAATACCCAATATGTATGTTAACCTGGAGAACCACACTGGACAATGCTTAGCTAATAATGCTGAAGATGGTAATTTTCCTCAACTTACTATGGCTGTCTAAATGTTGAGTTCATGCTTTTGCATCGTGTCATTTTAAATCCTCTTTTATCCCTTGGGGCAGTCAATGTGGCTGGAATAAAGAGTTCACCTTCCTTTCTCAGAGGAGCACAAAGAACATATAGAGCCCTTTATATAGAAGCATATAGCTGTAAAAGTTTTTAAATAACCAAGACCTTCATAGGTGTAGAGGGAGTAAGGTGCTTTTCTTTATTTCAACTGTTAAGGGAAGTTTCTGCTGAATATTCAAGATACAGAGAATTTGCCTCTGGCAGTGAAAAACCGCTGAGTGAAAATACTGGAAAAGCAGGTGCTATACAATGTGTATGATACCTTACCTCTAGATGCATCTGGGTTTTGTATGTTGATATTTGCATGCATTTCTCTTATCACATGCCTATTTATCTGTTTTATCTGTCTAACAGCACACAGAGAATCTCAGATTTTTGTGGGTGATGTTTTTAGTTTTATTTAAAAGTTGCTGCAGTGGAACTAGTATGATTTGTGGCATAAAGCAAGGAATTAAAACAGCATAAGTGCTGACTGACAAAAATGGGTATTTAGAAGTGTTGCAACAACTTTCGCTCAAGGCTAATTCACAGAGTGAATTTCTTCTGTTGTAATAACTATTTTACTTATTTAGTTATGCTTTAGTAAGCATATTTTAACAGATTTTAATATGGGAAGGGGAGAACCAACATTTATAAGTTTCTCTTGATATATTGAATATTGAATCTTCCAGACGTACTCTGGTTGTAATAACTTACTTTAGCAGAACTCGTTTTCAGAAATCCCAGTAATTGCATGAAGCTTGAACATCCTGAAATGATACAGTGGCAAGCTTAGCTGAAAATTCTCCTCAAATTTTTATAAGGGAGATTCTGGAATACGCCCCAGAAATTATGATAGTGACTATGGTGCTGTTTGACTTGTTGCCTGGAGTTTGATTATATAGATAATGATGCTAAAAGAATAAAATAAAATATTTATTTTTTTAATACAACACCTGTGTTGTATGGTGGGCTGATTTTGGACAGGCTTGTGGAGGTGCAGAAATGGGACAGCCTTGACCTACCAGCCACACATAAAATGGGAGTAAATGAGGTAAATAATGTGACCTAGGCATTGTCATTAGTCTAGTCTGGGAAACCTGGCCTTTCTGGTAATTCCTTCTGGGCATAATAATCTTAGATGCCACTGAGTATTGTTGTATAAACAATATGTGGATTGGACAGAATTGCTCTGTTTTTTCACCAACACCTACATACCATGGACCTGTTACCTGGATGAACAGGAGCTGCTGTGTTATTAGAAGATTCTCCTTAACTTGAGTTTTCTCCTCCATCTCACTGACCTTACTGCACCCCATCTTTTGTTGCTTAAAGTGTTTCTTTTGCAGTTCATGATCAAGCCTTTAGTTTTTATTTTATTTGTAATATTAACTGCTTCTCTGCAGAGGCACAATACATTCGTAAGAAAAAAGATGTTTCACTGAAAACACTGGAGGAATCCATGATTTTCAGAAAGACTATTAACAATTAACTAGGGATTAAATGCTGAAAATTTGTCAAGCCACCACTAATCGCTTAAGCCTCACATGCCATCAGCTCACGGGTCAGAACTTCTCATAACTCATGCTGCAACCAATCTGTCCATACAGACAAATCTTTCTTCTTTGTGCACACATGACATAAAATGTTGTTATTGTTGTTTTTAACTTAAAATAGCAAGGATTTTTAACGAGGTGGCTTTTAGCTCTTTTTTTTTTTTCCCCCCTCATAGCAGCATTAGTGATTTGCCAGCCAGCAATAAGTAGAAAATGTAGAACAATTAGTGTACAGTGATTTTAGGACTTTGGGAGAATTTTATGTGAATAATCAGTGAAATATTTAAATCACTTTGATGCTTCTCCCACTGTGTTTTTTTTTTCTGCTTAAGTTAATAGCGTTTATTGGTGCATATGTTTATACAAACCTGCTTTTGGGGTACATATATGTATGGAGAACATGCATATAAACTGAAATCAAATGTCCATCCATGTTCTATCAGACCTTTGCACATTTGTTGAGTCAAATAACAAAAACAGTGCTACGTAATGTCTGACCAATTACTGTATTTTTTGAAAGTCAAATACGAAAGCTTAATACTTACAACAAACTAATATTAATAGATTATAATGGTTTTGAGAGGTCTCGTCAAATAACTAAAATGTTCAAATATAGCATGAACTCATCAGGGGTGTACGCAAACATAACAGGAGTCAGAATTAGTTGCTTGAAGTAATTACAGGGAATTATTCGGTTTGTTGTAGTGTGTGTGAGACCTCATAGGACATTGAAAGAGTTGATGATCACCTCATTTACTGTCAATAACTTCCTAAACTCCTGCCTAGTTCACAATGAGGAGATGTGCCAGTGTTATACAGTAAGACTTAAATTCTTTTTCCTAATGAGTGACTTTTTTGTGGCTGAAGGAGCAAGGGAGCCTGCAACACACAGAGGTTTTATTACTTCTGGATTTTTTTTCCACAGTTAAAGACTGATGGCCACGTAGCCAAGAGGAATCAGCTGAAACGTGGAATTGTTATTTGGCCTCTGTCACTGTCTTTTATTAGGCATTATCTGAAAGCTAGCCTAGATGAATGGCTTTTTCCTTTTATGAGAATTAATAAAACTGGGCTGGGCTTACTGAAATTAGTTTCATAAAGGTCAGATGGATATTCCAAAATATCTATCCTGATTTGTGCAGAAGGTGTTGACCATTTACTTGTAAGAAAACAATGCAAATATCCAGATGCTGTATCTTTTAAGCATTTAATACCTAATTAATAAATTACATATTGCATCTCTTCAGAAGAAAATCCTGAAGAGCAACAATAATACTGGCAGCAGTCTTTCATTATAATATTGGTAGCATTTATTACTCTGTACCATTCGGCATTGTTTTATTTAAAATCTGTGCATTAAATGTGACAGAGGGAATTATGCATTAACAGGTCAGTTTATGTGAGGGGATTCTTAAATTATCCTATTTCTTCTTTTCAGTCTTGAAATTTTGTCATAGGTTCTTAATAATTTCTTTTTATTTTGGAAATAATGCTTTAAAATGTAGCTTTTTTATATATTCATATATATATTTGTATTTGATTTTAAAATCAATGAGTGTCATTGAGTCCACTCTTACTTCAGGACTAATTATATACTGACTGTGTATTTGCAGTTAATAAGCCTAGATACTAGGGGAAAAATCAGTGAAAAAGATTACACCACAGATAATTAATAAAAATCAATTAGTTTGTTAATGAGTACTCTGCCATTACCCAAGGTGGCAGAAACCAGCTGGGGGAAAAAAGCAGCATCCCTGAATAGGACTTTTTAGATGCCTGAGTTCTGCTGAGAATTTCAAAGGAAATAACTATAAGAGGCAGCACTACTTGGGTTAAAACTGGCTAAATTTTCTCCTGAGATTGCAGCTCCTCTAGCTAATAAATCTAGTAAAAAAGTGATTCACCTTTAGTGTATGCTATAAACCATTTTCTGATGCCTTAAGTACATTGCTCACTGCCCTGTATTAAAAACAAAACCCATAGTTGTAAATGTCAATGACTAGGATTGTTAGAGCTCTTGCATCTCCTCGCTTTAGTGTAAAAGCTGGAAACACCCATTACCTCTCAGATGACTTTAGGATAACATTTTGTATTCAGACATATAAATGGCATAAAGTCAAACATGATCTGACAGAGAAATGCAAAATGCCTTCAAATAGTCCTTGGACTAAAATGGAAAAGTTCAATGGCAATGCTTATCCATTTGTAAGTACACTTTTATAACACAAAATATACGACATGATTCCATCACCTTTCTTTTATTTTGCCTATTCACTGTTAAGCTGCGGTTAATTTAATCAAAGTCTATGCAGAACTGAAAAAAAATTTATAATCCATACACACATTGTCAGCCACATAATTTATTTTTGATACCTTGGGTGGATATATCTGGAAAGAAATAGATATTTCCATGTCAAGAGGGAGGAAGGAGCTTGGATTTGGAATTATTGTATATAATTCAGATTTTACTATTATTGTTAGGAAGCAATGGAAAATAACTATATGTAGAAAGTTAAAGTATTGATGCCACTAAAAGTCAAACTCTCTGTATTGGTCAAGACAGATGTACACCACAGCAAGAGAATTCCTGTTTTTTTAAATACTACAGATGGTTATAAACCACTGTTTCAAGGAAAATTTTCTGTGTGAGAGGAGAACTTTTATTTTTATGTACAGTACAGACATGAAGTAGATAAATACAGTATTCTTATGTAAATATAGTACTACAGTAAATACAGTGTTATTTATTTAAAAGAGTTCTAAACATACAGTTGTCATCTTGTTTTGGGAAACTTGCCATGGAGTTCACTGAGCAAGTTGTGCATTCAGGTGCACAGCAAGTGATCTGAATGACTTAAAGTCCTAACGAATGACTTGTGAAACTGAGTTTGCTTCCATAAACATTGTGACTTTAAAGTTTTCAGATGGTATAATGGAGAGACAAGCATCTTTTCCTGCTTTTGAACCATTGGAAAGACACTGCAATGTTTAAAATTCTGGGTTGGAACTCAAGAATAATCCTGTATACTGCTGACTTTCCAGTTTTTGTTATTTCTGCGTACGTTGGTTTTCCTTCTATAATATGGGGATTACAATAGCTTTCTTTGAAAATCTACTTTTAGACAATATGAACTTTTTTATCTAATCAAATTGTGTTTCAAAGAATTCTTTTTTCTGTATTCTTTGTCTCGACCATGTTATCTCAAATCTGATGATGAGTTCTTAAACACTATAGGATAGATTCTGTTGTTTTATACGACCGTGAATTGTCTGAATGACCTTTTAAAAATTACTGTCTACTTAAAAACATAAGCCTACCAGATAAAATACTATGGGCATAGCTTCCTCATTACACTGCTTGCCATCACAAGTATTTTCTCATTAAGCTGTGTACCTATGGCTGGTAAAAGCTGCCAGAATGTAATCTTTGTGTCAAGTTAAAGGTTCAGACAAGGTGCATACTTTGTAGAAATACGGAAGTTTCATATTTACATAATTATCTCAATTTACATATAAAACATCTCAATTTTGAAGAACCTGTGCCAAGCTTATTGCTTTTCTTGTATAACACATTGTGGAAGCAGTAGAGAGTTGTGAAAGATGGTGATCTTGGAAATACACTGTACCTTTAACATTTTTAGTGGTAAAGTTAAATTTTCCATTTTTAACCTTCAGTAATCTAACAAGCAATGGACTACTTTAATGTGATTCTTAGCACTCATTAACCCTTGATTACCTTTTCCATCAACCAGCAGGAGCAGGTCCTTGGCATTTATTAGCTATTGATAACTATCTAAGGCCAGTGAGGTACAGCACCTCTTGTTATTAGATGTTGCCTGTTGAAACCTCGAGAGGTATCAAGCTGAGAGTGTGCCACAGAATGCATACAGCATGGTTAGTTTCAAAACTGAGACTACATTTTGCCTAATCACGTATAGTTTCAGATTTATCCAGACTTCTCAATGGTCTATTTGTGAATGGTTATCATAGTTTTGTGATATTTGCATGCATCATATAATGTGCTCCAAGCTCATTGAAGATTATAAGGTAATAGTAATGTTATATGGAGAATATTATTCTTAATATTCATATCTCCTGCTTGATAGTTTATATTAATATCCTAGTAAACAACTTCACTTAACAGTATTGAAATGAAGGGTATTGAGAAAACAGCCTGTTACCAACACTGCTCTTTACATTCTGCCACTGTGGTTATAGAATATATATTTACGAGATGTCTCGATTGTACATTACTTTCCATGTGTACAATTGAGCGCACTACAGAACTATTAACAAAAACGTCCTGGCCTATGGTGTGTAAATGATGAGAGTTTGATAAAATGAACAGTGTTAAGTCTTACTGAAAAAAATCGTAACAATATTTTTGTATCTGTGATGGTCTCCGGAGGAAAAAGGGGGAAGGCTTTTAGAAAAGACTAATATCCTTAACTCTCTGTCTTACTTAACCAGCTGATACACTTGGAAAAATGAATACCTTGGAATGTTTGTTCTCTTTGTCCTCCACCCCTAACGATA
>JAYKAV010002821.1:1740483-1770483 GCA_035582835.1 Phoebastria nigripes | reverse complement strand
CTGCCCTTAATGCCCACCCTCTGGGAAGTCCCTTTGTGTTTCTGTGCAATGGCCAAGGCAGAGTAAGGAGCAACCAATGGTGCAAACACTCGTCCAATCTACTGAATCATTCAAAGTAAATAGGATGCAAACTGCCATGAGTTTAAGATTGCTTTCTCATCAGTGTTCAACATGTTTTAAAGGGCTAACAGTTTTGAATAGTACAGTAGTCCAAAGTGTAGTGGCTATCACTGGTGAGGAATAATTTGGACAAGAGTACATGTTGAGGAGAAAGGCCTATCCTTAAGTGTCTTTTATCCAGAAAGAGGGCACAAAGATGACATCTACATCTGTAGCGTTTAACTGTTGGCTGTAAGTCTAGTCTGCATTAGGCAAGCTTGTGCAACAGGAGAAAGAAACTTTTACAATGTGACTCAAAATTAGTTTGAACACATTCTTTTCCTTGTAAAATAATGGCTAAGTTATTTTCTTATTTGTGGGGGAACTGAGGCACAACATAAGAAATCATATTTGTAGTTTAATTTTAAGTCAGCAGTAGTTACCTTTCATATAAAATATATACATTCCCTCGATTATCAGCAAAAATTTAACTTTTGTTTCGTGCCAGAAAAGACTTAGGTTATTGCATGGTTTGGAGCAAAGGCTAGGAGACTACTGAGATGACTGCTGCTGTGTAGGGCCTTGAGCAAGTTAATTTTTCTCTGTGCACCTCTTCTGCCACTGAGATATTTTGATTTTTTTCCCTTTTGTTTGCAATCAAAGCAAATGAACAAAGTAGGGATATTCATAAATGCCATGTAACACATAAATGCATGTAAAATACTTTTCGGTCAGATTCTGCACCTGTTTAAACATCTCCAAAACATCTCAAACATAATCACTGTTCCCCACACTAGTCTGGTTTTTACTAATTTAACAGTTTAGAAGGTCAGCTGAGCCTTTGTATCTAGTGAGCTGTCTATTCTAGCCTTCTTCCCTCAGTGCAAAAAGAATATGCACTATTTAAATTAGTGTGCTGAATATGCCCTGTTTGCTAACTGTCCAACCATGCAATGTCTTTCATTATTGAATCTGGTTCCTGGAATGAATATGATAAAAGACATGCTGGCTGATGGGCTTAGATTAACAATGAACCTAGTAATTGTCCGGAAATATATATTTAATTCATAAAAAGTCTTAAATCATGACATAATGATGGGGAGGTTTTTAAAAGAAAATGAAATACTAGTAATCACAAAATAATTGAGAATGTTGGAACTATTATTTTTCTTGACAGTATAAAACTTTTTACCATTTCTTTGCCGACATGTATAATTTTCATTATATTCACGTATGTAAAATAAATTTAAATTAATTTACATAGCAATTTTTCTAGAAAGCAGCCACAGCTACAGAGGTAGATCAGAAGAATGAAAATAATGCATTGAGATCTGTCTTTTTGTAAGAGAATTAAAATTTTTACAGAACTAATATAGCACATAATGCAATAGCACATAATGTAATCGGGCATAATAGGATGAAATTAAGGTAGGGAGATTAATGCTGACTGTGTATTTAAAAAAAAAAAGAAAATCACTGTCTCAAATTAGGTTCTGGAATGTTCTTCCAATGGGTATTTTTGGAGCCATGATACTTGTGATATTTCTAATTGCACTAAGAAACGTTATATATGCAGCAGAAATTATTTTATAAACTTTCGCAGGTCCTGCAACTCTTATCTTGTCCATCAGTCTTTCATTCTTTCTGTAGCCTATGTTACCTATAAAGTAATCTTTAAACTCTTTGGGCTTAAATCTCCTCTTCTCTCAGGATTTTAAATCAGGACCACTGACACAAAGACATAAATTTTCTTTGTTTAGTGGATTTGGATCTATCTTCCTTTAACTCAGACAGAGGAGATTAGGCATTGGTGTTCTGCTTATTGAGTTTAAAGGCTTAGGGATTTACATTTCTCTAAATTAGGTGGGTCAAAAGAATAGCACTCACAAATGTTTTTCAGGTGAGGAGAGAGGCAGAAAATATTAGAGATATTTGCTCCTCTGGCAGTAACTCTCTCAATTTTTACCCTAATTCCTGGGGTAATTTTTCACACAGATCCTTTCTTGAACTCAGCCTATCTTAGACCGTGTTGATAGACCAGGGATTGCTGCTGCTCTGCCTACTGTTTCCTCTGCTTAAGTACCGAGCCACTTTCTCTGACATTTACCAAAATGCCTGTTGTGAAAATCATTTTCAGAATCAATATATTAGATTTAATGGTCTTGGATCATGTTTTGTTTCTGTGAGCAGTGGAAGTTTTTGAGTCCTGATTTGATGTTCTGACCATGAAGCTTCATCCAAGCCAGAACAATTGCTCTCTGCAATCAACTGTCACCTGCTTCTTTCCTATGGCTGGTTTATAAGCCTTCTGATTCTGGGCTGTTTTGGCTGGACTCGATAATGGGATGTCAACATAAGAGTGTGGTGACTCCAGACCTTTTTGGCTTGCTTAGTCTTCTTAATAAGATGAAGCACAGCTCACTTGTCTATGAAGACAAAGGTTTTATACTTTCTTATGCTTTGGTTTTCATAATGAAGACTGAGAAGCCTTTTGGTTTTTCCCCTTCAAATCTACAAACTTTGCCTGGAACAATCATCCTCTTCTGTCATTGTCAATAATTCTGGCCTTCTCAAATAGCCCACTGACTTTAAATATTTCCAAGAGCTTTAGGTAAAGTATCTCTCATCAGTGCAGGAGTGTTTGAACCAGATGTATTGGAACTATTTCATGAAAGAAAATGGTTAAATATGTGGAATAAATGTCTTCAGTTGTGAACAAGCATGAAAATCCTCAGTTCCAAATGTCTTCCCTGCTGCTCACTGAACCTTGAAATAGGGATTTATCCTGCAGTGCCTTCTGAGTTGTAATTGTCATTACAGCAACCTGCTCTTTCCACTACTGTTACTCAAAGTACTCTGCCAGAATTAGTATTCTTTCATCATATTAGGTGTCATACTCTAATGTTTAGGTTCCATCATTTGGGACTCCAGGCAACACAAGAGATGATCTATTTATGACGTCTAGCAGATCCTTCCAGTCTCAATGACTCTGGTGGGCTTTACAAATCATATAAAAACAGATTAACCTAAATCTTAAGAACAGATAATTCTGATTGTAGATTATGAAATAATGTTAAATGATTATTTTTTTTCTGTGACAGGAACTTGCTGGCATTTGGATGATATCCTTGAATAACTACTTGTAAAAGAAATAATGCGGCATAAGAACTTCTTTTAATGTATCATGCAGTCATCAAGTTGTTAAAACGGAGATGGTGTTTAATGACTGCAAAGTTTAGGGGAGGATACTTCATTTAACTGGAGGCTCAGAGGCAGCATAGCTATGGCTATACAGACCCTGACCAAGATGTTAACCTTTTGTGATACTACCTACCAAATGGCAGGTAGGCTTTCTCTTGTTTCAAAGATTGGTGAACCCTGTATGGACATGATTGTAGGCATGTTCTTCCAAAGTTGTTGTCAACTACATCCTCTGAAGTTTTCTGCACTGACGATTCATGTCCACAAAAAGGTGTGTGCCTATTCCAAAAACCTTATATCCCAATCAATATTAACCTTAAAAGCTTTGTATTCTTCTGCTGCAAACCACTATGTATTCCTTAAATACTGGGGGTTGCCATCTTAAATGATTAAAAACATAATGTTTAGATATGGACTTACATATTCTTTAGGGAAAGAAATGGTGTATTACTTCCTAGGAAACAGAATTTGGCTATTTAAAATATTAAAGAACAAGCTTGTAAGTGTACTTCAACTTCCATTATAATTTTAGGAAACAAATTATGGAAATATGAGTTTATTCATATTGCCAACTTCACACATCATGAAACCTTGCAGAAAATAAGACTGTGAGAATTAATTGATATTGCTAATCTCTTAGAACTGTTAAAATCATACAGACCTCAGATGACTGTGGAAATTAGGTGCCTACTGCACTGTAACCTCTGTCTGCATTATTAACTAGTGTAAGATTGTATTAGAAATAGACTGTGCTCTCTCCAAGAGCTGATATGTATTAATTTATCAAGGAAGGACAAAAACCTGAGATTATATTTTGACAAACATTCCAAAGTTTGAATGCAAAATTGAACCTTTTATGCACTTCTTCCTGCTGCTTTCCCAACTCTTTTTTCCTCATTGGGTATTCCTCCCAGAGTTTGACTGCTTCACAGGCTGAATTGTTGTTCCACCTGTGTCAGTCACAGGATGTTGTTGAGGAGTTCAGCCCTTCCCTTATGCTAAGACAAGGAAATCTGTGGCTTACTTCATCAACCATGTATGACACCCGACTGGTGTAAAGAGAGCATAACTGAGAAATTGCCCATTGCTTTAAAAGGGATGGATGCTCTTGGCATCCGACTCTGTAGAGCCACGTCTTCCTTGCAGACATACAGCTTAATTTAACACTATAAAGTAGCTCTTTAAAGAGCCATTATTGTGCTGTCAAGCCAAAAAGAGGTGTTTAACTACACTACAATTTTCAAATTCTCCTATTTCAGACAAACCAAGTCCAACCTCATATTCTGAAGTTATTTCTGAAGTCTCAGGGAGCTTTTTTTTCCCTTGATATATCACTGAGGAATCACAGTTAGTTTTGCATCTGATCACATTTGAAGACAAAATAATGACTTTCTGCCTTCTATTTTTGAAAGGGAAAATAGCCTTCAAATACAAGTACTACCTCTTCTCTCTCAAGTGAGAAAGAAATGTCTTCTCCATCCTTCTTTCATTAGAGAGTTCTACTTAAATGGATTATTTTGTTAATTTTCTTTTTTGAAAGATTCAAGGCCATGCAGCACAACATATGAGCCACTCAAGGTGCACAAATGACCTCAGATGTTAGGTGTGAATCTGCCCACTTGTTCCTGCTGGATATCTGCACAGTTCTCAGATTTTCATACCTTTATCTCTGTTCATCATACTCATAAAATCTATATCTGTGCTATCAAGGGAAATCCAAGGACTTTAACAGAACAAGAGCAGAGAGGGATCTGCAGCCAGTAGGATGCATAAAAAACTTCATTTCTGCTTTATGCAGTTCAGTCTATTCTCCACTTTCCTTGTATAATATTTACTACTCTGCCTAAGTGGTAACTGCACTATGGAGGATAGTGTTATCTAAACTGAAAAATTAGAACAAATGAAATTATTGCGATTTGATATAGAAATATCTTCTATAAAAATGGATTTTTGTTGCTCCTAGAGACAAAATGGAACCATTTTCTTCTGATAAAAGGTTGGCTTATTTGAAGTAGTGCCTGATTTTTAGTACTACAGTAATCCTACTTCTTGTCATGGTAAAGCCTTGACCAAGACCTCCTCTGACTTAATTTCTGCCCAGGAATCAGTCATAAGTGACTTTTCTGGAAGAGCTATATGGATGCATCCATCTTAGAGGATCCCCATTCTATATTTTCCACTTATCTTGCAACTTAGGTATCAGAAAGTACATCACTGAGATGTTTTGTTTTGATCGTGTGCTGACTCTTCAGGCACAAAGAAGGCTAGTGACTCTGACAAAATATCAAATACCCAAAGCTCAGTTACTTTTACCAAACAATTTTCACCTCCTTGAAACCTGGTAATAGTCAACAGGATCACATCATCACATGCCTGAAGAGTACACATCAGCCGTTAGCAGAATTAAGTACCAGTATTTCCATAATGTCATGACAACCTCCCTGCTCTGTGACACTCTGAGCCACGCTGCATGCCTCTCCCATCCTCTTCATCCCCAGGGATGAAGATCTGTATGGTCCTTCAGTTCTCAGTTGCAGGGGAAAGAAAGAAGTTGGATGTAGATGCACTCCCAACCATGCTTAAGCCAGCGGTAGTCTCCACTCATTGGATGAGGGCTGGGCAGAGTCAGACAACTCACGGTCAACCAGTGAGGTCTTCAAGCCCCAAAGCAGGTAAAGAGTAGCCCCATGTTAGGGACTTCTGTGTTTGTGAGATCAGTTGGTCTAAATACTAGTAAAGGAAGGACGAAGGAGAAAGCTTTTTTTCCGCCTTTTCCCATTTTTTTCCCTTTTCCCTCTTTTCCCTGTCTTCTGGACCTTTCACTGACCAAACCTGTGATATTTGCTGGTCTCATAATGAAGGATGCAATGATACTGCCCACCAACAGCTGAGTCTCTGGTCCTTATTGCATTCATAGTACAGCTTGAACAGCATGTCTTTTGTATTTGTGAGAAGATTCCGTTACCAAATAACAGATCATTTGTGTGATTTGTAGACTAATTGTAGGTATTGCAGAACACTTCACAGCTAGTATATGTATATGAAAATAAAGAGGAAAAGCTGCCCTCAGTTTCATATGAATTGCTAGAATTGTGCTCTGGCCACTTCAGGTAGATCAGCTTTGTCAACATAGCAGGGGGAAATTCCCTTTTCATCTGTTCAGCTGTGGTTGGGACAGACAGTGGGGTGCTGGTATCATAGGGACCACGTGTTCAATCTACTCTAGACTCACATCCTGAAGCTTTCCTTTTGTAGTTTTTGTGGCCAGTTCTCACATAGCATCTATGGTCTGTAACTGAACATCAGAGAGGAAGAAGAGTGGGATTTTTCTGCCACCATTTTCTATATGGCCGGAAGGGGGATAAAGAGTTCAGTCCTTCCAGTGTGCTTGTCCTAAATCATTGAAGGTACTAGAAGTAAAAATAGTATTTCTACACATGCTCTGTAGAGTGCAGGATCTGCAGCTTTTCAGATTTTTGTTAATATGTTATCACTATGTAGAGCATTATTATTTGTATTTGACTTTCATAAAGATACTCAGCTTGCCTATGATCCTGCATGAGGTAGAAAAGTGCTATCACCTTATGAACAGAAATGTTTCTAGGCTGGTTTATGAGTAAAGAAATAGAAATGCATTAAATCAGGTGGAGGAACTGATACGTGGCGCTAATTCCCTGTGTGGGAACATCATGTCAGTAGGTGCTGACTACCTCCCTTTGAAAAACTAAAAAAGAAAATTTCCAGCTGAAAGACTATTTTATATTTTGTCTCATAATACACACACACACACACACACACATAAATACATACATACATACATAAATATATATAAAGAAATCTCTAGTTTGTTATAATCAGAAACAAAAGCAGAGCTTCTTCAGGTGAAAAATCGCTTAATATTGTTTTGGGATTTACAGGATTTGAAAGTTTCATCAAAATTATTTGAGAAAATTGAGTTTTGTATTTTGAACATTTCATATAAATCTAGCATTACATTATTATTATTTTACCGATTCTCGAAGAGTACATATACAACTGGTGTAGAATGCTTTCTGTATGATATTTTTGTTCTGAATGTGTTGACTTTTGACTTGTTCAGTTATCGCCAGTATTTCAAAGGGAACAATGAAAAAGCAATGAGAGAAGTCACAAAGAGTGAAGTGAAATCTGAACTCGATCTTGTAGCTCTAGACATAAATCTCTCCTTGAGATAAACTTGTAATTGAGGACCAAAAATTATGGGATGTGAAAACTCAAGACTTCACAGGCCTATACAACTAAAGAAGATCTTTACAATAGCTTTTGTAGCAACTGGATCAGATTTAAAATTCCCAGTGAAAATTTCAAGCAATTCTAATGTCATTAAGTCTCATGTGCTAAGGCAAAGATATCTTTTTCTCTTTGTTTTCACATGCTAGACTGTATTGCCTGCTATAAAAACTTCATTTTCATAATG
Organism: Phoebastria nigripes; assembly: GCA_035582835.1. NCBI lineage: Eukaryota > Metazoa > Chordata > Aves > Procellariiformes > Diomedeidae > Phoebastria > Phoebastria nigripes. The sequence goes on along the minus strand of JAYKAV010002821.1, from coordinate 1,762,727 downwards.
TACATGAATAACCTGCAAGCTGTGTAAATGTTTTGACACATGCATACTGTTTCTTTTTATGTATATAAAATAATTGCCCTACTATCCATCATATTATAAACTGTGACAAACTGCATATATGTGTTTCTTCTTCGCTTGTTTTTAGCTGTGATAATTCAGCTGTTTCCTTTGACTTGGAAATTTTACAGCCTTCAGAAGTCCATGGGGTGGGAAGGGGAAGGTTACTCATTGTTACCTCTGTATATTTTGCTGTCTTGCCTAAAACATACTAGAAAAAAAGGTGCAAAAAATCATCTATTACAAAATTATTCAAAAAAATCAACTTTTCAAATATAACAGTAGATTGATTTGTCTATAACTGTGTGGATTTACATTTTATCTTGAAGATAACTTTTTTTAAACTGATTAAAATTTTACTTCAGTCTAATAGTTTTGCACATTAATATAGCTTTGTTTGAACAGCAGCATTTATTAAACAGTTCTAATCAAAATGGTATTGTCTTAGAGAACCTAAGAGTTTGTTCGTTCAAATAGCTGCAATTATATAAATTATCTTACTGTTAACTTTCTTCTAAGAAATATTAAAGCAATACTGCAAACAGTTACTTAAGAGAAGCTTTTCAGAGCAAATAACTTTAAAATCCATAGGAAAATATTTGATACAAAACTCATTGTCTGGACTATAATGAGGCCATTACAATTGTCAGTGCATCTTACTGAAAAATCTCACTAGCCAGAATGTAGGCATGGTTACATGTTTAAAGCCTTTTGGTAATCTAAAGATACAGAAAATTATTGCTTGATATAAATTGCATCAATTTACCATGGGGGCAAATACAAAAAAGCAAGCACTGAACCCATTTATCGGGGTTGGCACAAAACTAAACAAACTTCAAGTTAAGTAAGAATAAAGAACCAGTTGTTTCAGTTTAATTTGGTTATATTAATAAGGTAATTTGAAAAAAGAGGGTAGTTTAATACCTGCAGTACAAGAGAGTGATAGGAATGGGAAGAGTGAAACACGATGAACACTTGAAGAACAGAAATAACAAGATGGAGACATGAAAGACTAGCACAAGGCAGGTGGGGTATGGACAGATTTACATACCATTAAAATTTGTGTCTTTCTTCCCATTTTTCAGTATTTAACAGAATTATGAATTTTAATTCCCATCTTTTTAACTTAATCTTTTTAAGATATTCTACAGGTTTGATTAGATGTTTGGTCTTGAAGACAGGCAGTGATTGCTTTGTGACGAATGCTTATCTGGAAATACCAGTTTCTACCCTTTATTTGTGTCAGTAAGCTCTGGTGCGTTGCACATGATTTCACTGACATGGTTTGTTTGCATTTGCTAACATATGTCTCAGTGTGGGACCTCTGTGTGTGTTTTAATGGCTGTCTTGTGTTGGCAGGCTGCGTTCATTGTTCTGGAAAGATTTCACCTGGAGGATGCTGTTTTGCGTAAACTTTGATGGATTTGGAGTTTTTGTTTATTGTCAAAAGAAGGAAAAAAGAGGAAGTTTTGGGGAAAACAGTTCATTTAAATAGTTCTAGAAAATTAACTTGAAACAGTTGTTCCAAACTTGTGCTCAGCTCGAGGACTGAGGTTTTTTCATAGGCAAGCTTTACAAAGATGGAATATTTTGTTAGACCAACAGAGGCTGCTGGACACAAACAGAAAGATATCTTCAATCTGGAATAGGAACAGCAATGTCCCCTTGTGGTGTTTCCTAACTCGAAGGAAATCTCTGGAAAATCTCCAAAAAAGAGACATGATGGGATTCCCCCATCAAAATTCAAGTCTGATCCCAGAAAAGGTGCTGGATTCTGCAGTAAGTACAAACCTGCATCAGGGCAAAAGCAGCCCTGCACAAGTGGAGTTATTCTGAAGCATTAAAAGAGTTTTTCTGAAGGTTTAGGTCATAAAACTGAATCCCAAGTAAGAAAACTACACTGACAGAAGACATTCAGCACAAAAACTGCAATCCAACACTACATGAAACAGGAAGCAAATGAGAAGAAAAAAAAATGTATCCCACACCAAGCATTTCTCCTCAGTGCAAACTTCCATCAATAACCTTTAATTTAAAGGATCTCTACCAACACTAAATTGATGATAAATACCCTACAGACTTTTTCACTAGCAATGGAAAATATTTTAAGTATTTTCCAGCCTACTCCTAACTTCTGGTCCAAAGGTATGAGCCATGGCAATTTTGTTCAAATTTGTTTCCTATGGCACAACCTAGGCAAGTTTGCAATTTTTTATTTTTTTTTAAATAGGGGCTGTTGGTAAAGTTATAAATGTAAAGCCAAAAATAATCACAAAATGGTTGCGATATGCAATGCACTTGACTGCTCTTATTTCCCCTACTTTCTGGTTTGATTCTAGTTGTGATGCCACACCTAGCCAAATTACATTTGTTTTTTTCCAACACAGGATTATGCTGGTTTATCTTAACGATAGAAGGCTTTGGATTTAAACTGTGAATACGCTAATGCCTTGAACCACTAGGAATGAAGAAGCAATTTTTGCAATAAAACCAATCCTTTTCTCTTCCCTGAATGTCAAATAGACAGTCTGAACTCTGCACCCATTTCTTGAGGCCTTATTTTCTACCTTGTCTAGAAGGTCTACACCTATACTCTATATGAATAAGCAATGAAGATAGTAAACAATCTCCCCTTTCTCTCTGGTTCCTTTAGCTTCCCTGTATTTCCTTTTTTATTGTTTCAGCAACTTTTATGTGAGACCACATCCCACATAATTGTTTTCTTCCTGTTTTTGGAGAGCGCTAACCTGCTAATTGCCCTCCCACGGGAGAACTCCCTCTGCGCTTCTGGTAGTTATGAAGGAGGTGGTCCTTTATCTCACTTATTTCTCACCTCCACAAGTTAATGTGGGGATCACGTGTGTTTATGAAAGCACAGTTACTTGTATGGCTTTTTGAAGTGGTGTCTGCTTTGCCAGGTCAAGGAGCATGGATAAGGATCTCATTTGGGGAAAGATCTAACCAAGCATCTGAATAACCTTTGGGTGTTAATAAATTGTTACAGAGTTTTAATTCCAGACATTTTGATTTTTCACCACTGTCTCTGAAAGCGAGATTTGGTGGTCTGTAGAGTTTTCACTTAAGCATGCTACATTAATGTGTGCAGAATTGAACTATCCAGTTGTGATTTTCTTTTTTTCTCTTTTTTTCACCTCCAAACCTCCAAATTCATATCAGGATGTTTATCATTTCTGTACAAACATATGTAGTCTACATAACTTTTAATGTAAGGTAAACCAGTAACCTAAGCATGCCCTTCCCTTCCCTTGAAGTCCAGAAAATGTAAAACTATATTTGTTTAAATAAATAAGTGCAGGTGAAAACGAACATCTGCCTTTGACGCAAGTCAGATATATGTTTCTAAATCTATGCGGGAAGACATATCATAAGCTTTTTGTTAGAAGGGGCCTCTACACTAACATTAAACGTTGATTTGTTTTAGTCTGCCTCATATAGTCACTTGTTTGTTTGCAGTCAGTCCAGGTGCAAGTTGAAACTGATAAGAGCTGGCAGTGTTTGTTTTATTGTGAACCTTATTCAGCCTGATATTTAATTATGTTTCCATGTGGATTTGTAATGTGGATTAATAGTTTTATTTTACTCCTGTGATTAGTTTCTGTTTGTTCTAATTTCTTTTTGGCTCTTTCTTGACCTTGAGGTGAAAAAACACAGAAGATGTATTCCCTCAATTTAATGCCAGTCTGAGGTGTTTCTCCTGCATCATCAGATCAATGAAAAGTAAATAGCCTACACTTCTTGTTTCACAGTGCAGTATTGATCTTTCTTCAGCTTTTGCTTCCCTTTTTCCCTGCGTCTTGTGTCTTTCAACCCCTGGGACCGAAGTGATTGCCATAGATTGGACAAGCTAACAAGCGCATGATAAGGAACTAGTGTTTTGTGGTATACTCACATTCACATGCCTGGTATATAAAGCCTGGACCTCTCCGCATTGAAAGAGAGGTGCCATTTTGTGTATGGCACAAGTCACTATGAAAAAGAGCCACAGGGAAGGCACCAGAGCAGCAGAGGATTTTATTCTCCACACCGATCTTTTATTCCTACAGCTGGTGCCAAGCTGGGTGAGGACATTACTCCTCTGAAAAGTAAGACAAGTAGCCTGCGGGGAATGCCACAAGCTGCTTTTTGCTATGGCGATGTATGGGATGGTGGCAGCCCGTGGGTAAGTCTGAACTTGATCTTATAATGACCGTGATATGTGTGTCAAGTCCTATTTAAATTTGGAGCAGCAGAGACCTGTGCAGAAAGTTTGAGAGATGCAATGGAAATATACAAATTCTGGTTGGAAATGGGACAGTCGGCATCATGTAGTGAGTATATTTTGTAGTTCAGCATTGAACTGAGAAAAGCTGAAGTCAGTATTTAATTTAGTAAATGAATTGAATTCATATAATAACTTTGGGGGTTGGGGGTTTTAATGGTTTTTTTTCAAAATATTGTGGCAAGTATTTTCCCTTTAAATTTTAATTCAGTGGCAAAGCCTTAGTTTATAATGCTTAGGAATAGTGTCTGTAGTGTCTACCTGTCCTCAAGTGCTACACAGATTAAGAAATCAAATCTCTTTCAATTTTATCTCTGGGCCCTTAACTGTCCAAACTGTTCCCTGGTACTGAAAAATGGTTAAATTAATAATTGATATTCTATTACATGCTATGCAGTCTATTGTTTCTTTCAGGGAGATAGGTATTTGTGCTGTGCAGTGCAGAAGTTTTCTGACGTTGCTTAAGGTTTGTGAGAAAGCTGTTTTTGTCTCCAGGTGCTTATTAGTCCCTCGTGCTGTTGTGTAGCTACCATATTAATCTGTTGTAAATTAGTCTTATATCATCTTTAATGCACTTAAGTTGGTTACTGAGTATATATACACTCAATTTAGCATGTTCCAAAGTACTTATCAGAGATGACCTGATATAAAGCATAAAATAATCTGTACAGTCTGTAAAGAAAAGTTGCTGGTTTATTTGCTATCTGGTAAAGGCTAAGGCACTTATTATTATTATTTTATGTTTGTTTATAGGTATTAGTACTTTACATATGCATTTGTGGACATGTTATTTTTACACATTTTATTATACTGTTCCAGTAGCTAACAGGAAACCTTCTGTCCTAATACAGTAGTAAACGAAATTCTGTATTCTTCTATTATTATTAACAGTACAGTGATATATGAGTTTCATATTTCCCATGGACACCACTGCAATGCGGTTTGTTGGCAGTATTTTCAGCGGTACACTTTTATAATGTGGATCTTTGTTGTTTAACATGTTTTAAAAAAGTCAGTGTACACTACACAAATTATGCCTAATGTAGGAGCTATTCTATCTCTTTCTAGTTTTATGACATTTTACACTTCTTGGAGCTAGATGATTGTTCTAACCCAAGCTATTATGTAATCCTTAGGGTAACCCTGCTGCTGATTTGAACGCTATTAATTTTCTATTATAGTGTGCTAAAGATGTTCTACAGTGTGAAGCTCACCTGCATTATTGAGTCAATGACCAATTGCAGAGTTACTCTGTGGTGGTTGGAGCTTAACTCAACCCTTTGGGATCTCATTTATTATTTGCAGATATTGATTCTGGAAAAAGAAAAAGCTAAGATGTGTGAATCTAATACTGACTTAGACCTAGCCTACAGCTGTTAACTCCTAATGGTCTGCTTACTATATGTGTGTTAACTGAAGCTTGAATTTCTTTATGTTTTCATGTACAATAAGCTATTTGCTGCTACTTCATAAATATTTAAAAGCTTCTATGCAACCTGCTTAGTCATATAGCATCAACTCAGATATCTGCTATATTTAAATTGAGTTTAGTCTTAATTATTTTCCTGATTCCTTATTAATAGAATAGGGAGATTAAGAAAATACTTTAGGCAATTAAGTTTAGTGCTATGCTTTACATAATTTGCACAAGAATCTCCACCAGAAAAATTCATATTAAAAATGTGCTTTAATTCCCTAGGGAGAACAGTGTTTTGTGCTTGTGAATTTGTCTTCAGGACAAGTGCTGTAGTTGTATAACATAAACTAATCAAGTAAGGATACAATCTCCCATTTTCTCCTGTCGTATTACCAGTATGGTGACTCTCCAGCTCCACTTCTTCCTGTAATGACTTAATATAATCACAGCAAGAATCCTAGCAAGTACCTTTTTTTTTTTTTTTCTCCATTCTGTTCTCATCTTTTCCCACTAATTTATCTGAACATAAGTAAAAAAGCTTCCAGAAGGTTTGTGGAGTTGACCCACTGGTGTTCCATAATCACCTAAATGACCTTTATCATGTAAAACTCAAATAAATCAATCATCATAAATTATTTGATTAGCCCCAAATCAGTAATAGATGAGGTTTCACACAAAACAGAGAAATGTATATTTGAAAGATAGGAAAAGCACAGGAAGGAAATATATTCTTTACGAGCATTAACAGCAACACACCACTGTGAGGGGAAGGAGGATTTGGAAAAGCCTGGTAGATAATACTTGTCCATATTCTTCAGAAATCTGGCCATTAAAAAACTGGATACCACAGAGACAATACTGTCTGGCAGAAAAGTGGAGTGCTTAGGTAATTCATGCCAGTGTCTATTTTCAGGTTATATTGAGACTCTTCTGTAGTCTTTTCAGTGATTATTCACTATGAGCCTGCTATAGTCCAACACTGTCTTGTGCTGTCTAGTATCGCTCAAGAGCAAGCAAAGAACTGTGTACACTGCTGTAGTTTATGTGCTTATTAATATTTAGATGGAAAACAGGTACAAAGAATAAATGCAGTTAGAACTGGTACTTCCCCAGCAGGGAGTAGGGAACATTTCCACTCCAGTAACTTTAAAATTCTGTTTACAATTAGGTAAAGTATGAACATAATTGCTAACAAGAGACAGTAAATAGCTCTTTCTGAATGTATCTTAAAAATAGATTTCCTGAAGTTAAATCCTCAAACTGGCCTTCTGATTTAGTTATGTACCATAGAAAATGAGAAGGTATCCTTCATCTGACTCTGAGTACAATGTCAAAGGCCATATGGAAGCATAAACGTATGCATTTCCTCAAACCAGGGAAACTGGGACCTGGGGTGGGATTTCACTTAAGCTGAATCCTGTAATTAGATTGTGTAAGTATCTTAATGAGGTTAACTAGATGAAATATAGAAAAAAAACCCATCTTTGAGTTCATATAAATATAGATGTGAATGTGATTTACATTTTATTCCTGTCCTTTTTGATACTTAAACCTAGTTACTATTTTGTAAATATTTTGAATTTAGTATATATTCGATTTATAGATTGACAAATAAAAAGACATCCCATTCCTGTGCTGTAGCAATACTTGAGTAAGGTCCTGCAATACCCAGAAGCCTAATTTAAGATTCAAAAGTACCTGAGAGGTGAAGGGCTTTTCTAAGATAAAGGCTAGTTTATGAAGTGGAAATCGGCAATTTCAGCACTGAGGAGACATCTTTTAGTGGGTAGTGTTAGCTGGTACAGCGAGCAATAGACAGAAGCAGAGAGTGCTTAATCTCAGGAATCCTCTCCAGGTTTGCAACGCCCTTTGAAACGATGCTTTCTGCAAGTCAGGTGGAAGTCCGTTTGTCAGCCTGCTAATGTAGCAATGCAAGACTCTGCACAGTAATCACTGCAAAGTGAATAAAGCATTAGAACAAATCAGCCAGACAGCCAAAGACTACAGCCTGGTCTGAAATATATCTATGGACATTAGCTCAAGTTCTGCTAAACCCTTTTTGGCAAAGGTGACGGAGTTGTGCCCACACAGCGCTATCAAGACGTGCTACCTGAAATTCCATAAGTAGTAATGGAGATTGCCACATTTAACCCCGGCTAACAGCCTGCAGAGTGCAGCTCTAGGTTGTAATGTCCTGCTTTGGACATGGGGGTTGTGCATGGTACCTCTCTGTGCAGCACAGACAGGATTTAAGTAGACTTTGGTTACCCAAGCTCAAAAATTTAATCCAAATACTTTGCAACTTGAGGCTGATTAAACTTAAGAGTGTCTCTCTCTAGCAAAAAAAAAAAAAAACAACAAACTTTTTTTTTTTTTTAAATTCAGCTTTTCTTTTGGAGTATTTATTTCCTCCTTTGGTATATGCCAGCATCCGCTCTGGCTGGAGCTGGTGGGTGGATATTTGTGCATTAACACGGCTAAGATAAAAGGTGCTGCTTTCCCCTTGTGGGTTTTCCAACAAATCTCTGGATCCAATAAGCATGCATACTGCTAACATATAGACCAAAGAAGTCTCTTCACAAAATGAAGCTGCAAATGTTTTCCCTTTTAAATGATCCAAGGAGCTATTACCTTTTCTACAAAAGCCTGGTGATGAGAACACTTGCCTATAACATGCTTGTACATGTACTCAATTCTCTCCTCATTTAGAAGATGTCAAAAAACCACGTCTTTCACTTAATGATTTGAATACCAAGACTTGGTTATTGGGATGAGGCACTGAAGTCCTTTAGAGCCTTCCATAGTTGATAGAGGCTCCTATACAGTCCAGCAGTGCAGGGACTGGGTACATCTTCATTTCTGAAAGAGCGGTGAGCGATGTATATTCCTGGTGATATATAGATATTCTGGATGGATGGAACAGTTAATATAATTAGAAGCAAACTTTGTGTTTTGTATATGGAAGTAGCAACTTAGAATTGATAAATAAAAACAGATTTTAAAGAAATTCACCCCCCAAACAATTTACCTCATGACTGATTTCTATCTAAACTTTTGTGAAGCTTTTGTTCCAAAGCAATGTATCAAATGCTTTAAAAATACTCTTAAAAACATCAGCAGTGTCACTGGTAGAACCACCAGCTTTTCCCTGATGACTGAAAGGGGATGAACTCTTTTCCAAGTGCTGTGAAAGGTGTCTTAAAGCAATGAAAACCATGCAGGATTTCAGCCTGAATAGTTTAGGTAAAATAAAATTTTATGAGAAGCTGAAACCAGATTACTATGAAAGCATCAGGTGACCAAAAGAAAAATAACCACTGCTCTGTGACTTCACCTGTAGTTACTTCTTTGAATGGAAGAATGTGATACAATATTTTGAAAGCCGTTTACATTGTAATGCATGTGGTCAAATGGATTTCAAATTATTTCTAAACATACAGTTAAAAATTCTGTAAAATATGTGATTGAGTGGTTTGGAAGGCAGTTAATTCTCCATAAAAGTTACTTAGTAGAAAAATTATTATGTGGGATGCTGATACTTATTTCCAAAAGCATGGCATAGTCTCCTATTTATTTCTTACTTTGAAATAACTACCTTCATTATTGGCATTAAGAGTTCAATTAAAAAAAAAAAGGAATGAAACAATAATACACATGCATATACGAAGATTATTGTTAAGGAAAAATATTTTTGGTTAATCAGTAAAGCTCATTAACTGCAGTTCATTAGATTCAGATAATATTTCATGTTGCTGTAACACTTTCAGTTAAATAATTTATTTCCCATGTGAGGTTTGCTTCTATCAATTGTCATGATTTGTTAAAAATTTATTTGGAAAAGCTGGTAGTTATAAGAAATACTGAAAATTGTAGGTATGAGTTTTGTATGTTTTCAGCTGTTAGGGCTTAGAAGGCATACACTGATATTTATTTTCATTTTAAAGAAGAAATATGTTTGATATAGATTTCATCACCATGTTTATATAATGAATTTACCAAATTTGACATTATTTCATACAATAATAACCTACTAAAGGCACTTCTTCCCCGTTTGTCCTGTACATAGACAAACATTAGTAAAAATGAATAGAGATCCACAGGAGCCAAGGGCTCTGCTGGATACGAGCCCAGCGTGTATGTTTACGTCACTGATTTTTGCTTAAAACTTTTTCATGCTTATTCTCTTGATTCTTATTTTCAAAGGAAAAAAGAAGAAAACTAAAACCAGTGTTAAATAGATTTAAAAGACAAAGATAGAAAGCCCATAAAGTTTCGTATTTCCTCTTTCTGTCTTTTCTGAATCTATATTTGTAATTCCAGCAAACAGTCAGACAACACAATAAAAATGTGCTTAACCATGACTTCTTGGAACATTTTGAGTGCTCAGATACAGTAAGTGATTAAAAGCCAAAGCGAAGGACAACTCTTTCCCAATTCTGGCTATTGATAGAGATGAGACTGCTGCCCAGTACAGACCAGCAGTACTGGAGTGGAGAGCATGTTGGGGACTCACTGGGGTCAAACTGGGCAGTGGGGGGAATCTGAGCACTCAGCCTTGCACCGATCCCATGGATAATAACTTCGTATCAAGTGAGATGTTATTAATCAATAAGATGATTACTGAACATCTGATTTTTATCTAAAAATCAGATATCGTACTCCAAAACCACACCAAATCCTGACAGAGGAAAATGGAGAATAAGCAATAAGGGTATAAACCAAGACACTGATTACATCCAAGTTTTTCTCATTGGATTTTTCGGTACTTCTTGACTGAGGCAAGCTACAATTCCTTCCATTGCCACCTATTTCAAAGATCATCAGAATGTAAGACTAGTAATATAATATTAAAATGTAATGTATTTATATTATTACAATGTTGTTCTAAATTTTTCAGAGTGTAGATCTGGACTTCAGAGTTTGGGGTCAGTGTTCTAACTGGCATGTTATACCCAGCACCTATCTGACTACAAATAATGTACAACATCAGGCATTTCTTCTGACGTTCATTGGAAGTGAACACCGCAAGCAGCTGATCAAGTACTCCCTCCTGTATGCACTCCTTTCCCTTTCTTCCTTTTTAGAAAAATATTATGTGCTGAATTGCAATGTATTGTGATCTGAGCTGCAGCATCTGTTCCAGGTTAGCCAAGGCCCTTGACAAAATTAGATTATATAAGGGTGTCATGAAAAGAGCTGTAGCTGGAGCATTTGCAAGAGCCAGGCTGACATATAAGTTGGTTTTATATATCTTGAGGCAATGGAGAGATTCTTACATGATAATGTCCTCTACTCTTGCTCCAGTTTGTAATTACCATCAATTGTAATTTAGAATAATACAGTGATATAAAAGTTGCTTAGACTAAATTTTATTGTAGCTGAAATTTTACATAAATGGTGATAGTATTTATGTAATAAAGGCCAGATTCTGAACTTGTACATGTCAGATCTAACTTGTCTGTTGACTTAACATTCTATTTAAGATATTTTTAATGTTATAGAACATTTTGAAGCATTGCAAAGTGATGGCAAGTAGAAAGACAATATATGAAATGAAGGGAGTGGAATTCTTCTATGTTATACTAGTTTAAATAAAGTCAGAATCTGACCTTAAGATTCATGATGATGAAAAACAATGATCTTTACTCTGAGCAAGAAGAAAGCATAGATGAGAAGTGTCTTGAGGATGTCCTTTTTCCGTGTTACTTATAGATGCACAATTGTTTAATCTGCCATAAAAAGCACAGATATGAGTAGTTCTGTGGGCTAATGCCCTTTTGTTTGTTCCCCATCAAAGATCATACATAGAAGGTGAATAGGTAGGACTGGAGCAAGCCAGAGATATTGCCTGCATCCACTGGGAGAAGCTCCAAAGTTTATCTTGGTCCTGAAAAGTACCTAAAAACATACTTTTTGACCTTGAAAACAAAATGTAACATTCTCAGAGAGATGGGCAGTCTGGCAAAGGGCAGTGCAAGACTAGGAGAAGAATTAACTCAGGCTAGTTAATGACCACTCTATCATTAAATGTTTTCCCCTATTTTTTGTAGTATACTGAAGTGATAGAGAGCACTACCTCAGACAATAGTATAGGGTATATATATGGTATATTTTTTTGGGTGAATACCTGTATAAATAACGTTATCATCATCCCGACATATTATCGTAAAAAAATATTCCTATCTCCCTCCTCATGTAGTAGCATGAAAGAATCTGACACATCGGTTATGCTATCTGCTGCATCGTAATATTTGTGGTTAGACCATGGTATGTGCTTTTGCAAGAGCTTTGAATCGATCTTTTTTTTTCAGTCCTCACAAATGTAGCATTAGATTATACTGTGAAATATTTAGGATGTTATAGTTCTTGGAAAATCTATAGTTTTGAAGGCTAAACAAAGAAAAATATCTGTTACTTTTTTATATATTGACCCATGGAAAAAAATAATCAGGGTAATCATGGTATCTAGTTAGTGACATGATGCCTTATAAACAGCTAAATTTAATTCTAATGTGACTTTTTCTCCCTCAGGAATCAGGCAGCCTGAAACTTAATTCGTGGAGTCTTTGATTAGAACTACCTTAAACAACGGTTTCTACAAAATTTCCTATGAATTCTAATAGTTAGTCTCCTTTTGCAGATTCTTGTGCGAAGTTTTTATTGTTGCTTTGGGTGGTTTTGTCACCTGAGAGTCAGTCCCTCACTTTTTGTTCTTGCCTGAACAGCCAGCAGGCCACCGGACCCCACGGGGGATGGGTAGGGGAGAATGTCTTTTTTAGACCAAACAAGTATAAAGCACGTGTGTCAACTCAAATCTTCCAGAACTGACAAAGTGACAGAAAAATACTGATTTCTAACCTGTGTTTTGCAACAACAAAACAAAACATTTCCTGTTGGACTGTAGTTTTGGGATGTTTGGATAACTTTTATCAGAGAAAAGCAGCATTTTATGATCTCCTACAGATCTGCTCCTTCACAGGATAAAAGGTTTATTGTGTCTGGGGAGAGAGACCAGTGAAGATCTGGAAAATGGAGAACACGGTTTGGAGCTCTGTTTTGTTAGGACAGTTGTGCTGTGGAAAAAAAATAATTCAATGTGATGTTATTTACCAAAAGGTTTGTGTGTGTCTATGTTGGGAGGCGGGTGTTGTGTTTCTGTGTTCATGTTGCAGCTTTTAGTTTTGCAGTGATCTCAGTGCACTTGGTGATCTTGAGATGAGCAAGAACTTCAACTAGACTAAAACCACTTCAGTTTTCTTTAGAATGAGTATAAATATGTGTTTATGTAGATGCACAACGTGTGTGTCCATTTGCTCTACATTTCAAACCACTTTGCACATGCATATTCTGTAAGCTAATCTTCTGTAGAGGTAGTTCCTTCAGAAACTGAACATAGAGAAGAACACCCTCCACCTCCAAATTAAACTGATTTTATAGTCAATTTGCAAGAGAATACTTGCACAGATTTTCCTTCACAGTCCTAGGGAGAACTTTCTCAATAGTATACATTTAAAACTACATTTGTTCTGAGCTATTAAGAGTCTTGTAAGTGTACTATGTAAGAATGAGCAAGCTTTGGGGCTGAAACAGGACTGGGCTGTGATCATGTCTCCCTATAACTTATTCATTCACTCTCACATTTATTCTTGAAAATCTATAATTTATTCATCCTGAAAAGTGTTAGAGTATGAACAGGGGCCTAAAGAGGAGGTTCCTGAAATCTAATCCTGATTATGATACATATTCATACCATACCCTTGGGTGAGTCCGTTAAGTTCCACAGGTCCTTTTACACATCTGCACAGTATGATAAGTGACTTCAGTGAGGTATTGGGGAGATTAGTTATGTTTGTAATACACTTTGAAGATCAATAAATAAGCTAATGTTAAGAAATTTGGTTTTTGGGTCTCACATATTGGTGAATGCTTCTTCTCAGTCTGAGAAAGGAGGAATAGCAGCTCCTCTGGATAGCCACTCAGAAGGGTGGTAGTCTATCACATGCAGTTGTGGTATATCTAATATTAACATTGCTATGMGTTTAAACTCATATTTACCTGAATGTGTGTGCTTGGGGAAGAATATGACTGAAAAAACATGTGGAGGAAGCAGTGTAAAGAACCTCAAAAAATGAGTGTCTTGGTTTGCTCTGGGTCTCTTACTATCTTTTGCTTAGTGGAAGCTACAGGCAAATAGAGCAAATTTTTATCCTCAGAAATACTAGAATGGCTTCACACAGGGGTCTGAAATGGGCTAGTTGGAGTTGGTCACTCAAGAGGAACTCATTGACCAGCATCTTTGTCCTCTATCCCCAGTTCTCCTCATTTTCCATTTATACTTTTTTTCTCCAGTCCTGTTTACAGCCTGACAATAATTGAAGAACCTATTTATGTTGCACAGGGAGGACAAACTGGCTCCTGAATATATGAGTCATGCAGCAGAGAGTGCTGTGAAGTTACACCAGGCTGAGACTTAAAAGCATGAAGATGATGCTTTTAAATGCAATTTCAGCAGGACTCATCCAGTTCTTGGGTTTCAGAACTGCTTTAATTATTGCTCAATTTTGGCACTGTTTTACACTGCCCCATATAATTAAAACTAAAAACGTTAGAGTTGCCTTCAGTGCCGAATTACACATTTAATTTTGACCTTGGAATTCATCTTATGACTAGCTATTGTACATTTTGTTTTTCCTTGTCAAGGATATAGATGAACTCCAAGTAGCACACAAGCAAAAAGCTAAGAGATTATAATCCATTTTTTTGTTTTCTGTTCTGTATTTGTAGTACATTTTTATTACTTAAATAAAATGATCTGAAACGCACAAAATACATCAAATAACGTGTTTAACTAAGAACTCCTGAGATTAAAAATGTCTGTATCCTCTAAGAAGAAGAAAAAAAAAACTACTTAACTATATGCATAACTGAATTCTGCAGGATTACTCATATGAAAAAGATTATTCATTATTTTAAGTGTTTGCAAGGTTGATGTATTTCTGATTAAATATCCATGCTGGGTATGGTTTATAGCTTCTGCTGTTAAAATTGCACCAGTTATCTTATTTTCTAATTATTTGTCTGAACGCTTATTCTTTTATTTTGTATTCCATGATACTTGCAAAAAATGACCTACTAAAAGATCTAGTTTCAAGAACTGTGGCATTTTGGGGTAGAAATTAAAACTTTATGCATATTAATTAATAATGGCTAATTTTTAAATTTGTGGTAATTTTAGAATTTTAGTAAGAGGAAAAATATTGTCAAACAATGAAGACTCTTAATGTTTTGTTTGGGTGGCTGTATAATTCTCAAAAACTACATTGCTGCACCTTGCGGAAATTTGTTTTACAGGTAACAAATGTAAATCTCCTGCAGCTGAAAGCACTGTTCATAGAAGGTTAAATTTATTCTACCTTGTACAGCAGAGCTGGCCTCTATAAATAATTTTATTATGTTCTTTTATAAACATTTTGGAAGAAGAAAATTTTTGGTTTAACACAATAACATATTGTATTTTCACTACTCAAAGAATTAGATTGATTATAGTGGCATCTAAGATTGATAATACATAGATTTCTATTATGACACCCATTGTTTTAGTGCTAGACTGCAGAGGAATGCTTCCTTAAATGCATCATTGTATAAAATATTGACCTAGAGGACTTCATTATTCAAGCTGAAGAGACAGTCACTACTTAACAGTAATAAACTGTTTCTGTGTTACATCGAGAATACTTTGGAAAATATGAGAGTTGTCAAATCTCTTGAAAATCCTGTCTTTATAGTACACATGACACTAAAGCTATGGCTGTATTTTCTGCTAATAAAAGCAAAGGCACAGACAGATGTGAAGGATATCATGGTATACTGACAGGAAACTAAGAAAAATGAGTACTTTGTTGAGGAGCAGAAAAAGACACAGGCCAATGACCTTGGGAAGCTTTAATAGATATAGCTTGCTTTTTCTTTTTTTTTCATTTTTTTTAAAAACTGATGGGGAAAATATGGATAATGCAATGTAGCATAAAGTTAGCATGTAAAGTTTAGGCGTATGAATTAAAATTCACCATTATGTTTCAAAAAAATAAAAAGAAAAAAAATAGAGAGGGTATCAAAAGCACAGAGAACTTTGTGTGACTCCAAGTTTCTAATACTAACTCCAAGCTTTGGTCATGCCAGTGCCTACTGCAGATTAGTTATTCCGCAATATTTGAATGATTCTTCTACCAACATGAATGTTTGGATCTGAAAGAAGAATAAAAAGATTCCTGCAGCGGCAGTGACTGTCGTGTTCATTCCATTCTATGTAGAACCAGAAATAAGTGGTAGGAGTTTACCATCCATGATGGAAAAAGAATGGTATTTTAGTTGGCCATAAAGTGCAACCGTGGCTTTCAGTGAGATAAAGGGAAACAGATGATCAAATTCATGATCAAATTCCATTGAAGTTAGATATCTGATTTATATTCCCTTGAAATATCCCAATATCTCTTTATGTCTTTGTATATACAAATATAGAAATAAAATCTGTTATGTACTTGGGAGAATAAAAGTAAAATAAAAGGATGTACCAAGCATATCTTATCTGACCATGACCACAGCCATAGCTTAGACTGTGTTTGCTCTTGCTTCACAGGCTATGCATTCTGGTTTATTCAGAAAAGTAAAAAAAAATTACAAAACAGAATCGGAACTAAGTAAGCACATACTCAGAAATGGCAAAAAAATGAGCATTTCTTTTTGTTTTGTGTTGTAAAGGTCACACAGTTTTAATCTAAGGCCACAACCGTAGATGTAATAAGCTTAATTTTCATCCACAATTTATTGACAACTTACTGTGAGCTTTTAACACATAACCGTGGACAAATTTGACTCTGGCTGTCATTTACAGCACAGCATAATTTGTGTATTGTGAACTAAGATGTAATCAAACTGTATAGCAAAGCAACAGGAAAAATCTTGAATTTTCTCATTGTATCCAGCTATGTTAAGTGTATTTCCATTTATATTGAACCTTGTTTTGAAAAGTTACTTTTAAAAGCAATTTCATGTGGGGTGAAAGTGCATATTGATATTAGCCTTTATATTCTTTAAATATGGACCATAAGACTCAGTAAGACATTTAAGGATAACTTTTGTATGCAGGATCTTCTGAAATCAAATTTAAAATTATGTGTTTTTCCCATTAGGTTTCAATATCCAGAGTAAATTATCCTTTTGCACATGGAGAAGCATCAGAAACATATATTTTTCTTTCAACTTGTAGGTTATGTGAGTAGGAATAGTTTTCTAGTTTCTGAAATATTGACTAAAACAGGAATATTTTCACACAATGAAGAGAAGTTATTTTGTAAAGAATAACCTGTAGCATTTAAATAAGAGAAGTACTCAAAATCTGATGAGAAAATCTTAGAAATTTTTAATTGAAATAGATAAACCCATATTCTGGGAACTGTAAAATTTGTTTCATTATTAATCCCACCAAAACCAGTAACACTGGAATAAGATCAGTATTTATAAAATGGTTAGAATATTATTACTAACTTTTGTAAGTTATTTTTCAAGCGGTGAACACTTTCTGTCTTTTGCAGAGCTATTGTGTTGTGTGACTCCAAAATTTCAGGCTGCTTGCTTAATTTGAAAAGCTTTGTCAAGGATGTACATTTCCAACTAACCCTTGCCTCAGAGCTTCTGAGTTTATCAGACAGGAGGATGGGAATCTGGTCCTAACATGAAATTTCTCTGGGAAAGGTGTCATTAGGTAGATGTAACTGCCCTGAATTTAGAGTATTGTTTTCTCACTTCTTCCTGAGAGGTCCTAAGTACTCTTTGGTTTTGAATCTCCAAAATTCACTTTCTGAAAGTGTCTTATGCTTTTGAGTGACCGCACCACATATTTTTATTTCTATTTGCTATTTTTGAGTCTTTCCTTCTCTTCCTGCTTCAGCGCTCCCTGCTCTGAACTTCAGTATGTGAACCCAGATCTTGTAGGACTGCGGGGTCCCACCTGCATCAGTTGTCCATCCTACTTTCTTCTGACCTTGGCTTTCTTGGTTTTGCACGCTCCCCTGACACTTCTTGCACAATACAGTGCCCTGACTCCTCTTTTAAAGAAAGCTTTTGTCCAGAGATAGCATTCATTTTTCTATTGCCCACTGTTTACCTGGAGTATTGGATGTTCTCCTCGTTTCACCCCTGAAAGACACCATCAAGTGTCTCATAAATAGTACAAATTATACACATACAGAGAATACCCTTCAGGTAGATCCTGGTGTATTTYATGCTTAAATATTCCAGAAAATTTTAGAGTTCAAAAATAGTTATTCAAATCTTTTTCAAATAGATTTACATTTCACTCCCAAACAAACTTTTACAGTTGCTGAAGAAAATGTAATATTTTTTATTAATGATGGTTATGAAAAATCTTCATTGATTTGTCTTTGTTTTCAGATTTTGTGGATTTGGTTTTGGTTTGGATTTTTTTCAATATTGAAATTTTAACTAAAGCCTAGAAGAATTCCCTGTGGATGCTTTTAACAAAATAAATATCTAACAAAGAAAAAAATGTTGTCATGGAACTAAGGAAAGTCAGCTGCTGAGCTTCTTCATTTCTTTGTTTATAGACGTTCAGGCCACCTTACTGAATTTTGTGTTGCTTTGTATTTTGATTAAAGCTTAAATTTAGATCAGGCCCAAACATTGTTCTTACAATGCTGTTTTGATGAAGATTTTTCAATTATTTATTTTAACAGAAAAAAACCAATAATATTGCACTTCACTGTTTTCTTCCATATTTCTATAACATGGTTAAAGATAAAGGGAGCCCTCTACTAAATGTTGAGATATCCTCACTTTGTGTGTATGTGGAAGGAGCAGGCGTCAGAGGCATGTGGAGGAAAGGGATGGCACAGAGCAGGAAAACTGCACTTACATATCTAACAGAGTTCCCCAGCCATAAAGCAATACTCTTCTAGTCAGTATCCTATGAAGCCTGCCCCAGACCAGTGTTTGAGAGATGTCAGCATCTCCAGAAGCAATGCAGAGAAGGAAGAGTCACGGGAACTATTCACAGTGACCTAATTTACTTAAAACTAATTACAGGAGAGCAAGCTGGAGCAACTAAAAAGTCAGGGCAAGGTACAGTCATAGACAGCTTGATGCTCAGTAATCACTAGGGAGACTATGCTCTAGCACAGCCTAAGGTGACCTCATTGCAAACCTACATCTGACCACGATGTCCTAGCCACTGGCCATTTCTTCTTCCTCCCCTTTTCTGGCTCTGGTGCTCATCTGCTGAGCCACTTCAGCCTCTTAAATGTACAAGTCCTTTCCTTTCTTGCTCCAGAGTACTGCTATAGTTTTGGCAAGGCTTTAACAGCAGGTCAAAGGTCTGCTTCACTGTCTTCACATGTCTCCATGTTTCTCTAATTACAATTATTGCACGGCATTTAATGTCATATTTCTGCCACTTGGTCCCTTTTTTTGTCAGGAGGAGGGGGTGATAGTTGGTTGCGTGAGTGTAGAAACAGTAAAACTTCTTTCTTTTCATAATAACGGACATATGTTTTGGTGGCACTACAAAACCCTGAAATCACTGATTTCTGCAGCAACTTGCTTAGCATTGAGGGAAGGTCATGGAGGTTGTGTGGCCGTGTTGATTTGCAACCTTTTATATGTTCCTCTCAACAACCTCATCTGTTTTCATGGCTTTAATTACCATCTCTACACACAAGACCCAGATTTATCTCTACACCAATGACCTTTCCCCCAGTGCTAAGATTCTTAGTTTAGTTGTGTAATTTCTTTTGATTATTTAAGGGACTATCATAAACTCTGTGTATTATGCAAAAGTGAAAAGCTTGTTTCCTGCTTGAACAYTGGGAGCTCAATTAAATGAATAGTCTACTTAAACAAATGCAAAATCCAATTCCTATTTAAATCTGTAGTCTCACTTTATGGCCAACACAATAACCCACCAGAACTGCAAATAAAAAAATGGGTTTCTGATTACATCTTTAAAATCCCTTTAAGTTTTTGTTGTACTGCCAGCCCCTTGTTTACAGCCTCAGGAACTAAGTTTCTAAGTTTTTCTTATTAGTATTTCACCCTCTTTTCTCTGGTACACAGGTTTCAAAAGCTTGACGTCACCTGTGATGCTCCTTGTTCTTCTATGGATTATAAGGCTACGTTTAGTTAGCTTGACCAAAATCAGTCAGTCCCATAGCTGAAAATTTGTGAGAAAACATAAAAGAGACTTTGTGTTCTAAATCTGAAGCTGTCTGCAGATTGGACAGCATTTGATATCTCAAGAATTAAATATAGTAGTACTCTTGGAAATGTATACATTTCAGCTGCTGTAGATAACCAAATGCTCTGAAGTATGCCTCAGACCAGTGGTGGAACACCATTTGAAAAGAAAAATAATAATTGCTATGAAACAATTATGCTCGCATCCTCTATGTAACTTCCAAGTGATGGGAGTGTTGAGGTTAGAGGGGACTTCTGGGATCAAAGAGGAGTGAGGGGTAGAGAAGCAGCTGGAATGCAGCATGTGGTTAAAATGGGAATAGAAAGTTGTAAATGTTAAAGCTGAGAAAACAACACAGATTGGAAGCTCTTTCTTAGGTACTTCACTTGTCTTGGATTTCTAGTTTTGACAAACTATCGTGACTGTATCAAAAGTTATATTTTATTTATTTGATTTACCCAAAAAATTAACAAGAAAAAATAAACAAAATAGCTATTATTTACAACTTGTCCTTTAATTTCTCAGCATGGCGTACTGACTTTTTATTTCTATTTAGCTTGATTCAGTGCCCTTTGGCTGTGAATTAAATATCTGTAGAGCTCCAAAATTTCATAGGAATGAAATGTATGAATGATGAAGAGAATAAATAACATGTGTAGAACTGAAAGATCAGTTCATTACCTTACACTAATGCACCTGAATATTTAGCTGTGTATTCTTCAGTATCATTGCTATATTGTTAAAAAAAAAACTGTTGGAGATAAGGGTATAGCCTATGTGTGCACTTCTTCTCACAGTTCTTCGTTAGAATGGGTGCATATTTGTGAACTTATAGTTCAAGCAAATACTGCACTTTTCCAGTGAATCTCATAGTCATTGCTGCGTTCACAGATTATGAGCTAGATCTTTTTTGGGTGAAAGTAAACTAGATATGTTCCATCTAATGCACTCCAACCACTAATTGGTGTTCAGTGCATAGGACCCCGATCAGAGTCAGTCTGACACAAAGTCCCTGAAGCCCGGACAGGGTGCACATGGTGTCTTCAGGAAAGTTTCATTGCACAGGTGTGAAATTGCATGGCACTACTTGATAATTCAGACACAGCCATTAGTGTGGCTTACAAAATGGAGCATGAGATTGGGATCAGACCCAAAGTCTAGTACTACTCTCAGCCTCTGTGTCAGTCTGCCTCTGAGTGCCTCTGCTTCCCTGACTATAGAGTATGGATTTCACTTTCCTTATAAAAAGCTTTGAGACTTGAAGCTATCACGCATTGCGTGGCAACAAGGTGTACAGGTTATGAATGAAACAAGGGAAAAAGAAAACATGGAATAGTTTTGTGCCTGTGTTTTAGATATGAGTGAACGTGTATACTACAGCATCATACACGTCAGCTGCTTTGCTCTAAGGAAAGATACAAATGGTAAATGTTTTACTTTGTTAAACAGTGCCAGTTTTATGGTATTTTAGCTAGAATCATAGAATAATTTAAGTTGGAAAAGACCTTTAAGATCATTGAGTCCAACCATAAACCTAACACTGCCAAGTCCACCACTAAACCATGTCCCTAAGTGCCACATCTACACCTCTTTTAAATACCTCCAGGGATGGTGACTTAACCGCTTCCCTGGGCAGCCTGTTCCAATGCTTAACCACTCTTCCAGTAAAGAAATTTTTCCTAATGTCCAATCTAAACCTCCCCTGGTGCAACTTGAGGCCATTTCCTCTCGTCCTATCGCTAGTTGCTTGGCAGAAGAGACCGACCCCCACCTCGCTGCAACCTCCTTTCAGGTAGTTGTAGAGAGCGATAAGGTCTCCCCTCAGCCTCCTCTTCTCCAGRCTAAACAGTCCCAGTTCCCTCAGCCGCTCCTCATCAGACTTGTTCTCCAGACCCTTCACCAGCTTTGTTGCCCTTCTCTGGACACGCTCCAGCACCTCAATGTCCTTCTTGTAGTGAGGGGCCCAAAACTGAACACAGTAGTCGAGGTGGGGCCTCACCAGTGCCGAGTACAGGGGGACAATCACTTCCCTACTCCTGCTGGCCACACTATTTCTGATACAGGCCAGGATGCTTCTTGGCCACCTGGGCACACTGCCGGCTCATGTTCAGCCGGCTGTCGACCTATGAGGATGCCTCTTGTCTGGTGTGTAGGTCAATGAACTTAGATTCTGCCTGTTGTTACTAGACTGTTTGGTCACTTTCAGCAAGTGCCTTCATGTAGCTGTACTTCTTCATTTCTTT